>CM046859.1:37279805-37713466 GCA_025617745.1 Heliocidaris erythrogramma | reverse complement strand
AAATATAAGTTCGACTTCGAATAGTAATGTAGAGACGAGTAGTATACAAGTAAAAAAAATTCCGTTAAACTCAGAAGTTTTCAAATTTTCGGCCATATGCCTTCATCAGAAATGATCACTTTTCTTCATTTCCTGATGAAGGCCGAAAATTTGAAAACTTCTGAGTTTTAACGGAATTTCTATGTACTTGTATACTACTCATATATATATATATATATATATATATATATATATATATATATATATATATTAATGTATATATACATTTCATTATTATCATTCATTTATCTTCTTTTATGAGAGAGAACAAAACTTGCTATGGGAGTATGATATCATTTTGAGTTGAACATACATTCGATTTTTCTCTCTACTTCTGCTTTCAGTCTTGTCATGAGATATACGCTGAATATCATATTATGTCACAAGTGTTTTCAAGAACCTCAATAAGACTATCGCGTAAACACGAAGTGGGTTAGCCTTCCTCTTAAAGGCGCAAAGGCGTATATTAAAAAGAAGTTGTCATGACAACCGAGATAATAATGAACGCTCATGCAACGAGAGAAGAAGAATTAACATCCTTGACATATAGGGAAGACAGGTATTGGTGTACAGGCAAATTTGATATTAGATAGATCATGGACATCATATTGTAGACCTACGTTATTGTAGTTTTCTCAGGTCGTGGGCTCTTTTCATGTTATTTGACTCACAATTAATGCTGAATGTGATAAGCCATGATGCGATAAACCTCTTAATTTAGAAAATTGGGAAAACAAAGAAACTATTTACTTACATAAAATACTTGTGATAATGACATAAATGTTGGTTTTAATATCAGTTTCATGTTATAAATCATGTTTGCACTTTGCTTCGAGTGTGCGGTATTTCCTTCTTATTGACGGGATAATATGCAATATAATTAAAACATAATATACACGACAAAAACTACTTTCGAAAAATAAACTCAAGACAATTTCAATAGCCCTGTCTATCACCTTTAGAAATGTGCAAACATTACAATGGTGTATTACATAATCCGAACCTGATTTCTATGTGCAGTACAACAGGCCTTTGAAATTGCCCTTGAGTTTATTTTTCGAAAGTAGTTTTTATCGTGTTCATGATGTACCAGGAGAGAATGAACCTAATTACATAGGAAATTTGCAAAACAAAGAATGAAAGAAACTGCTCATTTAGGTCAGTAATGATGACTGACTCACTAAAAGTATTTGCTATTAACGTGTCATAATGAGCCGACGATGAGACTGTATAAAAAAACCCAAACAAACAACAACAACTCTTAATGTAGAAAGGGATTATACTAGCATTACTTTAACAAAATAAAATAAATGTACACTATTTTCATTTGATGATTGATGTTGATGGTAATTGGCTTTGTCGTTAGTACCATACATAATTTGTTTCTGCATGAAAGAAAGGCCATGTTTATATACTTGCAGCTTTTTTCTTCTCCAAAATTCTAAAAAGAGAGTGAGCGCTGATGCTTATGAAACGACATATTGGTATACTGATAGGGGTTCTTGACTTTCATACGAAAGGTCCTGGGTGCGATCATTACCAGGTGCTCACATCCTTAGAGAAGGTGTTTTACCTACAATTACCTTTCTCGACCCAGGTGTTCTAAATGGGTACCTGGCAATGCTGCATGGGGTAATACTAATACTAACAGCAGGCCCCCATAGTGTCAGTACTGATGAGGCTATCCTAGGTAAAGAAGACCATGCTTGTATTATTTCTAACTTCTCGACTGATGATAACAATGATCATGATAAAAAAGTACCAGGATGCATTATTTTTGGTGGTACTTATCAGCTAATAGCCTGTAGATTGTCACTGTTTCTTATTTATAAATGTATCTCCAAATAAATAATCCTTTTCCAATCATCGTCTTCGAAGTAGAACCCTATAGCCAGGGCGTTTCCACATCATTTCACCTATATGTAATCAGATATTGATGGGATATCTAGAGCATAACAAAATGGTCAAATCAGAATCGACCGAACCTTATTGATTTTGTACTGTCAAAATATAGCCTTTTTATAGACCAGCGGAAATTTTGGCAACATCACGTGTCAGATTTTGTTTAAAAGGTACAGGATACATTATCGGAAGGAGATTCGTAATTGTAAATAACACTTTTAGCAAGGATTAAACGGGCGTATTAACATGCTTATTTTCAAATGTTGTTGATGTTTTGGTGGTTGAAATGTTTATGACGCGTCGGGCTGACAACGTTATCATCAGTTTTCAAGATGACGTACGCGGGGCATTGTACTTTTTTCCTCAGGTCTCAACGTCCACGTTGAGAATTATGTAAATGCCTGGACAAAAGGCAATTGCTATATGAATGATGAACGACGCGGTATAGATTCATCACGCTAAGTATTTAAGACACTAATACGTGAGGGCCCTCTTGCATAACAAAAGTTACGTTTAAAACCCTATCCTATATGGTTTAAACTCAATTTAAAAAGAGACGCAACTCTCTATGAAAGAGGGCCCAGAAGTTAGGCCCTCTTTCATAAAGATTTGCATGTTTTCTGGGCCAGATAACAATTCTCTGGCGTGCACTAGTGGCAGCATATTATGTCAGCGCCGTATTGTTAAAGTAATTCTCGCGATCTGAAACTCTCTATCGATCTCATTGACACGCGAACGTCCAAGTGTGCTGCTGCTACTCCGCCCTGGTTTGATATCGATTTATGTAGGAAGAGGTGTGGTTCGAGTTTAATACCAGGAATCGAGCAATATCGATGTGAATCTACATATCGTTTGCTCTTTTTGCTCTTTACTGTGTTTCCATTTTTCTACACGATCTGTTCACTTCGTCTACAGAGAGATAGAAGAAGAAGAAGAAGAAGAAGAAAGAAGAAGAAGAAGAAGTAAGAAAAAAGAAGAAGAAAGAAGAAGAAGAAAGAAGAAGAAGAAGAAGAAGGAAGAAGAGAAGAAAGAAAGAAAGAAAGAGAAAGAGAGAGAGAGAGAGACAGAGACAGAGCGCGAAACCAGTTCATCCCTTCTGTAACCATGCTAACCATGCTAACGAGAATATTACTTTTCGAAATAATTGACATGGTAAGTACAGCCCATGAGACCGACGCGACGGCCCAAGAGATCGACAGCCCTGAAAAGTTGTCAAAAGTCATACGAGACCGACGGTCACCGAGACTGAAAGCCCACGAGACCGGCATGACGGGTAAAGGTTCACAAGAACGTCTCGTGGGCTGTCGGTCTACTAGGCTGAATAGAACATCCCGAACTGACTTTGGATGATGTGAAGAGACATCATGCGCCAGGAAAATAGAAAACGGTATACTTATTTCTTTATTTCAGTATATTAATTAATTTCATTTTCCTGATTGGTGGAGATTGATCTTCTTCTTTAAACAAAATTCTCTCATCGTTATGTTCCTGGTGGGTTTTTTTTTACGCAAGACCTTATTTTTGTAATTTTTGTCTCACTATAATATAGGCATCCCGTTATGCTTCTAATATACGGTTGAACATGTTATCGAATATTATTTTGTTTCAATTTTAGCATAATATGTAACTAATCTGATTTCATTTTCATTTTTATCTGCCCATATATGGATATATAATTATACTTAAGATTTTCTTTAAGACTTCTCTCATCTTTAAGTCTTTTATACTTTAAGTTATATAAAATGTAATAGCTTTATGCTTTAACTCTAAGAATATTATTTGGTGTTATCTTAGAATGTATTTCGATGACTTTATTTATTTGTCTCAACTTTGTTATGTGTTTATGTGTCTCATCATATTTTAAATTGTAAACAGAATTTTCAGTATTTGTAATAAATAAACCATTCAATTCAATAAAGGCAGTAACAACAAAGAAAAGATCTCTAAAGAAGGAGAGCCGAATTTGTGAAAGAAACGTGTGCTATCACTTTTGTTTCATTCGTAGTCTATTACGAAATAAATGTTTGAGATTGTCGATCCTCGAAAATTCCAAACAACTTTTGGGAAATTAAGAAATATAAAGAAAAACGACAAAAAGATAACTGTGTAAATTGTTGCGGTGGGTGGCATTTGAGTTGAGAGCTTGAAAGGGGGCACACATTTTCGGATGGGTACTTAAGATGTGCCAATTGTGATTAAAAAGAGGGCACGATCGTCCCCTTTAAATCCACCGATGTCGAATAGGAAAGAAGAGCAGGTAAAGAAGTAAAATACCTCCCGAATATGAAGAAAGAAAAGAAAAAGAAAACGTAAGCAAAAGGGGAGAAGGAGAAGGAGAAGAGGAAGGGACATGAATAGTGAAGGAAAATAATGGGGAAATCTGAACAAAAAAGAAGAAAATAAATTTTCGCGTGCCACTATATTATCAAGTGCCATCTATTTTCACAATACGGAAAGCGTGAAAGTGGATTTACATGATTCAGGTGTATTCGTGGGATTTCTTTATTGTTATCAGTATCAATCTTGCCTCATATTGCCACTAGAATTAGAAAATGGTAGAAAATGCCATCTAATGGCTTTCTTTGTAAAAGCAGCATTTGCGTTTTCCCTCCATTAGTATTTCAGCAGCTGAGTGCCGCATTTATTTGTTGATATCATTTCTTTATTCAAGAAAAGTAGAATACAATAAACAAGGTAAACATAACATTATCAGCCCAACATGGTTTGAAAAAGAAAAAGAAATCATTTGACAGAGTATTAACATAAACATGATAGCGAGAGAAAGTTGCAATTGTATCAGGTCCATCGGTATAAAGGCGGATGGCAGGTTTGCATGACTGGGCGTTGTGGCGTGCGCCTGTAATCCAGCTACCAGTGGAAGTTATAAACTGATTCAGCGGACCCAGGTTCGAGACTGAGTCACGTCTTTCGGATGGTGACGTTAAAGGTCGGTCCCAGACGTAAATAATCATATCTGATTGATACACGTCTGTAAAAACCCCAATTACACACACACACACACACACATGATTTGTACCACATAAATATTATATAAATATACATTAAATGTATGAAACAGATTTGTAACTTCTAGATGTAATCTTACATGATCGGCTTTCTAGAATATTTCATGGATAAAGATAATGGGTAAAACAAAGAAATATACATGTATGAATTTTACTTTTAACAAGTAACTAAATTGATATACATGTATACATTCATCTTTAGATTTTCATTAGGCCTACATGATTAACATAATTCGTTTGTTTAAAAAGAAAAGAAAGAAAAGAGAAAGAAAGATAATTCTATAACCTGGACGGTTTGTAGAGGATGATTTGTACTAGTAATAGCAAAATATTGTTTTGTTTTTGTTCATTCGAAATGATTGTGACTTACTTGATTCCATGCCGCAGGGGCCAGTGGTTCGGACATTGTCCAGAAAGTCCAGAGCGAAGGTCCTCGCTGGAGGAAAAGTAAGCCGAACATGGGCGGCACAGATGCCCATCAGGCACATCCCTAGAACCAACCTCAATCCTAACATGATGACTGTTGATGGTGGTGGCAGGATCAATCCAGATACACTTCCTCCAAAAACTCCTGGGGGATAAAACAGATGATGGTGAAACTCCTCAACGCCTTACACCAGTAAAAGTGTTTTCAGTGGTCGTACTTTTTCGATACCAACTAATCTCAGATGGAGTAATCAAAGGTGGTACCAAGGATTTGTTTGCGAACTCAAAGGGAAGCGTAGAGTTTGGATAATAGGGTTATTTCACAGGAGAAGCTGAATATAAACAGTGGCGTTTTTGTATAATATGCAAAGATAGTAATCTCTGCTGAAATATGCGTGCGACTCGTACACTGACGGCGCGCTACAATGAGAGAAGTCCGAAATGGTTATTACTGCCAATCAGCATGCTCAGCTCGAGTGAGAGAGAAAGAGAGAGAGAGAGAGAGATCTATACGTACACAACAACGTACTGTTTATTTGTCCGTAGAAACAGACAATAAGAGATAGAGAAAGCTTCACACCGCTACATGCTTGGTAGGACACACTGAGCGACATGGAGCAGGTACTCATTGGTACCAGAGGCGGGCCTCGGTGACGAGGCGCTTTATTCTGGGTCATTCTGGGTCATTCTGGGTGGAAGATATTGTTTTTTTTTTTAATTAATATTATGATATTTTACGGGATTTATATCTAATAAAGACATATTTTATTCAGACCCAGAAATTTATCTACTGATACAAAAAAAAGAAGCGCCGTGACACAGCGATATTTAGGGTCATGTTTCCATCTACCTTAGTTTATACTTTTTGAATATGTTAATCACAATCTCATTCAGATATCGGAAAGAGACACATGCGTACCAAGTAAAAAACCTGCTTAAATTGATATCAGTAAGTATCTCCGTGACGCAGATAATTCTAGGCCAGAGCCGATTTTTAATTAATTATGCCAGGTGGGCAAGAAATCTGTCTGAAAATTTCTTTTTTTCCAGGCCACTGAGTATAGTATTACAAACAATATAGCAAGGGCTCCTATCTCTCCCCCGTTTTATTATAATTAATAATCTTTACCTTAGTTTTTCCCTGTTTTGTTATTCATCAAGTTACCCGTAGTACGTTGGCCGATGATTAGGTTAATAATGGGCTATTTGTGAGCGAGCGATATACGAATGAGCAAAAATGTTGAGACTTTTATTCAAAGCAGTTAAAAGCAGTAAATGCACTCAAAGCATAAAACGGATCTAAACAACTGTGTTTTGTTTTGATTTTACTTGGATTTTCTGGCGTGCCTTGTCAAATCGGCGGGCGGGCCTTTTATGGCCCTTGGGCCCCTATTCAAATACCAGGAAGAGAAGTATTTTAACTCGATTCTAGTACCCCCCCCCCCTCAAATTGCAACATTCCATTATGCACTGATGTCTTTCACGAACAAAGCCAGTTATAAATGCGCCATAAGTTTAGCGTTGTTATCAACAATCATCACAAAATCATTCCACTAAAAATCGACACAAAGTAACTTTTAGAATACCGATGGTTCGAGGTAGTTTTCAATGGAAAGATTATAGTAATCACAAGGTATAATATTTATTTTGATATTCAGATATCTGAAAACGACAGATACAGACCGATCGAGTAACGACCCACTGATACCAAAAAGTAGCGCTGTGACGCAGCGGTATAATCTAGGTCAAGAACGGCAGATGGTGATCACGGTAACTCGGTGCAAGATATTATCCTTCACGTATTTTTCTTCTTTTTTGTACCAGAATTTTAAATCATGACGCAGCAGTGTTTTGAAGGTCAAGAATAGTATACTGACTACACTAATATATGTCCATTCGAAGCATTATTTTCAGTTTAAATCACATTTTTACGGCTTCTTTAACTAGACCCCCCCCCCCCCAAAAAAAAAAAGAGTTAACAAAATGAATAAGAAAACAAAATCAACAATGAGTATGATAATGAAAAAAAATGAATATAAGTTGAGAATAGGCCCCACTGCTTAAACAAAACACAAAAGGTATGAAATAATTGTAGAATTACAGAAAAAAAAATAGGACAAAGTTCGACTGAAAACATACAAATACTCGAGGAAAGCAGGGGAGGAAGAGGGGCAAGGACATTCTCCTTGTTAGAAGAACAACGTATTTCGTTCTCAATTAGCAGTGAAATAAATAATATTTATCATAATCATAATTATTTAAAAAAAAAAGAATCATGATTATTTTTTTGTATGGATATCACTTTATCATTAATATTAGGAACATTGACTGAAGGGTAATAAAAATCATTCTACGAAAATTTCAAGCATTTTCATAGAAAATCGCATTGTCATATCAACTTGTACATTAGTTTATAATATTAATAATAATAATAATAACGTTTTATTTACCCAGGGCTAGCCACTTCATTTCCCAAAACTGCTCTTCCAGAGGGCCCTGCATAACACATTATGTTATTATTACCCTTCTCCATTCTAATATGCCGAGCGCCTGGCTAAGGAGACAGAAGGTCCCGTTTTTGGAAGTCTTTGGTATGACTCGGATGGGGTTTGAACCCATGGCCTCCCATTCATGAGGCGGGCGCTCTAACCAACTGAGCCAACATGCCCGAGAATGAAGAGAAGAATATCATATTTCCACAGCAACTAAAATAGAGCCGCCTAAATAGATGGCAGTTCGTATAAAACACGCGCACGGGACGGCTGCATGCAGAATTTGACATCCTGGGCCAGGGATATAGCTTAGAATTGCTAGTATCTTGCTATGTATCACCCTAAATCAAAGAAATCTGCATATTTATGGGGCTTTATACCAAAGCTAGAAAACGGGCTTTGAATATGGGCGTTAAAAAACTCCTTCCCTTGCATAAACAGGAGTCATTTTCATGACTACTAAAGTAGTATTTGATAATGTAAACTCTTCTTTTGAGTAAAGAAAAAAGAAAGAAAGCTCTGTGATAGAACGCACCCTTGTTAAGCTGAGCATTTGTGATTTCGTTTCATTTGTACAGTTCATTAAATAGCCATTATGTGTTTTCCCACTCAAGCAAGGATTCCTCAAAGGCACTGTTGGGCTCCTAAAGTTAAAGAACACAGCATGCATCTATTGAGAAGGTATTGTAATGATGCAGTTGTTATGACTTGTTTTTTACCCCGCTTATTTTCTTTAATGAATCCATTGTGGCATCTCGACATGAAGTCATAGTTTTCATCCTCAGTCGACTTCCTATTCCCTTCCCAAAGTCGTTGTTATTCATTCGCTAATGACACCAAGAACCTTGGTGTTTGGTAAGAAGCTAAAGTGACAGGACCACATAGTGATCATTCTGAAAGACACCTTATACGACAGAATAAGAATTGAAAAGCTATTTGAAGGCAAATATTTGGGAATTTCAATGTATTCTTGGAGGCGTGAGAAAAATTACAGCTAATCACAGGGAGGCTCTATGCCAAATTAAGTTGAACCCAGCAAAGAGGAAATGTTGATAAGAAAAATAAATTACGGAATATACATTTTCCCACTCCAGAAAGGAGCTTTTTTTCCCTCCGCTTTCTTCATTTCACGTGTAAAGAATGGGTATGGAAGCCATGGTGTTGATACAAAATATTTGAATATAAACTTGTTTGAGTACATGTTATGTGTTTTGAAAAGAACGCACTGTATCATAATTAAAGGTTAATATTTCATAAAACCAATTTCATTTGCATGTTCATGATTAGTTATAATTAGTGATGATAATGATAAAGGTACAGTATTTCTAAGATCTTCTCCTCCTCCTCCTCCTTCTTCTTCTTCTTCTTCTCCTCATTCCTCGTCTACTTTTTTTTTTTCTCCTTTTTTTTTCTTCTTCTTCTTTTTCTTTTTCTTCTTTTCTTCTTCTTCTTCTTCATTTTCTTTTTCCTCTTCTTTTTTTGCTTCTCCCTCGTCTTCTTCTGCTGCTCCTCCTGCTCCTACTACTATAACTAATATAATTATTTGGTACTAATTTAATAATGTTTGATAACTATATTAACAATACATAATACAAAACCATCAACAACAAAATAATAAACATAATGATACTACTGCTACTACTAACAATAATAATAATAATAATAATAATAATAATAATAATAATAGTAATAATAATGCATGGGATGTTCCACCCCAAGTCTGATGTAGATAGGCTATAATGTGCCAAGAGAGCACGGAGGACGCGGACTGATGGGAGTAGGGGAAATTGGAAGGTATGAAGAACAGAGCTTATAAGCCTGAAAAGGGAGACTGAAAGTCTATAAGTTGCTGCTCAGGACCTGGCTTTGAGAACAAACTACATGAAAGCAAAAATTGAAAAACAGGAAACATCACCATCATACAAAATGTGCCATAGCAAAGATGAAGCGGTAACGCATCTTGTGAGTGAATGCAGTAAAATGGCACAGACAGAGTACAAGGGAAGGCATGATAGAGTGGCTGCTGCAGTCCATTGGGGTCTGGCGAAGAAGTATGAACTACCGCATGCAGACATTTGGTACGATCACAGGGCGGAACCCGTGATCGAGAATGAAGATGTAAAACTTCTGTGGGACTTTAACATCCAAACAGACAACGTTATACAGGCTAGAAGACCAGACATCATTCTTACGGAAAAGAAGGACAAGGAATGTCGCATCATAGACATTGCAGATCCTGGGGACTGTAGGGCGTGGAGTAAGGACGAAGAAAATAATATACAAAAGTACAACGACCTGGCATAGGAACTAAGAAGGATATGGAAGATGAAGACGAGATTCGTACCAATAGTGATTGGAGCCTTGGGAACAGTGACAACAAGACATAAGAGCTTCCTGGCTGATCTTGGAGTCGACGTATCGTTTGAAACCGTACAGAAAGCAAGCCTGCTCGGGACGGCACATATTCTGCGGAAGGTCATGGACTAGAATAAAAGGAGATCGAATTACGAATAAGATGAGGACTTGTTGAAACAAAGAATAACCCTAGATTTCTGGATAATTTACCAACTGAAAATTAATAGCATAGTATTTTGCAATCATGACTTTATCATAAATAACTTGTATGCCAGTGCAGTCCTAGCCTTTTGACAAGGCCTCGTGACTTGGCTATTTTCCTCGTCATGCTGTGCCTGAGATGAGACTAGCCGTCGACGAATAGAATCAACACGGCCCGGGTGAACGTGCGATCGAGCGACTTTAGTCGCGAGGCCTTAAAAAATTGGAACCTGGGTTTCCATCGTCCGATATGAATTATTCACGAGTTGACTTTCGTATGCTAACACGCCTACCGAGGATTACCGACCAATCACAACGGTATCTGCCGGGCTTGCTTTCCATGATTGACATGTACTAGTAGCTTGCACGGGCCGCGCTAGCTCGAGATGAAGGGGAATTTGCATACCAAATGTATGCTGACGTCATGCGAAGATACGTTTGCTGATTGGCTCCTACCTATAAGGTAGCAGATCCTCGCTAGGAACAAAGGATAACATAAGAAATACAGGCCAGGTTCCAAAAGGCCCTCGGACTCACGTCGCTCGATCGCGCATTCACCGGGCTGGGCGGCTAGTCTTGTTATGCAGCCACTACTAGCTTACTTGCCGAGAAAAATAGCCAAGTCACGAGGGCCTTGTCAAAAGGCTAGTGAAGTCCTAGTTATTCGCTTCATGTGACCTTCATCAGCATTATATAAACTTTCATTTTTGTAAGAAGCCATATGAAATATTTCCAACATCCGCGACCTCGGTCAAAACGAGTGTGGTATAGAGGCAAACATCTTCTCGGTAAATGAATTTACTTTCTGTTAAAAAACGTAACATTTTAATGGGATTAGCATTGATTTATAGACGTTTGTCATCTCCTCAAGACACTTCTCCCCATTCATCTTTGATTTCTTGAACACCAACTAAATTAAGATGATCAACTTCGTGTTCATGAATTGTTCTTGTCAGTGACGCCAATTGGTAAATACGCATCATTGGTCGTTGGCAAAGTTTCTTATTATACATGTATTTCCCGATTATACACCACTATGGGGCTTGCTTAAATTGTGTACTGTTAGCAGGACTAGGGTTCAGGTTGCGTTACGTGAAATGATGAGAAGGGTCAATGACGGAGTGAAAATGAGTCTCGTTTTTTTTACCAATCGACGTTAAAGTATAAACAGGAGCCATCATATCCGGGTTTTTCAGAGACTTTGCAAAAGGCAACTGCGGTCTTGTTTTCCTAGGAAAATATAATTGCGGATTCGTCGTGGAACATGATCTTAATTGTTTCCAAGTTCATGATGTTTGCATTGTCACTTGATGTCGCAGATTTTGCCCTTGGAAACTGTCATTGTATAAGTCAGCCATTATGGCTATTACAACACAAACGATTACAAAAAATAATTTATATATAAATGCCTGTTTTCATTGTACAAATCATGTTCGATACCAATGTTTGTTTAAAGTCTGCACCAATATTTACTTGTTACATGTTTTACATAATGCACGACTTGAATGTGCGTAAAGATATATCACCGTAGTCAGGCGCGGATCCAGGGGGGGGGGGGGCGCAAGGGGCGTGCGCCCCCCCCCCCCCCATTTTGTCTGACAAATTATGCCCCGGACCGCCTAGATGGTCGTTTGGCTTCGTCAAACGGAGGGTTCCTCAGTGTGCGCCCCCCCCTTTTTGAAATGCGCTCCCTTATCCTGTATCCGCCCCTGGTAGTGTTTAATCATTTTAATTTGGATTATTATATAATTATATGAATAAGATCATGTTAAGTGTAGACTTTGAAGATTTTTTTTTTCCAATTTGATCAAATCTGATAGTCTAAATCTATTTTCATATCTTTTAGATTTTTGTTGTATATTATAATTATTGATTAATAAATTTTATATTATGTAAATATAATAACAAATGTAACTTATATAGCGCCAAATGCACTCTGTGAAGTGAAGGCGCATGTAGAAATCATTTAAGAATTAATATGTATTATTAATATGTATTATGTATTAACATGTATATCATTACGGTGACCCCAACAAAAGCCACTTCCTAGGACCCTCCGTCGCCTCCTTCTACCATGCTTTTGTCAATGTAAATTTTATTTTGTACTTATTTGATTATGAGAAATAAATGTCTTTCTAATCTGAAATTTGAATCTGAATCTGAATCTATTCGTTTTGTGGAAGTGGCAATTTATTATGATGATTTTCCCTCTTATACCCTTCAGACACACTGGGTGCATTATGTTTGAAGGATACCACACCCCGGACATTTTTTGTATATTAAATAATTTCTATACACTGTGGATGGACATTTCTCCATAGCCTAACATACCGTTCAATGTTAATTATTCTAGTTGTTACTATTATCGGATATGTGGTATGACGCCCTAAGATTTTACGTGTACTGGTCATGTGATTATTGTGAAAGAAATGGCCGGTCTTGAAGTTATTGGGAAATGTTGATTGTGTGGAACGTACGAATAATTATAAATACATGTATAGGCCTATACTATGAGATTTTGGAATTATCAAAATGGTAAAAATTTACATAAAAGTGAAGAGAACTAACCCAGAAATGACTACAGGCACTTGGTTTGAAAATAAGGCCCATCATGTTTCGAATATCGTGGCAGAGAAGAATTAACAGTCATTATCAGGGGACATGTCCATACCATGGCATTCTTCGGCACCGACATAAAAATGAGAGAGCTCACATATTTAAAAAAAATAATTTTACTAGGACTCGATATTCCCTTTACAGTAAAAAAGGATAGTGACCAAAAACTGGAACGATCTCGTCATGAACACAATGCAATCCTTGGGTGGTGTCAAAGCCCCGTGTCTTTTTCTTCCCGCCGTCGGCCCCGCCAATCCAAAGAGAAAGGTTGTCACAACTATCCTCACCTCTCGACTATAACAAAAATAACATGAGCTTTGATGTGAAAGAGAATGGGGTCTCCGTTTACTGACAATGCATTTGTCCTTTCTCCACACGTCTTTAGAAATGATTAACGATGTACGCCACAGGGGTGGATCCAGATTTTTAAAGAAAGAAAATAGTTGGGCGGGGGGGGGGGGGGGGGTGGCGCAATAAAAAACAATAAAAAATCTGAAAAGCAAAGGCAAAACAAGGGGTTATAAGACTTTTCCCCTTCAAAAATCTGAATTTTAGGTCGGAATTAGAGGTGCTGTGGATCAGTGGATAAGTCCCCGGACTGTGAACCACGAGGTCCGGGGTTCGAATCCCACCGCAGCACTAGCGTCCTTTGGCAAGACGTTAATCTGCATTTGCCACTCTCCACCCAGGTGTTAAATGGGTACCCGGTAGGATGGCGAAAGTTAATGTCGTTTGCTTAGCATGTGAGCGTCACTGTACTGCCCATTGCTGGAATGCTCCCCAGGGAGTGGAGAATGTGCATACATTGTGTGCGGGCGTCCGCCATTGCGTCATTCTTATTTTACTGACCTGTCTGTATTCCAACTGCAACAAACCAGAATGGCTCTTACAATTGAATTATGTTTTTGCTTTTTTCAAACTAGTCATCAGAAATCAAAACATAAGCAAAAAACATTGAAATAGAAAGAACTAGATGAATCTTCGACCGCGCGCGGTCGGAATTTATGCCTCCGCCATCACCAGATTGGAAATGTATGGCATACATGTAGACTCTAAAAAGGATTGGTCCAACAAAATTACAAATCTTTTCACTTTACACAGGAGACAGAAAATTTATTTCATTTCATTTTCATCCCGTACAAATAAAAAACTTACCATTGATGACTTACAATCATCAAATACACCAAGGAAATAGATATTTTATAGCAAATAGACCACTGTCCCCTTGAAATTTCTAAAATAGGTAGGCCTAGACTCCGTACATCACGAACCATTTTTATTTTTATGTATATAATGACCTCTGTGACATTTGAACTTTGACCTTGAGACCCTAAAATCTAATCCGTCCATCGTCCCTCACATATGCATACATGGGCCAAGTTAGAGGTTGATCTGTCAAACACTTCTGAAGTTATTGCGAGAAAGAACCATGTTTATGTACATAATGACGCCTCTGACCTTTGACCTTTGACCTTGAGACCCTAAAATCTAATCAGTTCATCGTCCCTCCCATATGCAAACATGGGCCAGGTTAGAAGCTGATCTGTCAAACGACCACACCGCCCCCCCCCCCCCCTTCACAAAACGTTAAACAAATTAAGGTATCATTAAACAGGTGTTAAAAGGGGAATTAACCTCAAAATATAAATGTGCTTATATTCAAAGATGTAATCTATTCCTTCTTGCTGTCCTACATAGTTTTGCATTAAATACATGTATACGAGCTGGGTATAATCAAGATTTTCTCAGCCAAATTTATCGTCTGCTAGCATTACCTGGGGGCTGCCATTTCTTGATGTGTACATAAAGATATTTTTAATCCGAATGCAAATTTGTCTTTCTTCCTGATACAAAATCCCATTTGAGATTTAAAATATTCAACAGATATGTACATACATGTATATTCTAAAAACGTTTAATATTTCTTTGAAAATTACTATTTACTAATATTTACTGATAGTTTATCTCTAAAGTGATACAGGCCAATGATTAAGAATATATTACACCTTTGAACATAAGTACATTGACAATCCGGGGGTAATTCTCCTTTAACACCTCTCGGTCCACCTTTTGGAGTCTTGTGAGAGTCGGCGGCTTTCCACCCCCCCCCCCCCCGAAAAAAATCACCGGCATGATTTTCTTGGGAGGGGGGGGGGGGGGGGGTGAATGGAATATAAAAATATAAAAAAAACTTATGTAACTTCACATAAACAAATTAAAACTATTGGTTGAAATCCAAACAAACAGGGTCTTTCTCAATCTCTAATTTTACAAAAAGTAACCAAGTTTCTATATTCACGTGTTTAGGCTTTGTTTTTTTGTGTTTTATAGTTATTAGTTCTCCGAGAGAGAGAGAGAAAAATAACGTGTAAATATAGTTGTACATCGATGGTTTGATCTTAACAGTAGACTTCAATAATTGTGTACTACATGTACATGTATGCAAGGCTGTACGCAGCGGGGGCAGGGGGGCAGTTGCCCCCCCCCCCCCCCCCCCAGAAATTTCAAAATCATACTTTTTTTAAATCTGGTTTTAGACTTTTAAATGATCCAATAATAAAAAGCGATCATCTTGCCCCCCCCCCCCCCCCCCCCCCCAGGAAAAAATTTCTGCGTACGGCCTTGCATGTATGTCAAACGTCGGTAGATGGCATTGTGCGGGCAAAGAAGAATAGGAACATTCAATCTGACCCGACTACCGACGCACGATTAAAGTAGATATTCAAAGAAAATCACAAATATCACAAATATGGCAATTAATGTATCACTAGAAACTGGGAAGCTTACAGATGGCAATCGTAGAAGTTTTATGTCAACTGCGTATCTGGTGATTATAAAAACAACACAAAATAAAAGCTCTTCTCAGCATCTGGAATATCCGAGGATTCGCCAGAAATATAGCGATGTTTTGATGTCGTCACACTCGGGATCGATCCTGCTTAAGCAGACGACGTCCTATAATGAATGAACGTAATTGCAATGCAATTATTTATCAAATTATAAAGAATTTGGTGTATTTAAACATGACCTTATTTCACACCATTATAAAGGGAAAGTAAAACTGATTCTGATAGCTAAAACCGTTTGATTGTAAATACATAGGAGAAGGGTCAATGATCAATGAAATAAACCCCACTTTCAAATTGAAAAGCCCTCCGAATAATAGCAGGATAGTATTCGTTCCCTCTTGAAACGCCGAACATGCCCCGGTGCAAGCAGCTGAAAATACAATGGCGTCTTATTTTGTTTACAAGTGACCGATTCCTTTATTTTTTTAACGCTGCATTTTTCATCAAAATAATACCATACACGAAGTTAAGAGTGAGGCAACAGACTAACATTAAGACTGACGCTAGTGAAGGAAGAGACATAAGTGAAGAGGAGATGACAAAATAGGCTCTGAAAAATGTGTAAGATGTTATGGGACATCGTCTGCTTAGACAGGACTGGTCCAGGGTGTGTCGTCACATATCTCAGCAGCGTTCGAGGAGCTCTTCAGCTGCTATATCGGGGGCTGTATTTTACCGTTTTATAATTGATAATAATCATTACTTCAAATGTTTCCAAGCGTTGAATTTGGTTAACCTTGTTTAATTTATGCCATCTATGCAATAATAAGTATTAAGCCAATATTTAAAATCATGAACGTTCTACTTTAAGCAAATGCATCTGTGATGGATGGGCAGTCCAATACACCATTCCCTTAATTCTCATACATTTCTGGATACGCCACGACACAAAATTTATCCTAACACTCTAGTATAGCCCAGCCTGTTCAAAAATATCCCTCAACAAGATACACATTGTATTATTCTAAATGGAGGGGTAGGTACGCGATTGTCAAAAAAGGGAAGGGGCCGCAAAAAAAATTATTCCAGGCAATACTCTCTCCCGTTTGGAGGTGTGGGGAGGGGTGGGGAGGTGTGGGTGGGAAGGTGTGGGGGGGGGGGGGGGACGGACACACAAAACAAAACAAATGAAAAAGGAAACAGTGAGTTGTATGGTTTTTTTTACTCATCTACAATACATGTGCCATAAACTGCTCTGTGAATGTATAAGATAAAACAGAAAAAAAAATCACCCTTCTCACAAACGATTTGATAGCATGAAACACTGCCTTATACATGTAAATTACACACTTTTCAGTTATTATTCATTTTATAGAAGAGATTTCATGTAGACCTTGCATTTGCACATACATATACATGTACATGTATGAGACAAGGAGTTCTGCTCACGTGCCAGGAAGACTCGCTAGAAATTGGTCTTGTCTTTCAGAGCTTGTTACCCAGCTATCAGTATACCATCGTTGGACAGATAAAATTTGGAATAAAAATTAAGAGTCAGTTTCGTATTCTGTCATTTCCTGATCTCAAGATATACCTTTAGCCCATTGGTAAATAAGTCCACGAAAATCAGTCTTTGGTTTCGATTGCTACAAATAAAACTGCAGGAGCAGAAAGTAGGAAATTAATTGCATAATGATTTCATATATCTATTTCTACTGCAGTTAGTGCAATACATGATGAATTGTTTGACTATACACCTATATATAAAGAGAGAGTCAAAGAGAATACATAATTATCTACTTCATACATGTAACATACATGTATAAGGAAAATATGCAATTAAATTGGCAAAATTTCGACATAAGCAAGAATTGCTTGAAAATCATAACAAATCTATCCCACATCCATCATACACCATCCGTAGAAACTCACTATAACGGGGACCTTGAAACCATGAAAATTACCTTCAAGAAGCTCCTTATATCAGGGTGAAAAAAATATCATTAATCTAGTATATATATATATATATATATATATATATTGGAGCACTTTATACTGAGTTTCCAATGAAGCTTGAAACAAACATTTCAAACATAAAATAATACTTAGGTTTCCATTTCAACGGCAATCAGAGAGCTTCATAGACAAGAATCTAAATAATTTTATGCAGCAAAACAAAACGACAGCAGTGCACACTGGAAAAGAGAACTTGATACAAGATGCAATGAAAATCACTTATTTGTATCCGAGGCTGTTTTTCGCGACACATCCACAAGGTTCATTTCGAGCCCTTATTGAAAGCAAATTTGTATTGCACTTTCTTTTACAAGATCTGCGAATAGAATTCACAAATAACAAGTTATATTTTACATTACATGCCAAGATAGGAGAGAATCAAAGAATTAAAATTACTTGTACCATCACCCTGCCTCACTTTACACAATCTCTGAGATTTGACTAAAAAACAGAACAGTGGGCTGTAACATTTATGCAAGCTTATAAATGCAAGCTTATAAATGCATACTATGCTAGTTGATTAAATATAGAGAGAAACGCACATACATCTTTTCTAAATATTCCTAAATATTTTCCATAATCATGAAGTCACAACAAAGTCCTCATATATGTTTCGCTATTGTTTTGAGATGGTCTGCATGTTCTACAATATCCATCTTACAATTGTCCAGGATATATATAACATACAATGTATAAAAGACAAAATCATACTCGAAGAAAACAGAAAAGTCTCTTATCATTTTTCATTTAGAATTATATTTCTTATAAAAGATTGCTTCACTTTGATTTTGAAGCTTTAACCCTAAGGCAGCTTATCGCAATGTAGTGGCATGAAAAAAAAAATTGCAGAACGCAAAATGCACATATATGTACTAGTATTTGAAATTAATATTTTTTATGCATTTAGGTAGAAAAATATACAGTGGAACCTTATCATAATAACCTCCTTGGGACCAGAGATATAACCTCTTTATAAACCTCGTTATATCAGAGTTAAAAAAAAACCAATAGAATACAAAGAAGTGAGACCTGCAAAAACACATTGTTATAATGAGAGTTTGTAAATAACAGTATTCTTCATAACGCTTCCACTGTAGTGGGTAAACATAACTATACTAGCTTGATAAGGCTTAATATTAGCAAAAGTGTCAATAGATAATTTAAATCACAACCTTCACCGTTTGCACTTTGAACGCATTCTTTCGTGCCACTTTATTTCACTAAGCTCCTTATAAGTAGCGAGGACAATTATCCATAGGTACATGTACATGTACTCTGATATGGTTTGCAATACACTAAAAAGAAACCAGAAAATTTCAGAGATCTGGGGAGCATTTTCATGAAGTGTTTTGTCAGTGATTTTTACCGACAACTGTTAAAAGCTACTGAAATCCTTGCATCTGACTGGCTGAGAGCAAATTTGTCAGCCAAAATCACTGACAAAACAGTTGATGAAATGCTCCCCTGAAGGTGGTTTGGATTGGACATCTGGTACTGATGAAAAACATTTATCACAAACTCAAATAATCACTATAAGACTGTACATATAAAACTGGCGAGTTATCGCGTATGTCTACTTAATGCTGCACAATGAATTTATTCTGTCCCTCCCCCCAACCCTCTCCTTGCAAATCAAGGGGTTTGGGCTAACCACGAGAACAAGTAGTCCAGTATGGAAGTGAGTTTTATTTCATTTTCAGTGTACCAGTAAATTACTGTATTTCAGCAATCATCGGTATATTTCTTAATATTTATAGTTACATTTCCACTCCCAATCTTTCAACACTTTGCCTTCAAGGTAAACTCGAGCAATTTGATTAACCCATTGAATTAATGTATGTGGAAATATGTGTTATATAGAAAATCAAATTGTATCGAACAAGTTAACTTTATTATCACAGCTTGCCTCATTATACACAAGCATGTGTGCGCCCATGAACAGGCAACTGGCTGGAATGCTCCCCAGTGGAGTGGAGAAGGTGCATACATTGTGTGTGGGCAAGCCTGAATCCGATGACTGGGGTAATAATATATCTGTGAACCGCTTAGAAATATTGTAGATATATTAGGCGCTATATAAATACAGAATATTTAGCATTACATAAATACAGATTATTTTTATCATTAATACGCTATTCATTCCCATTTCAGACAAATTTTCAGCTGATGAACTTCTGAACATAATGTAGGCTTTGTTACATCATATTTTAAGCTACTAGTACAGAAATAGGATCAATATACATATATGCATTCCACAAGCTAACTAATTTCTCAGCCATGTCTCATGAAAACTTGCCATGTACTCCATTCAAAGCCATACAGTCGCTAACTTCCAATGTGCATCATCATTCGCCGACATCGGATTTGGGTGAATTACCAAGTAATGAGTGTGAGGTCTCCCAGGCAGGCGTAAGCAGCGAAACAAGGATGATGGGTCTGCCCATCGTCTGTCCCACCAGAAACTTACTCCAGCTTTTCGAGGTGGAGGGCACAATGCATTATATAACCTTGAAATGTTTGTCTTAAATGTGAAGTCCACTATTGGCGACTGACAACACCCATATGCTAAATGCCAGAATGGTGTCAAATCCCATGAAAACCTAAGATTGTATGACTTTAAAGTTTTCCTCTCAAGAGAGGAAAATAGAAAGCTGGATTAGTTCTTCTTTCAATCCAACATGAACACGAAGAGTATCTACATGAATGCATTAAAACATTTGGTTTTATGACTAAATTGACTAGTGCACCACATGTATATGAAAGCTATGTGTGTGCATATATAGGAGTATCCTCTCATGGCACGATTTTTAGTCTACCCTGATATCAAGCAGGTTTTCAGTAAAACCAGACCCAACAAATGACATTAAACAATCAGCTTTCCATTTATACTATTAAACAATCTCACAGATTTCCATTTTGCTCAAAAGAAAATATTTTATCATACAGGTCTGTGCTTGGTGATATTGGACAACAGGATATCCTTCATCTAGGAAAACAAATCCCCAAAAAGTGGAGAATAACTAATAAAGAAAATAAAGTTGCCAATTTGTGTTTGATCCATCACAAATTAAAAAATTAAAAAAATTCAAATCCAATATCTGGTTTACCTCAAACTTTCACTGATAAAGATATGTACCTCTCATTTATGGGGCTTGTATTGCAACCAACATGCTACCAATGTATACTTCTTGTATAAGTTGTACAATGGTAAGAGGGGATTACAGATTATTTTTCAGTCTTCAGCACTACAAAATCATCTTCAAAATCCTCCTCCCCCTGCTCAGCCCCAACTGCCTCTGAGCCATGCCCCCCAGGCTGCTCACCACTTAACCCAAAGCTGCTGGTGGAGATGAAGTCGTAGGTGGCACTGTTGGTGTTTTCAGGTGACTGACTGATGACTGAGATATCGTCTGGACTACATGTACCTAGGGAGGATGGTGTGATGTATCCAGCGGCTATACTGGAAGATGCAGTGGTTTCCTCATCAGCAGTGGAAGCCTGGTAGCTCACAGGGGTATCTCCAGAGAGGTTTACACTTGCCAGCCGATCCAGTTGTACTGAACCGCTCACAGAGCCCATCAGTGATTCCCCATCGGATTTCTCGGAAGCGGGATGGCTGACCAGAATTCCGGATTCGCTGTCGCCTATGGACGTGGTCCTCTTTACCGATGTCCTTCCTCTGGAGGGTCTACCATCACCAAGATCTCTTGGTCTAGCTCTTGACTGGACAGTTTCTATGGAGTCCAAGCTGCTGGTGTCAGCATCATTCCCGTCTACAGGACACTCAAAGGTTTTTCCAGGTGGCCTGGTCTTTGGTCTAACTGCAGGACCTAAACCACTTGGTCCTGGTATATAGTCCCTTTCTTCAGATTCCTTGACACCTGGAAACAGTTCTTGATCTTCTGGACCCCTCTGATCATGGGTAACACCCCCTACTGCCCCTTGGGGTGATTTTCGGTTGCCATGAGGTGGCTTTTGGGGAGAACTTTTCTGCTTTGGAGGGTCCCTCCTCTCTTCTCTAGCTGGAGGTAGAGTTGGAGGAGGGACATTTTCTATTCTGTCTCCTTCTCTGTCACCATCTTCAGGATGAGGGTCCTCATCAAGGTTCTCAGCAATCTTTGAAGTAAAAAAAAAATAAAAAAAAAAAAAATTATGTTATTACCTTTTCTGCAAAATGTCAATTGAATATCAATATATAATGGTATACTTGATGAAATTTACACCCTATATCCAAACACCCTTACTTTGTACATCATGTAAAGTGTATAGCAAAAATGTCACTATTCATCTCCAGACCAACAAGATGACAGTTATCTAATCCCTAGATTTAGCCCTTTAGTCCACCCCTCACTATACGATCGATTGCGATCCTATGTTTGAAATAAATCGCAATAGCATTAAATATGGGCATTTTAACAGCATTAAATATGGGCATTTTAACCGATAAATCTACCCGATTCAGGTTTTGAACGACGATTATCAGCTTGAGCGAAAACACCCTAAACAGTGATCACGCTTAAGCGCTTCTCCGCACAGACGAAGGTCACTCCGCGAACACATAACCTTATGAAGAAATCCCAACTTCATGCCAAACAATGCTTTAACCTCTGCATTCAATGCCACTTGTGAAATTTGTATTTGGGTCGTGAAGTCAGTATACGATATATACAAAAAGTGCTGTATTTGTGGTCGATTGACCACAGCTTTTCAAATTGATCGTGCTGTTTTGTAATAAATTGGTAACATTCTACATGTAATATTTGTACACAAGGTATTTCTTAATAGGGTTGTGTCATACTCGACCACGTGCGAGGACGCAGAATGACCTTCGGTGGTGCGGAGAAACTATTAATTAAGCTTGATCACTGTTTAGGGTCTTTCGCTCAAGCTGATTATTAGCACTAAATAGGGTTTTGTTGTGCTGTTAAACTTTATACCCGGAATAAGGGCCAAATCAGTTTCAAATCGTAGACTGCTCTGACGTCATTAAAACTCGGAGCCAAATTGGCCTTTCCTCTGACTACAAAGTTCGCAATAAGCAGTATTTTCAATTTTACTATATATATATATATACAGTCAAACCTGTCTTAGCGGCCACCTGTCTATAGCGGCCACCTGCTTATAGCGGCCACCAAAAAATCCCCCGCAGGAAATTACTGTGTTGTAGAACCTGCATATAGCGGTCACCTGCCTAACGCGGCCAGCGGCCACCCATTATGTATCCCTCGGACAATATCTGACCGCGTATAGCGGCCACTATTATCGAGTCGAGCCGTAGCTTCATGCACAAAAAAGTAGTTTTTGCCATAGGCGCGATGTGTTTACCGAGTCCTAGCTCAGTCACACTCTCACACAAACGTCGTGAATAGATTCTACAATGGCCATGAAGATCTAATAGTTTCACCACATTGCCGACTAATTAGAAAGTCTTTTTAGTAAGAATTAAGCACTAGTATTGTTCGTTTACGTAATCTTCGCACCATCCAGCTGCAATCCCCTGCACTTTAGTTGTATTGTTCTCCTAAGCTATAGCGGTCGGCATTGCATTGATATTGATCACCATTGCGCAATAGCGCAGGCTCGTACACTTCAATATAATTTTTTATTTTTAAAAGATTTATAAAAAAAAAAAATTAAAGCGTTAAAACTTTTGAAAAAAATAATAAAGGAGTGATTTTTTTTAGAAAGTGAAAATAATAAAATACTACCCAAGTATTATTTTTTTTTAAGATCAATAATAACGATTTCATGTACGAGAGATTGTCCTGCTGAAAAACGGCGTGAAAACTCGACTCGGATCGTCCACCGGCGATCCAGGCCATTGTCGACGTTCGCACTTTCGACGAATGCAAGCGAGCACCTTCTAGTTCTTTCGCCTGTTCTCAAAAACAGTTAAAACTTCTTTTAAACCATTCAAAAGGCAAATATTTATTGAATGAAAATTGATTGCACGATTTTATTCAAAAGATAAACTTATTATTGTAATTTTTTGACAGGAAGCAAAAGCATGATTAGACATCGTTTTTAGACTATAAAAATCAAGAAAAGCAGTCTACCGCGGGTGGTACGTACGTGGTAATTTGAGGGAAAATTCATTTTACACAGACATGACAGATTGCTCGTATATCTATTGTTTTTCTCATTTATTGACAACAAAGCATATTATTTTAGCATTTATATATCATATGACATGTCATACGTCAAATCTGTTGATCTATAGCTTGTTTTCCTAAGTGATATATATGGATGCATGTACACTAACTTTGTTGCGTGTAACACTAAGTGTAGGGCTTATGTGCAAAAAAATAAAAATGGCCGCCGACCTGTCTATAGCGGCCACCTGTCTATAGCGGCCACTTTTTCCGTTTCCCTTCGGTGGCCGCTATAGACAGGTTTGACTGTATATACATATATATATGACTATTTAGAACCTCAATTAAAAATATTTTGTGAGTGTAGATGTTTATATCGAATGCTAGCACATTTTCATTTGAAATCGGATCGCAGACCAATCGTATAGTGTGGCGGTAGGCTTTACAGTTTTGGTAATTTTCCTCTTTAAATCAAACAACAAACTTTCCTGGACCATTAGATAACTCTGATATGTTTGTATCTTTCTGATTTGAATTTTTTTGATTTTCCATCACTTGTTTTCTTACCAAATTCAGGGATTCAAACATGCTATAAATACTGTACAAGTGTCCTTTCAACTTCATGCCCTAAAGTTAAATAGTGACGATGCATTTTAAAATAACAATTTACAAGATTAAACCCACAAGGAACTTCCAACACTACCAGTGGCCAGAAAACAGAGTCAAAAGTTCGGCAAATGCTAGAAGTGGCTGCTTTACCAAAGGAAACCCTTACTGGCAAATGACGCTCTTGGGCAACTCCCAGTGGCGGTCGTTCCCTGCGGAGCTGCTGTCCCTGTTGCCCAGGCCGCTCTCTCAGGACCCTCCTTGGTGCAGAGATGTAAGCATAGAGCGCAAAGAACCCAAAGACATAGCAGGACATAAGGGCAGGAAGCGCTGCCCAGATAGGAAGGTCTCTGAAGATCTCGGCATGGAACTCGCTGACAGCTCGACCGATGTACTTGAAGGGGTCAACGAACATGGAGGAGACGGTGAATGATAATGCCTGGATAGAAGAAACAAACATTTTTATAAAATCGGGTATAAAAATTCATCTCCTTATGTCCTGCTATACACTTCATTAAAATCATTTCCATTGAAGCTAACAGGAAGAATGAATACTAATATTAAAAGTGCTATGGTGTTTAAGGGCCTTGGTAGACCGAGACTAAATCAAGACTAGAAACGGCAAAGCAGCAAAGGGTTTAACAGATACATTATGTGCAGGTTTGTCCGACACAGGACAACAGATGATAACTGGAAAATGATGGGAATCTGAAGTTAGATATCGAACACAGTTTGTATGAAAAACCAAGAACTAAAATATGCAGTATGGTTAAAAACTTGCCTCACATACTTGTACACGTGATACACCTTTGAAATCTTTGTGGCACAGTAAATGTTATACATGTACATGTAGTTAATCTCAAGTTCTGGAGATGGAACTACATCTTGACAGGGCAAGTCCCGTCCAAGAATAACTTGCTTTTAATACAAGCAGAATACATTCAGACAAACAAATTAAAAAGAGGGGAAAAAAAAGAAAATTAGATGCCTGAGAAGAAAGGTATGAACTCTTTAATGACATGAAAAACAATGGAAAACAATACCTTCGACATGTGCTGTACATGCATGTATATGTGAACTGTGTGTTATAATATAGAACTGTGATGCACACTACAAGTACAGTCATTTTATTCTGCTGGGTTTGTATTGTTCGTAAAAGTGGTTTTCTGTGTGAAGTCTGCATGGGTATGGCTGAAGATGACGATATTGATTGACTGATTGATTGATTGTAATGGTTTATTAAAAAACAAGACTTGCAGCTAAACAAAAATAACATACAGTATATGTAGTAAATAATATCATTGAGCAAGAAAACACATTTGAAAGATGAAATCGAAAGAAAGAAGTTTCTTTTAGCATGAAGATGAGTAAAATGTAGTAACAAATTATGGTTTCAGAAACAATAAGTGAGTTATAAGCGTTTGTTTAACAATATGCAAATTATGTCATTGTAATTAAAACAAACTAAGGGAATTATCATAATATTCACTGCAAAATTTCAGTTGTATAAAAGGATACTTACGTAGAACATTGCATTAAAAAAATGGAATCGTAAGTTCTTCAGTACAATTTTTTTTTACTTACCCTGGTTGGAGGGATATCGAAGAGTGGGTCCACCTGGTAGATCCTATGGTACTCAAAGCAGTGGTCTGTATGGACGGAGGTCCTGGAACTAAACCATTCCTGCAAGGCCTGGACCCAGGTCATCTTATGGGGCATGCAGTTGGCTGGTATATTCTCATACTTCTGGGCATTGCGATAGCGCTTGATTGTTTCTTCCTGTGTTTCAGAGAGAGAGAGAGAGAGAGAAAGTGAGAGCAAGGTAAAAGGGGCTTTTGTTTACCCCCCCCCCCCCACACACAGACATGTTTTACATTTTATAGCCTATCAACCAGATGCAATGTATACTGATACCCGACAAATATTTGTCAATGATCAAATCAAGTGATTTTTCATCTTGAGGTGAAATAAAGGTAACAAGGGCAACGCAAAGCATAGCATCCCCTTGCCGGGTGCAAATTGCCTATATACATGTACGTCAGAACAAGTTACCTCCATTAGACTATACTATTATATTACTAGGCAAGGAAGTCACTAATACCTGGGGACTGGATGTACAGAAAGTTTGCTACTTTATGGAATGACCCATGAGAACATCTGAAAATAAACTTTCTCATGTACATAATTAGTATGTTTTGCATATTTAATAAGCTGTGACCTTTGACCTTTGACTTACATACTCAACAACATTACTTACGTTATCGAATGGAAACCACATTTTTGCATATAATTTGCATATATAATTTGTTTATTTTCATATATTTAATGAACTGTGACCTTTGACCTACATACTCGAAGATCAAACTTAGGCTATATCTTCATATAGATAGGTGCTTTAATTACTTGATTAAGGATGCAAGTGTTTTGAGTTGGAACTTTGGCACAACACTTGATTTCCCAGAGCAAGACATTTTCTACATTGGTTCTCTTCACCTCGGGGTTAAATGGGTCCCAGGTGTAGGATACAAACACTGCGGTTGTTTTAGCCTGTGAACCAAAGACTGTGCTTTTAAAATCCAGCCCAGGAAGAACACTGCGTCTACATTGTACGTGCCCCTTCCGTTTCATAGACGCAAGCTGGGTTAAAGTGGAAAACAGTCTATCCATCGGATAGGCATTAAATGGAGGTCCCATGTGTGGGAGAGTGATCACCTACATGTATGCACGTTTAAAACCCACTGCACTATTTGAATAAGAGTAGGGGGAATTGAACCCTGGTGTTGTGGTCCACTTACAGGACAAGAGCCCGAGGGTTACAGTGCTTAAGTTTGCTTTTCCTCACCCAGGCACAGGTGACACCAAAATACTCTATAATAATTTTAAAAAGGTGCACAATAAAACAGCAGTTATTGTCATTATCATTTACCTGGTAGAGATAGATCCAATTCCATATGAGACTAATGACGAAGATCGATGTCAGAAGGCAAGCCATGAAGCGCCGATTCCAGTAAAGATCTGAGAACATGCCCACACCAAACACAAAGCACAGTACTGTGACAGAAACTACCATCTACATGTACAATGAAGGATGAAAAGGAAAAGAAGTGTAGTTAAATAACGAGGAGCAGTATCATATTAACATTTAAGACTGTTTAAGACTTTTCCTTACGCATTCAGGGCTTTCTTTAACCTCTTTCGAATATACATGTACATAATCACATAATGATTCTTAAGATGCATTTTAATTTCCCTTGACACAAGTAATTCAGATTATGTAAAATGAACTTTCCATTTTTCGGTCTGAACATAATTGCATATTTGTAATACTTTCTGCACATTTTTGACTCATGAAATATAATTTGTGAGGTTTCTCATTCCTTTTCAGTCAGTTTTGAAGAACATTCTAGTAGAAATGTCGCTTGAAGAGCATTGCTCTTCAAATGCCCACATAATTGAAATATGACAAGAAATAGTTGTTCGGGCCACTTGATTGGCTGTTGAGCAACGTTACTATGGTACATGTAGTTACCATTGATGGCAGAGTTACCATTAATGGTAAGTTTTATGCAACAGGGCCCACAGGTAGCATGACAAAAACATAAGTCTCAGTTTGCTGACATTCCAATGAAATGCTTGTAACAAATTTAGAAGTGTTTCATTGTGATGTTCATGAATTTAAAACTTATGAGCATTTCATGCAATGACACTGTGATAAAACTTATTCAGTTTTGCAATCACTTCTGCTCATAAAAGTGGACTACGATTAAAGCTCATGTACAGTTTTGGAAGCAAAATTGGAAAGAAAGATGTTGAATAGAGTCTCAGGTTCTTCTCCTTGTATCAAAAAGATTGTACGACATCATTTAATTTGGTATTCCACCAATGATTTCCGATGATTTTAGGGTAATGAATATCTGTAAAGAACGCTAGATCACAGCAATAAACAATAGACCGATCGACCCTGAATGGCCAAGATTTTATCAGTTCGGAGTCGGCTTTGCAGTGTGACTGGGGTAGTTGAACACACTGTAAAGTCTTGATTTAACCAGGGAGATGGGAATCCCTTATTAAACAGATTCCCTAATACAAAATCTTTTGTCTATTCTTTAATCCAGTAACTGCGTATTTACATGTATATAAAAACTAAACCAAGCAGTTTAAAAAAAAAAAAAACTGCCATGATCTACATGTAGGACCTTTCCACCCTGACGACTCCCCGCACAACAATCTCGGGGCTCTGCATGGAGACAGCATTTGACTGTGTTACTTTGTGTCGTTCCATGCATGTACATGTATAGTGTAAAATGCAAAACTGTTAGTTTGCATCCCTGGCCTGTTATCTAAATAATTTTTTGCCCATCATTTGTTTCATATTCCACTTTAAGGGGTAAATTCTTCACAGCATCTTAGTATTGCTAGTATCTTGCTATTTATCATTAAACAAGATGAATGCGACTGCGTCTCCTATATGCCTCCGCCTAAATTCAGTTGATGGCTCAAACTGTTCTAGAAATATTTGATAACGAGGCTAAAAACCAGTAATTTCATGTAATTTCATGTAAATTGACCTCTGTGACCTCTGACCTTTGACCTACTTACCCCAAAATCGAATCAGTTCATCTTTCTATGGGGATACATACTGGTACCAAGTTTGAAGTTCTCACCTCAGATAGTTCTTGAGATATCGCGGTAACGGTGCTAAAAACCAGTAATTCCATGTAATTTCATGTAAATTGACCTCTGTGACCTCTGAACTTTGACCTACCTACCCCAAAATCTAATCAGTTCCTCTTTCTATGGGGTACATACTGGTACCAAGTTTGAAGTTCTCACCTCAAACAGTTCTTGAGATATCGCGGTAACGGTGCTAAAAACCAAGAATTTCATGTAATTTCATGTAATTTCATGTAAATTGACCTCTGTGACCTCTGACCTACTTACCCCAAAATCTAATCAGTTCATCTTCGTATGCAGTCAGACCGCAGGTCGTATGCAAATGAGCAAAAATCGCGCATTTTATTTCCAGTGCCCGAAGTGGACTCTCTCCCTGCACCCAGTCGGCTGTATCGCATGGTCATCTTTAAAGTTATGTTCTTAAATAAATATAAATGCTATGCTCATTAGACTTTCTGCAAAAATAAATCAATAGTTTACCAACACAGGGATATTTTGTTTTAGTCAGAATTTTAGAAATAAGTTGTTTAAAATAACTGATGAAATAGTCATACAAAAGCCTTTTTTTCACAAGATTTCAAGTTGTTAAAAGACATATAAAAAGTATATGAGCCGCCATCAAGACACATATGTATGGAAGCGCTGGAATCTCATCTTTTTCATCGTTACATTCAAAACATCCATAGATTTATGACAGAGTCAGGATCCAGCAATATTCAGCCGCAGATCATCCGTTGTCAAGACCATGGTCAAGACCATAGAATCGTAGCCCTGTGATTGGCAAGCAAGCCATCTGTAACCAAGTGCGCGTTGAATGAAACAATGCGCAACCTGTTGCTTCATCCTTGCGCAAACATGCGCATAGCTGTTGCCAGGCTGTGAGAAAACATCTTGCGTGGTGGTAACCAATCGGAATGCTGGAATTGACTTTTTTAAAGACAAAGTGTGTACATTGGTTACATATTGCTGGATCCTGACCCTGTCATGAAGTGCACATTAATGTTATTTTAATCTTTGGAAAGTACAGAAAATGCCCTTTACGTATGTCAAATTTGCCCTGGCTCACAATAAAACTATGGCCAGATTTATATTTCATTTTATTTCGATTTTTTGTCATAAAAGGAACACCATTTTTTACCAATTTCGTCTTTTATTTTGAAAACAACAAAAGCATGTCACAAATCTCTGATCCCTCTTCTTTTATTTGATGCATAACTCATGGCAATTGGTGAATGATAAGTAGTCTATTCAATAGTTTGCAAATAAGATGTTCCTGGCTGTTCTTGCTCATTATGTATTCATAGTCAGGCAGAACTGGAAATAAAATAGCGCGCTTTTTGGGGACCTGCGGATTGGCTGTATGGGGATACATACTAGTACCAAGTTTAAGGTTCCTATCTCAAATGATTCTTCAGATATCGCGGTAACGAGAAGTGGGACGGACGGAGGCATAAAAAATCTGATAAAACCGTTTTGAGGGCTTACCGAAACTGCATAATTATCGCATGTATCTTTAAGCCTGGGCTAAGTAGGTGGAGCTATTTAACTAATTTATGCAGCAGAGGGTGCTTCTCATTCTCTAAAATCTACCATAATTGTGTAATCAAACTAAAATCATTTCAATATAAATTCAATGATTCAGTTTGATTTCATGACCAGATTCACTTCTTAATTTGTTTTGTAACAGAATTACAGTAATCTATAGGAATAAAGAGATTAACACTTGGTGCTCTGTTAATCAGAAGACGTAATGCAGATTGAACGGCCGCACATTGACACACGGGGCAGCGCGGTCCACAGTTCTCTGGTATACGAATGCAAGCAGGATGAACTTTGTGCACGAAGGCAAAACACTTAGAGTACATACATGTATAGGATGGTACGTTGTTTTCCATATTTGGTTGCAAGAGAGCTGGACTCCACTTGGGCTCGCAGTCATTTAAAACCATTGAAACAATGGTTGCCAATAGAATAGCACACAGGAAACGGCAAGAATAATAAAAAAGGGAATTTCCGTTAAAAAGCGAAGGTCTCACAGGCCTGATAACAAACAAGCCATACATTTTGTGAAATGAATTGAGTCATCTTACCAGAATAACTGCGGGAGACTTCACATTAATCTGCTCACTCAGCCACTCCACGAGACTGGTCTGGTTGAAATAGAAGATATTCATCGTCATGCCAACCATAACATCATGAATGTCTGCCCTCCGATAGTCATCCTTACCGTCAGCAAAGCTCTGGAGTTTCTTCCACTCATGACCGGTGAGACGGACTGCTATCTGGGCATCAACAGGACCACTCTCTGGGGCCTGAGGGGTGGAGAAAACAAGAAGAGGGGTTAACCATGTCTGCAAGCACAGAGCCTCATTTGGCACTTTATTAGCATATATTGTTTTGAGTAAAGCCTAAACGAGGTTCCTACTGGCTGTGTCAATCCTTGTTGGGAACAGGGGCAATGCAGGACCTATTGCTTGCATTCTTGAGTCTTAAAGTTCAAACCCTGTGTTCATGTTATGCATTAGTTACGACGGACAAGGCTTTCTGCCTGCAAACTAGGGTTAACCCTTACTTTCCTGGAGAAAGGGGCAGAGGGCTTCTTATCTTACCATGATACGTAGCAATCAGATCCCAATAAAACAGAGGAAAACAGAATTAATCATTGTCACAACCAGGAATGTACAGGTTGTCACTAAACACGCTTTTACTGCATATAAAAGAATGAAACTGGCTGGCTCTACTTTAGGGGAATATTGAGGATATTGTCCTTGTCTGTAATACAAAGCAAGATAATTCAGGAAATATTTTGCCTTCACCTTCGGGTAGGTCAACAATATCACACTCCAAACTCTACAATAATATTGAACAACTTCATACTTCAACTCACCTTTTCCTGGATGAGGTTGGTTAAGTGGCGTACAAGACGACGGAAGAACATGTCTTCAGCGTCATGGCAAGGTGTAGGTTTGACATCTTCAGGACACTCCGGAGGTGGCGGGCAGTCGCAAGACTTGTGACCACTTGCTGCCAGACATGCTTCGAATTTCCTTTCTACATCTTCTAGTTTTGCCTACAAAAGGATACAATAGACGTAAACAATATTCATGTTTACTTCAGCTTGACATACTATGTGTTAATAAATAACTAACATGTATACATGTGTATTACACATGCACTCTTTCATAGTTTTATTCTACACACATTTTTTTGCTAAAGAGTACATACATGTACATTAACACAGTTAATCTTGAAGATTTCATGATTTCAAAAGGTATTTTGGTAACACTCTATTAAAATGACAAGTATTCACAGAATTTAGTTTATACTTGATGCAGGCTTTTTTTAAAAATTCAATCGCAAACGTGAACGCTTAATTTTTGGTATTAAAAGGACCCGATACACAACCCTCCATCCTACATGTGTAATTATTTTGCTGCTGCATGTTTTGGAGGTGGTTTATCGTGTCATAATCTCAACAGGGATTTACCTGACACTGGGCTCTGGCCTCCTGCTTCTCTCGCTTCCGTTTCTCGCATCTAGCACTGGTCTGCGTAACCGGATCGTAATCGACCATGTCACTGATGTCTGGGACACAATCCGGGTCATCCACGCTAACATCCATGGCTCCAACGACGTAAGGAGAGAATTGCTTGGTAAGGCACAGGCAGACAAAGATAATGCTGCAGCTTATCAAAGCAGGAATCCCTGTACCTCCCATGACTTAAAGACACACCGATTTGTGTACTGATGAAGAACTAGTGCATGTACATGTATCTATGAAAGAAAAAAAAACGATTTAATAGGAGGGAATTTCTTGGTCAGGCACAGGCAAGCAGCTAATCAAACAGGAATTGTACGTCTCATATTTTGAAGACACACCAAAGAACGCAAAGATGAAGAACTAGTGCAAGTAAATGTATAGATCTAACACAGAGAGAGAAATAAGAATTGAAGAGGAGAGAATTGCTTGGTCATGCAGAGGCAGACGAAGATCAGGAAGCAGCTTATTAAACACGAATCTGATGACCTTCCCGTGATTTTAAGACAAACAAACTTGTGCATGGATGAAGTACTAGTGCATGCAAATGTATAAAAATAGAGAAAAACAATTGTGCAAACTCTACAATGTAGGTGCAAATATATGTGGTCACAAAACTGCCAAAAAGTTGCACTGTGTGATATTTAGTTAGAGCTCTAAAGAGGTGTGTTTATGTAACTGGCATGGTCAAATTTTAGTTTTTGGTATTTCCTGAAAAAGTAGAGTTACATGTACTTCTAATTAGTAATCAAAAAATCTGAAAGTGTTATCTTTGACAGTTTATAGTAGACCTATGTTGGTCTTTTCTGGAATTTATTGTACTAGTTTTCTTTTTTACAATCCTGAATACACTGTACTTGTCTCATTTGATCTCCAATAATTTTAAAACAGAGGAAGTTCTTGTATTGATTCTTGTCCATGATGAGCAGAATAAGCTTATTTAGTATGCAAAGTTTAAAAAAAATCATAGTTTTAATCCTCCTTTTGTCACCTTTGCACAATACCTCGCAAGTCAGACTGCAAAAATCTGTTACGTCACTGCAGCACTACTGCAAAAACCACGGCAAATCACGGTAATGCCGATATGGAGCAATACACAGATCCCTTTCACAGCGCCTATAAAAATGCTATTTGTGAGACAATTATGTATGACAAAAAGAAAATGTTATTAATTTTTCAGTTTTTTGTATTTTTGAATATTATCTGCTGAAAAAATAAAGTGCTTTAGCAAAATTTTTTCACAATTTATCGAATTAATAAAATTGGCACTACTGTTTGTCATCGTTCGTACGTGCTTCCCATTAACGCGTGTACTTTAAGGCACGCGCGGAAAGCTAATGCAGCAAGCTGCATTGTTTACGTTCTTACGTTCGCGATATAGATAGCAAGTACGACATTAACATAAATTCCTGGTGAATCTTCAAGTAAAATCTGATCACATTCTTCAATAAGCTTGTAATCTAAGCTAAGGAGACGAATGAGGGATTTTCTGGGCGAAGAAAGATTGCCTGCTTGTAAAGATTTTGTGGGAGAATATGGTTGGTACAGCGTCGGGCTTTAGCAGCTTCCTGGGTTTGTATCTCAGGCACACGGCTTATAGTTGGTCTCGAACGCCAAAACGTCAAAATGGTCTTCACAGACCACTCGAAAACGGGAATAAATGTACGTTTTGACGTTGAATTTGGTTGTTCCAATGTTCCTTATCCATACAGCACACCTTTCTCTATCCTTCTTCGGATCAGGGATGGCAAAAAAGGATTTTCCCGGACAATTTCACGACGATTCGAACAGTAAATTGCGTGGCACAACAGCATTTTTGCAACTCCACGAATATGTATCCATATATATGCGCTATCGATATCGTCTGCTTTTACGGACGCGTAACGCACACGCATTGTGGTGGAAACTCAAAGTGCTGCAATAACGTCACAGCTTTGGCCGACACGAGCCAATTTGCGTATCGACAGTGGCAAAAACATACTTTTTATATCAAAATATACGCACTTGTAGGCTGTTCAAAAATTAAAATTTCGATACTGATTAGTTCCTAGGGACATGCAGAACAACATATTTTTTCAAAATTTGCCAGTGGTGTCTTCTTTTAATAAATAGTAGCCAATATTAATACGACCACTACTGTAAAAGTGGAAATTTTCGCCGGATTAATTTATCGTGCTCGGCTGAGTAAAGTGAATTTTGCGTGTTTTTAAATTCGCTGACGCGCTAGGCTCATGCGCAAAAGAATACATAAATGTCATAAACAAAAATATTTGCGTGTTTTTATTTTTCGCGCACATATCATGCTGCGCGAAATGCGTGAAAATTTCCACACCGCGAAATATTCCACGTTTACAGTATACCATGATTACTATAGTCTAGACATGCTAGACTTAACTTAAGTTAGTGCACCTGCCACCTGCAGGGTGGATCGGGAAGAAGCAACAAAGTTACATGTACATGATGTAACTGTAAGTGTAAGCTAAGGTACTCAACATGACTCACATGTCACAGTCACAGACAAGTCACACACAGTCACACATATGCGAGGTTATTTTTGTAGCAGTCACTAGGCCCCTACTAACTTGTTACAATACAACTTACAAGGTAGGCCTGCCTTTGTTTGGCACAACGGTATTGCATGCACTGAGCCTATGCCTATGGCTATGGCTGCACCGAGCACAATAAGCCCACGGCAACGCCTTCGACTTCGAGATCCGCAAGTCGCAAGCCAAGTCCACTCCCATCCATTGGCATAACAAACATGACAAAACTGAAACTGCAACTGCAAGTGCAACAATGAAAGTAAAGATTACAATACTCGGCTGCGGCAATTAAGCATGGCAATACTTTAAGTACGGTACATGTATTCATATACTCACATCGTAACAATTCTTAAAGTTTCCCCTATCAAATGTTGGGAATGCAGTTCACTTGGCTCGTCGTCATTTTGTAAACAAAATACATGTACATGTAATAACCTTGATTGACCTCTCTAGCTAGCTAGCTCTCGAGCTCTCTCGACCTCTAAGCTATGTGAATGATCTATAGAGCGCACGCGCAGTGCGGGTACAGTCTAGTCTAGTCGAGTCGACGTCGCGCGCGATATTGTTGGGGGAATCCCCTTCACAAACTGACAAACGTCACTACTAGTATCTCTTTTTTTGTCAGTCAAAAGCCAACGAAGCAAGTGCCGTGGGGGGGGGGGGGGGGGGGGGGGGGCTCTACGTACAACCCACCTCCCACTAGGACTTTGAAAGTGCCGATATTCGGGCAGCCAGGACTGTTGCCCGAATATCCTCATTATTTGGGGAGTGATGTGCCCGAATATGTAACTTCTGCATATTATGTTCGATGGTACAAAAAGCGTCAAAATTAAAAAAAACCGGAAATTTGAAAGGCCAAAAATATGCCCGTGCGCCTTTGTGTTGAATGTTCATATCATAGCAATATAACTAACGGATCAAACGTTAAAAAATATCCCCAAAGGGCCATTTGTTTTGCGGTTAACCTCCTACCCTGGCGTACTGTACGTGGTACAGAGTACACGGTAAAAGAAAATACGGAGGGGACCATTTCTAGTCTTTTATCGCAAAGAGGTTTTTAATAAATCACTGTTCCACTATTCTTCTTTTGATAGTCAGTTTCTTGTGATAAACATACTGGAATTCACTTTCATAACGATTCTTTTCAAACATTTATAATATTTTGCTGGATAACCATGACAAAGGCGCGGATCCTCCTTGGAAATGTCTATAATATGGCGCAAAATCCGTCTTCTTATGGGCATTGCCTTTTTGCTTAGACTGTATGCAAGGAATGTTAACAATTTGGAGGAAAATATGAAACTGTATCATGATTTTGGTCACCGACACAACCAGCTCTCAAGATGGCGATTTGTTGCCTTTGCTCGTTTTTTCCAATTCTGTTGTCCTAGGCCATACTGTGTATGGTGATCTGCTGGCCTTAGAACAGAAAAAAGTACAAGCTTTATACCTTTCATTTAAACACGATAATTCGCCAATTTTCATCGGTTATATGTACAACAAACGACATTACATCGACAGTTCTGTTAGTCACATTATAGGCATCAAATTTTGCTATGCTGCAAATACATAAGACAAGTCGGAGGGTTTTGATGTTGTTGTTTGCGTGTTTGTTTGTTTTCTTATAGGACGAGGAGATCAGTGAGATTGCGAGAGAAATGTGCCTAGAAGATACGGAGAGGAATATAATGGGGGATAAAATATAGAGGTAGATGAATGGAGGGAAATGGGGCAGAGATATATAAAATATATAGGAAAGAGAGGGAGAGAGAGAGAGAGAAGGGGCGATAATAATTTTCTTATAAACAATTAATTTCTATTTCATTTTATCATCTAATCATTTAGCATCATCTGATATTTCACATAGGCTGGGCTCTCGAAATCACCTATAGTTTCCAAGTCAATCCATGAGAAAGGATTCGTCTCAGATTGCCTTCTCCGGAAACACTCAGAGTAGCGTACGATGGAATAAGCCACTTCGGAGATGCAATCTGAGCATGAGCAGATAAAGGTCATCTGTACCAAATTCTAAAACCCACTGACACTAATATTCGATATGTGCTCATGAATGTCATGTAATCATTATTCAATTATGCACTAATGGTGCATTCCATGATATCCAGGTGGAAGTATTCTTTTTAAAGGGGGAAACAAAAGCTATTCATGAGGCACCTCTATCACTCCCAGAGTTATTTTTCTGAAGTGCACATAAAGGGACCCTCCATGTCTAATATATCTGTGGATATTTGGGGTCATTTGTGCCATGCGCTAACCCCGAACTGGCTTATTGGTATGGATGTACCCCCTACGCTCGATGGAAAGAGAGGGGCTATATGTGATGTTGTTACTTTGCTTCGACGGGAGCCCGGATAGCTCAGTTGGTAGAGCACTGGTCATGTAATCCAGGGTCCCGGGTTCGAATCCCGGTCGGGGCATTGTAATTTTCTCACATTTCCTTATGATATATATATTCAGTTTTTTTTTTTTAAATCCCGAACTGCTAGATATATCATTTGTCACATTCCTGAACATTCGGAGATGCGGTAAACCTATTGCGAACGGTGTATGGACTGAAAAAAACAACAACAAAAACAGATCTTCCAGGGGTACCATACGGTCCTGGCAAGGCTGAAGACAGTGGGTTCTCAGCGAAGAAAAATCCAGTAGATCGATGATGGTTGGAACACCCATTGAACTTTACCACATTTATTGATAACATAGAACAGACCTAGATCATAGAGGGAAGAAATGCTCAAACTTGTTTGAAGAGAAGCGAATATCTATCCGCTTTCACTGAATAAATTTGCCCCCTGTTTCATAAAACTTGTTTTCAATAACAAGATACAATCGTATATATCTGTGTAGTTGTTGTCGATAATAGGTTTTATGAAACAGAGCCCTGATAACGAGGTTTGTCACTCATAAAACATCTTGGAAATGTGTAATAGTATACAATTTACCGGAATTTATTTATTGATTATATATATATATATATATATATATATATATATATACACAGAGTGCTAATGGACGCAAATCGAGGGGGGGGGGGGGATATGTCCCCCCACGATTTTGAAAATAGGCCAATGTCCCCCCCCCCCCCCACAAATTCTGGAATAGGACTTTTTTTCGCTTGTCATAGAATTAAATGCACGCATACTTTGTTTTTCTCTAAATTTCAAACTGAAATTAAAGTTCTTTATTTTCTTATGCCATTTTTCGTCAGTTATGGGTATCTAAGCAAGCACGGGTAATGTAAATGACATCCGAATGTATCAAAATATAATTTGAATATATAGTATTCCTATCATGTGTAACCAAAAGTTGTAGCACATGCCCACACAAGCTCATTACTATGGAATACACATTTTGGGGGTGTAGTTTTCCTCCCAAATTTTTGGAGGAAAACTAGACCCCCAAAATGTGATACCCCCACCCATTTTTTGGGGGTTGTCAGAAAACTTTCAGGCATTTCGGACAGGTACGTAAATCATGTGGTGATCCCCTCGTATTTCAAAATGTATTTGCACCACTGACAGTGCTGGTCAAAAGTTCCGTACACCCTGGATTTTATATGAGCTTTTTCTTCACTGTGTATTCCACAGTAATGAGCTTGTGTGGGCATGTGCTACAACTTTTGGTTACACATGATAGGAATACTATATATTCATATTATATTTTGATACATTCGGATGTCATTTACATTAACCGTGCTTGATTAGATACCCATAACGAAAAATGGCATAAGAAAACAAAGAACTTTAATTTCAGTTTGAAATTTAGAGAAAAACAAAGTATGCATGCATTTAATAGGTCCAAGGTATAAACAGTTAAAGCCCTTGTAAGCTTGGGTTCAGTATTCCATAACCTTAAATAGCCTATGTGGGAAGGGTTGAAGAGGGATGGCAATGACAAATCTTTGGACCGTTCTGCAAGAATACTGGATGGAAATTCCAAGTTACATTCTTCTTGAATTATTCATGCAAACAAGTCATAGTTTATAATTGTATTAAACTTAAAACGTAGTATAGTCATAACAATCTGTGGCAAATTTGAAGAATCTCTAAAGACAGTATTCGTTTTTCTATCAATTTTGAACAAAATTACTGTGCACTATTAAGTTGTTTTTTGCCAGTTTGAGTCTTCAAATCATCAATATAAAAGAAAAATACACTTGTAAGTGTCAAACTATTGCATATAGATTATACTTTTATAATTATTGTATCCTAACATGTGACAATTGTTTTGAGAGCCCATCCAATATCATTATTTTGGAAATACAAATTGAAGTAAACACTCATCTCAAAATCCAGGGTGTACAGAAACATTTGACCAGCACTATTATTTAGCATTGCAAATTCGTGCTGCCAAATCTGGAATATTGAATAATCGGGGTTTTTTTTTGAAGTTTATTAAAGGCGATGCATCGGCCCCACTAAATGATTTATTAACCTCAAACAGTTTGGCCTACTTTTCCCCTCTTATTAGGGAAGCCAAGGATTTGGGAAACATTTTTGATAAGCGTGATAAAAATGCCATTTCTTTGGCCCTAACCTCCCCATATAACCACTTTGTTTCTTAAATTAAGGCGATGCATTGGCTCATGGGTGTCGATCGGGGGGAGGGGGTATATATCCCCTCAAAATTTGAGGTGGGGGATGGCCTGTATTATCATCCCCCAAATATTTTTGATAAAATAAATAAGAATTATGATACATTAACTTAAAACTAATAATTATCCAAACTCATTATGTTTGAACTTGAAATACATCACATTCTTTAAGGATTAGAAGTAAGGAAATTAGAAATGCGAAAAATATCGAAGAAAAATCGTTAGCTCTCATTGTAATGAGAGCATTCCTTCATTTTATTAAAAACCATTTTGGGATGCTCTAAAATGCAAGTTTTATAGATAGATTTTGGAATAGGTCCCTGGTGCGCTTCGCTCAGCGGCGTATTTAGGGGGGCAGGGGGCACGTGCCCCGGGCGGCACTTGGAGGGGGCGCACAAACGCAAAGGAGAGAAAGATAAAAAAGGGGAAATGAAGAAAAATCTTAATCCTTACGGATTATGTGCCCCCAAATCTGCAGGGTAAATGCACTAGAAATCTCGTTTTTGAAGGTTTGAAATGCGAAATTTTCCAAAGCTCGGTCGCTTTGCTCCCTCGCATAATTATTTCCTTTCAGGATCTAGTAATTTCGCGCCCCCAGTAGGCATATATAGTTCTTAAATAGCTTAAAGGGTTCAAAATTTGAAAAAATAAAGATGTAATTGCTTTGCCCCGCTAAACCCACTTGCCAAATGCATGCACGTTACGTTGCCATGCACGAAACTGGGTTATTTTTGTTTTTTTGTTTGAAACACTCATTACGTTCAATCCAGAATATTATTATGTATCACAAAATTGACATTTTGATTAATACATAGGTTTAAAAATACACAGCACGTTAACAGTTGTAAATTTTTCTTGTGGGTAAATATTATGATAACCCGTAGATGCGTGAACGGGTAGTAACCTCACTAGTCATAAGGACCTCTATTCATAAGGACCACTTATTCATATAAGGACCGCTATCCATAACGCGTGACTAAATGAATAGCGGTTTTGTATGAATAGCAGTCCTTATGAATAGCAAGCAAACCATAGACAAATTATCTCGCTTTTCATAAGGACCTCCGTTCTTAAAGACTAATATTCATAACTATTCATAAGGACCGCTACTCATAACGCGTGTTAAATGAATAGTGGTTTTCTATGAATAGCTGTCCTTATGACTAGCGAGCGGACCCCGCGTGAACACTGTAACAAATTGTATCACAATTGTAAGGACAAATGCAGTAGGCCTATGTAAATATGTGAATACTGATCATACCACACAATCAGGAAATATATATTTAAAAAAAGGGCATAGCGTGACGAGATGTTTATTGTTTATTGCCCTTCATGCTATGCAAAACGTAGGCCTAAACCGGATAGTATTCATTGTCTGTACTTGTTTACTCTATGCGCTCCATTTAGAGGCAAGGTCTTTTCTTTGAATTGCAAACCGAAAGTGATATCATCGCCTCCTCTAGCATCACTGTTCACATACTGCATAACTCGATATACAGACAATCATACGACAACTCCAGTAATTCTTTGGCGATCGAAGCATTTTATCTATCGCTAATTTTTGAAGTGGCAAAGCTCCAATCAAAGTAAGTATCTTCATCTGACATCTCTGCAGTGTTTTTTTTGGCATCTGTGTGAGTTATTGGTATGTTGTGAAATGAAAATATACGATGAAATAAACGATAACTTACTTACGATGATATTGGTCATTACTGGATGCGCTATAGGCCATCGCACCCTGCCTGACGGGGTTGCGTGAGTGAATAGAGATTGCGCATACATGATCTGTAAATCCCGGCTCACACGAGGCGACATTTCTATTGCATCAGTACATGATCCGTTTGTGCAAATTATGTTTGTATACTCTTCTTTACCCTTATATTTTTATTGTTAGCTTGATATATACAAAGTTATTACATTGCTTTGAAAAATAAATCAAAATGATCAAATCAAATCAAATCAACTGTATTCTCCACTATTTTAATCATAAATAGGCCTATTGTGATGAATCTAGTAGTCAGAAACTTTCTTTGTAACCAAATGCGTTTATCATTTACAATCAATGGTTCCTTTTCATCTTTTATGGCTTAAGATAAAGGGTCGTTTGAATTGTCTTCTGCATTATAGTGCTTATCTAGTGTTCTCTATATCTAACTCTTCATTTTGCCACTCCTATAACACTCTAAAAACAACCTTCTCATAATTTGACAAGTTTACCTTGTCTGAGGGGGCAATTAATAGATTCTTGTCAAAATGACAAGTACAATCTTGTCGAATAAATTAATCTGATTCCTTGTCAAATTTTACAAGTTTACCTGTCTGAGGGGCACTTAATAGATTCCTGTCAAAATGACAAGTACAATCTTGTCGAATAAATGAATCTGATTCCTTGTCAAATTTTGAGGAGGTACCTTGTCACTTTCTGATAAAAATATCTTGTCAGAATTACTAGAAACTTGTCAAATTGACAAGTCCTAGTATTTTCAAATTTAACAGAAACTTGTCAAAGTTGATAAGATCGTCTTGTCAGAAAGAATTAGGAAATAGGCATTGGAATTAATCTGGAGAATGACATGAAGTAATCAAGACTAAAAATTAAAGCATATGCTTCCTTTAAATTAATTTATCAAAAATACAAAAGTCTATCAAATGGATTATTATGATCCAATAACTTTGCAAGATTAATCTATATGCGTTAAATATTAATAAATACCTATATTATGCACCTGTTACAAAATTTATATATATATATATATATATATTGTGGAAGTTTTAACCCCAAAACAGGGCACATTTCCCATTATGAAGGTGAGCCTTAACATTGCTGCATTATAGCTCAGTGTGGTGCTTCATCCTGATTTCCATATCAATAGGCAAACTATTTTATATATCCGCCCAAGCTTTTTCAAAATGTCCGCGCGCATGAAAAGCCCATTCACTGTACGTGTAGCGAAGCGATGCCTAAGGGATAGACAAAATTTTATGTAATTTGGCATTGAATAATTACGAGCTACAACAAAATCAATGTTGATCGATATCTATTTCCCATACCAGTTGTTTTGGCTCAATTTCACTTGTGAAAAACATGACAGAAAGATTTACAATAGGTCAAGAACTTACAGAAAACACCTTCAAAAATGTCGCCACAGATTTTCGATACAAAGTTGACGAATATTTAAGCAACGTCATTAATCGGAAACGTTTTAAAAAATGTTTCCGATCAATGACGTTGCTGTGATAGGGCACTCTGTTCAAAATTTCATAGCAAGCACCGGACAGAGTTGTGAAAATAAGTAGAATTCTTATTCAAAATCAGTAGTTACGATTCAAAATAAGTAGAATTCCTTTTCAGAGTGAGTAGTAACGATTGAAAATAAATGAATACGTATTCTACTAAAAAAATTGACAAGTTTGTTTTTAGAGTGTTATATTTTCTCATCTTTTTTCTGGACGTTGATAACTAAATACACACACACAACAACAACAAAAAACACAAACATAGTTTCCTTTTGTTTATAAACAGAGTCATCAACAATGCCTATACACCATCTCTGTCAAGGTCTATCTCTGGGTTTGAGTGTGGCCGGGTCGATAAGACGGTAAGTTACCATATTTGCATATACTATAATGACTGAGTGAATGAATGTTATTGTGAATAGTGGCGTAAATCCGTTCTGAGGAGGAGGAGGAAGAGAAAGGTTGGGGGTGATCACAAGTGCCCTCACAAATGCACCCACATACGTAAGGACGTTCTATTTTTAAAAATAGCCTTTTCAAAAATCTGTTCACTACTGCAAGAGTCACTATAGGCCTATTGATTTTGTAGGACTCTTAACAACTGTTTGGTTTAAATTACCTTTTCCTTGAAAAGTGGGGGTATATTTTTACAGGCCACCCTCTCCCTCAAAAGTGTGTGTGTGTGTGGGGGGGGGGGGGGTGGATGTAAACCCCATCCACCGGATTTATGCCCGCAATTGTGAATATTCATGAAGAAACTAACATATCAAAATACTCTCTATTCAATATGAAATATGAAGGTGCCAACGTATCATGACATGTATACACTATAATGACGTAGACTAAAACATAAATAAATTTAGAAAAAATGTGAAGAAAATGGTCTCAGTATGTATGAATATAATTTATACTGTAACGCACACACGCATACACTCACACTCACAATTTTTTCAATTCAAATCATTTTATTTCCAACAATAACACTTGCAAATAATACAGAACATTCATTATATCAATTACAAAGTACACAAAAAGTACAACAAATTTCGTTTAGAATGTTCAAAATACAATGGAAAATAACATATGAAGGAAAAGAGAGACCCACTAAAAAGACAAGCTTGTAGTTTGTGGGTCACTCAAATAAATAAATATGAAGTGTGACGGACTACGGGAATAAAAAAAAAAGAAAAGAAAAAAGAAAGAAACGCGACACGCAACAGTAAAACAAAACACATACAAGATGCAGAAGAGAACAAGACAGGCAGCGTCGGAACAGACGTGGGAGAAGAGGAAAGGAGAAGAATAGATGGGAAGAGGAGCAGAGGTCTACAGCGTAATCGATGCTTACGGTCAAAGACATCATTAGCCGGTGGACGATGCTTAAAATAAATTTAAAAAAAAAAGAAATGTAAAATATCAGTCTCGTGTGAAAAGCATGAAGGGTTGGTGGGACATATAGTGTTGAATTAAATATTTCTTTAGCTTTGTTTTAAATGTTAAAATACTTGGGTCATTTTTAATATTTTCATCCAGTTGGTTACAAAACCTTGGGCCAGTATAAACAAAAGTATTTTGAGCTTGTATTATTCGTGATAATGGTAAATGATATTCATTGGACCGGCGAGTAGGGTAATTATGGTTATGATCATTTCTAAGAAATATATTATTGAATATTTTAGGTAGTTCATTATTCTTAAAATTAAACATTAATTGACCTAGCTGATGAAGGTATACTTATAAATCTTTGACTTTAAGTATATTATTATTGAAAAATAATTCATCAGTATGAGCACGAAATTGTAAATTAAATATTATTCTCAATGATTTTTTCTGTAATAATAACAATTTATCAAGCAAATATTGGTGTGTATTTCCCCATATTAGGATACCATAGTTTAAATACGGTAATATGAAACTATATGGTATAAAGTAAGCAGAGTAGATGGAGGAAAACATAATTTCATCTTATTGATGCCAATATTACGAGAAATGGTTTGACAACAATTATTAATATGGTATTTCCATGACAATTTGTTATCCACATGTACTCCAAGAAATTTAATACAAGTGACTTCTTTTAAAGGGGTGTCATCAATTATTACTTTGCCAGGCAAAGTATCCAAGGAGTTACTAAATAGCATGACATTAGTTTTTTTTGCAAATTAATAGACAGTTTGTTTGCTCTTATCCACTGGGTCACACTTTTTAGTTCATCGTTCATTGTACGTAGGAGAATATCGGAATCAGAATGAGAATAAAATAAATTTGAATCGTCAGCAAATAATATGAAAGATAATTTCTCAGAAGATCTATAAAATTCATTAATATTAATAATAAATAATAGTGGCCCTAGTATGCTGCCTTGGGGAACACCACAAGAGATGTCGCGCATAGCGGAAGCATGATTGTTGACAGAGACAAACTGTTGTCTGTTAGATAAGTAACTCCTGAACCACTCCAAGGCCTTTCCGCGGATACCATAGTGATATAACTTATCAAGTAAAATGTCATGGTTGACTGTATCAAAGGCCTTGGAGAAGTCCAGGAAGACACCCACTGTATGACAAAAATTGTCCAAAGAGTTTATTACCATTTCTACAAATGAAAGCAAGGCGTGTGTGGTGTTATGCTTTTTACGAAACCCAAATTGAGAGTCAACTATAATATTACAACGTTGCAAAACATTTATTATCCGAGAATATATTTTTTTCGAGTATTTTGGAGAAGCTAGTCAACAATGAAATGGGTCTATAATTAGTTACATCAATTTTGTCTCCTTTTTTAAATATTGGGACCACTTTTGCAATTTTCATACTAGATGGCACAATGCCGGACGATAGTGACAAGTTTGATATATAAGTAAAAGGATCCAAAATGCAGTTTGTTATCTTTTTTAAAAGGAAATTTCCAATCCCATCAAAACCAGGACTCTTATTGTTACTCAGACCTCCAACAATATCTCTCACTTCATCATTATGGACAGGGGTTAAGAATATGGAGTGTGGATTGGGCAATCCTAAAACTCAGTAAAGTGTTTATCAGAGGGGGTATTTCCTGGGCAAGATTAGTCCCCAGCGAAGATAATTATTAAATACTTGGGGTATGTCCAAGGGATCCTCATACATTTCCCCATATTAGGATACCATAGTTTAAATACGGTAATATGAAACTATATGGTATAAAGTAAGCAGAGTAGATGGAGGAAAACATAATTTCATCTTATTGATGCCAATATTACGAGAAATGGTTTGACAACAATTATTAATATGGTATTTCCATGACAATTTGTTATCCACATGTACTCCAAGAAATTTAATACAAGTGACTTCTTTTAAAGGGGTGTCATCAATTATTACTATCTATTATTATCTATCATTAGTCACTGTGCTAATGTGACGACTAAACTGATTCACAGTCACGTAATTACATGACGGGTTTTGGGCTGGGTCATCAGGGTCAAAATTGTAATCATATTCAGTGGCAGATAAATTATATTCAACTGAAACACTATCTTCATAAGAGTTTCCATCGCCGTGTGTTTCTCTAGAAGAGTGAATATCTATTAATGTGTCAAAAACGCCATCATTACTGATTGTATTAAAAGGTAAATCAATTAAGTTTGACATTTATAAAATATGCATAATTGTACTTATGGATTGAATGGCCCTTGGAACGAACATGATCGTGACCGTAGCAAAGAGAGTGCAGACCCTGAGGATAGAAGTGAACGAAGCGATTAGAGCAGAGAGTAGAGGATAGCACAGGAGGACGAACACAAAAAATACAAACATTAAAGATGATATACGACATACAGTATATACAATAATGTTAAAAATTTGTTTCATAAGCAAAAGGCAAAATATTACAACGATAAGACGAACAGGCATCCGCAGCGATGCTCCAAGGATATAAACAAAGAAAAAGCCATGGAATACACCTCGATAATGAAATTAAATTGACAAAAAAAAAAAATAAAAAAATATATATATATATCTATATTTATACAGTGTATGTGGGTTGAGCCTGATGAGAAGCAACTAATTATTACGTAACAAGACAGAAGGGTAACAACGTTACATAAGTATAGGCCTTAAAATAAAAACAAATACCAACAACTGCACTGACAGGCATTGAGGCAAGAAATTAAATCAAAGAAGTTTGCAGATGTCTCGACCATAATCCAATAGGACAAAATGTGAGCAAACAAAATCGCATTTCACGCAAACTTTAGTAAACATAAACCCGACTAGTGGGAGTGAGCGTACGTGTTATGAATGAGCTTTATAGCTTAATTTGTTGATCAAATACATTAACATTAATCTATTTGAAGTCTATACATGAGAAAACCATGCAATAAAATTATATCGAAAAAAATGAAATACATAGGAAAAGAATCATACATTATTAAACACGAGTCTCTAGAATTATTTCAGCCAGTTTATCACTTCAACACGTATTGCAAGATCTATACTTTCAAACACAGTATATAATAGGCCTATAGAATGTCTATTTTTCTCATCCCCACCACTCAAGTTCACCTTTAATAAGTTATACTGTGAAGAATAATGCAGCTAACAAAATGCATAGTACCAGAGCAACGCGTGACAAATATATTGAGCTTTCTCATCAAAAAAAAAAAAAATAATAATAATAATAATTAGATCAAACCAAATATAACTCATCAGGGGTAGGTTCTCAAAATCAGTGAATAATGAGAAACATATTTACTGAAATTAATAACAGAGAAAAATAAAAGTACTGTAAGAAATAATACACTAGATCATGATTGTGTTTGAATGTCGTTTTGAAAATCTGGGTCTGGGATGAGATGTCACTGAGAGTAGAAATCCTGAATGAATAATTGACTCAAGTATAGAGCAATGTGTGGATACATTTTACATGTTTGTATTACATGTATAATTTGAATTACTCATTATGGTTGTTCATTAAAACAATAACTGCAACATTTTTTCCCAAAGGATTTGCAACCTTGTACAAACAAAGTACACTCAGTTAAATAAAAACATTCACAGCATTGTATGAAACTTCCTAAGGCTACCCATTCACTCAAAGCATGACATCCATTAAACTACTAGTAAAATATAGACACAAACTGAACGAAACACAAAGGTACTGCACACGAGTGATTTGCATGCATCGCTAAGAAAAAAATACCAACAAGTATAGTCAGTGTGTTACATTGACAAAACATCAGCTCAATCGGAGAAAGGATATAGATCAGACTTGTTCACACAATTTCAACACCTGGTTACGGTGGTGACAGCAAGAAAAAAAAAAAAAACAGGTTCAATGTACTAAGTATTCAAAGTAACAACCGACAGACATGCAAAGGTAAGTTAAAGGTAACTTAAAGGTAATCATGCAGAGGGAGGAAAGAAAATAAAGTACAAATGCAAAATATAAATGGTTACTATCACGTCTTTACGTTCGAAAATACCAAAAATGAAAAGTACCTCAAAAGAAAAAAACAAACAGTAATAAGTAAAATAATGAGAGAAACCAAAGAATATGCTCATAAACAAAGAAATATTGAGCGTCTTGAGTTTCTTACCCCAGGCGCATTAATTTTGTAATGGATGCAAAAGTGTAGGCCGAATCTCGCATGGGCTACAAACTTAACAATGGCAAAGAAAATAGGTTCTTGTTATTACAAGTGGAAATTACTAAAATAAGAGAACATTAACCTCATGGTATTGAGCGGCGACAACGATGATAAGTCTTAATCGACATTGTGGATTTCCACAAGGGTGTGATAGAGAGAAAGAGTGATATATGTTACGAGTTATAAAGTGCTCAGTACATGTGGCAATCAGTCATTATAAATTCAAGGGCCGATGACATGGAACTGCTCTAAAATATTAATTTCGACCGTGTAAGGTATTGTTAGATTGGAATTACGAACTTTGCAATGATTTCTTATATAAAAGTTTACATGTGGCAATCAGTCATTATAAATTCAAGGGCCGATGACGTAGAACTGCTCTAAAATATTAATTTCGACCGTGTAAGGTATTGTTAGATTGGAATTACGAAATTTGCAATGATTTCTTCTATAAAAGCATTATTTCTGAATAATTATATAAAATATAAATCTTTCGGGAAGGCCCCTGGTAGAATGTCTTCAAAATCCGCATAAATTACATGATGTAAACTTGGTGGGCAGTCGTATTAACCATATGAATGCGGTCATTGAAACATTCTGAGTCACAAGCTATGCAATTTGACGAATTCACGTAATCTATTGATACGATGGATTCCAAGCTGTCAATAATTGGCATTAGCTACTTACTCTAGTTCACCTTTAAAGAGACCCAAACAAAGGGTACAAAGAATGGTATTTCCTTTGCAGGTAGGGTTAACAACATTTCTCTGAGTGTTTACTGTGTTTTCAATGACAAAAATTACTTTTTATTTACAAGGTCTTTAGGGAAGAGTTAGGATAATTCGTCTGGTTAAGGTGAATTAGTACATATTGATTCCTCATAATTATCAGAAATATCATTAAATCAGAGTAATTATAATGTGCTAAAATCAAATGTGAAGTACACCAAATTTCACATTGACATAAACTGTGGGAACGCAAATTATTCTCAATATGACGTCACAAGAGCTAAGATCCGATATTGACTATCGATATCGCATATCAGAGAGGCGGGCCGGGGCAAATGTATATTACGAAGCACTTAAAAAAGTTACATATATTGTAATTTGTATCAAGAATAAATTTCGACCTAAATTGTGTTGACCTATGATGGTGGTTTAATGGTTTTCCATCGGTGAAGGTCATTTTATTCTTTCATATCACATACCTTTAGGAACGAACAAATAGACAGTAGATTGGTCACAGTACCTCTGAATAACTTTGGGAAAAGTATGTTGTAAACAGGCAAAATACCAAGAAAAAAAACAAAATAAAAAACAACCTCTATCAATTGTAAACAGAACTAACGTTCAATACCAACAAGGTAACGTGATTAAAAGTTTATTCTGACCTTCAATTTAGTGTCGGTACTGAGAAGTCTGTCCATGGCGGTTGTTGGGTGCCGGTTGGAGATCTTTTCCTGGTTTGTAGAACTACTTTAGCCCCGAATAGACGTATTCTTGATCCCCCCCCCCCCCCCACACACACACACCCTCACTTACATTGATTTGTGGGGAACTGTATTGTTTTCTCCTGTTGTATTTTGTACCCCGCAAGCACTTCTCCTATTGTAGTTTGTACCCCACAAGTATGGCGGAATAAAGGCCATCATTGTGCTCTGTTGTTCTCTGTTCCCCACAACTGAATCTATGTGAGATCACCCACGCACACACATACACACACACACGCACCCTCCCACACATCTATGTTTTCTATTGTTCGAATTTCAACCGATGACTCCATTATTGAATTGCGTCACAAAATTCATTGACGAAAAAAACCTCACCAATTGTTGACAACCGATGACCTATTGAATGACTACCGATGACACATTGTTCTCTTTTTCGATGTCATCGGTTGGAATGCACATGTACACCCACACACACACACACACACACATATATATATTCAACTTGATCAAATTAATTGACAGATGAACACGATGATTAGTGGGAAATTACATCAGAAATTGCAATTTGAATCCGTTCAATATAAATCTTAATTATCTTTATAGCTTGTTGTGTGATATCATATTCCTAAATGATAAATTCATTTCTTTAAACTAGTAACATAGATGTATTTATCTTTTTCGAGCAGGATTTCTCCTCAAATATCATGTACGAAACTTTCAAATATTTACATGTAGAGATAGAAGAATTATGTTTGATTTGTAAAAGACGAATGGCTTCGAAAAACACAGGTTGTTTAACAAAGGGGTCTATAAAATACAAGCTTTGCTTTTCAATACAATCTTCCACTTATGTTTCTTTAGTATGCCCAATTTGACTGTAGTGACAGTATAATTGTTTATTATATGATTACTGTACTTTATATAGTTATATTATTTACCAGTTATGTAAACGTTTTTATACTGTTAATACATGGTTGGGAGTGCGTTGGTGCGATCTGGCAACAGAAAGGTTTTTATCGTGGTGTACTATACGCACGAGGCGCAAGCCGAGTGTGTTTGACACCACGATAAAAACCTGCGTGTTGCCAGATCGTACTAATGCACGAACTCACAATCATGTATTAATAGTAAACGAAGAAGCTTGACTGGGGAGGAATTTTTAATTTGTAAACAAATCTTTCGGCATATTACTCCCAGTGTTAAAGATCGTATGCTCGATCTGTAATGAAAAACACAAGTCAGAAAAAATTGGAACCAGCGGGATTCGAACCTGTCATCTACTGCTTGCCGGGCCTTCCAACCAGGCTATTCTGGTTTACAGATCGAGCATACGATCTTTAACACTGGGAGTAATATGCCGAAAGATTTGTTTACAAATTAAAAATTCCTCCCCAGTCAAGCTTCTTCGTTTACTAACCATTGTCCACGGCGGACCGTTTGAATATTAATGAGTCAGAAAGAAGAGGATCTTAGGTATTTGATTCTAGTTCGTCGTGACTTGGCCGTGAACCAGAATAGCCTGGTGGTTAAGTCGCTGCCCGGCAAGCAGTAGATGACAGGTTCGAATCCCGCTGGTTCCAATTTTTTCTGACTTGTGTTTTTAATTACAGATCGAGCATACGATCTTTAACACTGGGAGTAATATGCCGAAAGATTTGTTTACATGTATTAATAGTTTTATAAAACGGGTCGGCAATTATGATCTATAAGTCTATAAAAATGGTTACGAACCCCATAGAAACGCCAAGAGTCGCACAGTTGTTTGCTTTCCTGCATGACATCACAGAAGCGCAGCGCAGCCAACACAAGTCATGCGCGTTTCTAATTCACGTTGGGTGATGGTGGATAGGTCCGTGCGACTGAGTAGTGAGTTTAGCGAAACTTTCAAGCTTTGAAAATCTAAATTTCAGTACTCTTTTCATACTGTTGGAATCCTTCCCATTCAGTAGATCGTCGAGTTCTTCCTCCGTGAGAAGTGCAAAACTGAGATTAAAATATACAACCATTTTTACACGCTGCTATCGTCAAAAATTAAACTTAAACTTTCATTTACGGTACTGCACTTCACCGCGGTAGCGCTACAGCTGTAATTTTGTTGATTTGTTGTTTTTGTAGATTTGTTGACATTAGCGCGACTATCGATATCGCGATATCGATAGCGTATACGGTATAGCGTGCAAAACATATAGTAAAATCTAGCGGTATTGTCATGTTTACATGTTTATGTTTACATGTTTACATGTGCAATAGACCCCTTTGCCGTATGTTATCACTTTTTTGCACAGTCACGTGGTGTTATTTGACCAATCAGGATGGCTACATTCTTGAACCCGTTTTATAATACAGGGTTGGAAAAAAGTTTTGAATATTTTTATTCCAAGAATTATTTCTTGTCTTAAACATATCCCTCGTCATTTTAAGTTCTTCTTTGAGGTTCAAATAAAAGATATGTGTCCCTTTTTAACTTTAAAAGCACAACATTAAAAATCAGGCTTATCACACAGTGCAGAGGTCCACTTGGAATTCGGAAGCGTATATTTGCTGTTTTTGCAAATGTCTAACGAAAAAGTTAAATAATCAGATACAGTTTAATTGCTATACCGAAGTCCTCATAATGACTGCAAACTGCACGTAGCTTTTTCAAAATTCCACGTGAAGTACAGAAATGTATAAGAAGATGTTCAAACACAAATAGAGCAAATCTGACAACATGTGGTTCATTGGTCAGCAATTGTAACATGTTTAACAATATTACGTAATCTTTGGTACAGGATGGAACAGTAGACTTCATTCAACACAGTTAATCCGATTTGGATGAATTATTCATCACAATATAGTAGAAACTAGCATTTAAAATCAGACATACTCATATGAAAATATTCCAAACTTTTTTCCAACCCTGTATGTTATATCAACTTGTATATTGCTTGTTTGTTTATTATGTTAAACACCGAGATACATCATGTTGAAAATGAAGAAGTCTTGAAACCTTGAAAAATTGAAAACTGTTGAGAAGCCAAGGAAAATAGTTTCTAGAATTTCAAGGCAGGGGCTTATCAATTTAAGCTCTATCCCAAATTAATGCATAAGAGCATATTCAAATATACAAACAACATCGTTATCGTTATCGTTAAGATCTGACCAGTCCTTTTCGAGATTCTCTCACTTGTTAATCTTCTCATGACAGAAATTATTTTAAGGGCTAAAGTGATCAGTTCATCAAATTGGCAACAACAATATTTTTCCTTTAATGCTACATGGTTCTAATAAAATGTAATGTCTTTTGTCGAAAAGTTTAAAGAAAAGCAAATTTTGATAAAAACCAGTGATTTTTAACCTCTTGCCAATTTAATTATTTAAAGCTTATTCTCCTTTTTAAAATTCCTGGCATCAAACGTAATAATGGTCATGCACCAAAAATGGACACGGTGTGTGCAGAAATCTGCTTTTTGTACTTATGCATCTCGTATAGTTTTTACAGCCCTGAATCACAAGTTGTTGAGCCAAACCACAAAATGTGGACAATTGTTTTGAAAAGGTTAAATCCCCCCTCTCCGTCTCTTCTGTTGTTTTTTTCCTCTCTCTCCTGAATAGATATATATGTCATATTCCTTAATTCCATTAGTCCTATATTATGTCCTATCATGATGAAATATAAAATAAACTAGACCAAAAACCTGGCCTGTTAACAGATCCCGCCAAGCAAACCAAAGTCACGTGCGAACAGTGGTCATTGGGCCGCAACCAGGGTTCGTGGCCACCACGGCTCCTATCCCTACAACGGTTCCTTACCAAGCGATGGACGCAAACCTCAACGACAATCGGCACTACAACGCTTCTGGAGCAAAGATTACTGCAATCATTCAAATGGTGGCTGGCTGTATCTCCTGTCTCATCGGAATTGCTTTGATCATAATTGTACCAATAACACCGTCGTTCGTTGCTGCTGGTATCTGGGGAGGCGCTTTGGTGAGAACGCGATTGTCTCCTTTATTTCTTTCCTTTTTCAAGAGGCTTTTATTGCTTTTAAATTGCTTATGGTGTTTTGCTTCCCATATGTCACCGAGTACTATATAGTTCTGAACATAAATTGACCATAGCCCTTATAAATCATGCATTATACGATCATACATCATATATGCAGTCAGACTTCTTCAGAAATGACCTGAGGTCTTATGTCCATGAGAAATACTAGGTATTTAAAAAAAACCAGTGGACACATTCGATCGTTAACAAGTAAAAACATTATACGTCCTATCAGACTAAGGTTTTTAGATTATAAAGTTAATGGATGTAAAATTGATTGTGAGCAAGTTTTATTACATTTTTTCCGAATACTTTTCTTAAAATATTGCTCTGAATATTCAGTTAGAATGTTCACGTTCACGTTTTGAATATTTTAGGCCACAAAATCTGTGTGTATCAGTGTGTATCAGTATTTAATTCAGAACGCAACAATTGCCATTGTGGGTGAAATTCAGAACAACTTTTTAACCAAGAGTCACGAATCATTAATGATTAATTAAAGGCTGCCAAAAATAACAATTGTTGTGTTCTGAATTAACTACTGATACACACAGATTTTGTGGCCTTGATTGTTTAAAAAGTGAAAATTCTAATTAAATATTCAGAGCAATATCTTACGACAAGTATTCAGAAAAATGTAATAAATCTTGCTTCCAATTTTTTTGTTAATCCTTCAGCTTTACAATATGAAAGCCTCAGTCTGTTATGAGGTATACTTTTTTAGTTATTAACGATCAACGGTGTCCATTTTTAACACCTATTATCTAGTATGTATAGTCCACTTTGCAATCATAGGCTACGCAGGATATTATTTCGTTCACCATTTACATGTTACGATGGTTACGACGCACGATTTATATGATGATATAAGAATGAACAATATATGTTGAATCTATTAAAAAAGTTTACGAATTTTGGGCGATAATCTTTTTTCAAGTATTATATCATTTGCAGTGGCGGAGATGTGTTATGCAATTCTATACTCGGGGGGGGGGGGGGTGGCTTTTGTTACGCCCCCATGAAAAGAATTTCTGCCCATGTGTGTGTGTGTGTATATATATATATATATATATATATATATATATATATATATATATTGAATATATCATAAAGAAATGTGAGAAAATTACAATGCCCCGACCGGGATTCGAACCCGGAAACCTGGATTACATGACCAGTGCTCTACCAACTGAGCTATCCGGGCTCCCGTCGAAGCAAAGTAACAAACTCACATATAGCCCCTCTCTTTCCATCGAGCGTAGGGGGTACATCCATACAATTCCATGCGTACGCTATGTAATGGCCTACCAATGAGACAGGTCTTCCCTCCAATGTGAGATTGTTACTTTGCTTCGACGGGAGCCCCGGATAGCTCAGTTGGTAGAGCACTGGTCATGTAATCCAGGTTTCCGGGTTCGAATCCCGGTCGGGGCATTGTAATTTTCTCACATTTCTTTATGATATATTCAATCTACTTCAATCCTATCAATTATGGTATTTAATTACAAATTCAAATTGTCCTCTATAGAAATTCGTTGGCATGGATTTGCCCGACTTTAGAGGGAAGACCTGTCTCATTGGTATAGGCCATTACATAGCGTACGCATGGAATTGGTATGGATGTACCCACTACGCTCGATGGAAAGAAAGGGGCTATATGTGAGATTGTTACTTTGTTTCGACGGGAGCCCGGATAGCTCCATTGGTAGAGCACTGGTCATGTAATCCAGGGTCCCGGGTTCGAATCCCGGTCGGGGCATTGTAATTTTCTCACATTTCTTTATGATATATTCAATTTACTTCGATCCTATCAATTATGATATATATATATATATATATATATATATATAAATGTGAAAGAAATTGCGAGAATAACGTTGCGTAGCTCAATCAAAGTTCCCCAGAGCTGTCCTCCCTTTTTGAAATTTTTGCAAAGGCTGAAAAAATGTTATTCTCGCAATTTCTTTCACATTTGTATTTATTTCCACGAGATTTGCCAAAGCTGTTGTATATGTTATTTCCTTACACTTATATATATATATATATATATATATATATATATATATACATATATCCAAATATAGGTAAAACCATCCAGTGGTAAAGTGCTCGACTGGAAACAGGAGCTTAGATAACTATATATTGGACTATGCACTACATAGAGTTTTACAGTTCTGTTTCATAAGAGCCCAGTGTAGTAGGCCCTCACTCTTCTGAAACTAAATGTAGAATTACATATTTATATATGTGTGTGTGTGTGTGAATATATATATATATATATAATTGTGAAAGAATTGGGAGAATAATGGTTGCGTAGCTTAAATCAAAGTTCCCCAGAGCTGTCCTCCCCTTTTTGAAATTTTTGCAAAGGCTGAAAAAATGTTATTCTCGCAATTTCTTTCACATTTGTATTTATTTCCACGAGATATATATACACACACACACACACACACACACACACCATAGGCATAAATGTATCCATAATAATTCTTCATTATTCCCTTTTTCATGTACAACAGTTTTTCATCACTGGTATCATTGGAATTTACGCAGCAAGCAGGCGACAAAATTGTCTGGTACGTAAGATCAGTTCCATCTGACAGATATTGGCTATCACTAAAATAGAGGGCGTGTATAAGCATCGATGAAGTGGCAATAGTGAAACTGATATATCATCGAACACAGTGTTTTTTGTCAGGGAATGTTACAACTATGTTATCTTAATATCCTACAGTCAGAGTTCTTAGACTGATATAGCATAAGCGCATAGTCACAAATAAGTTTTGTTTGAGAGTTTTTCCCACTGCCACGACAACACGTGATGACACTTGGTGCATATGCGCCTCGTCATTATGAGCAGTGCTCCGAGAGCCAACACGCTCTTTTTGAAAACCGATATTGATACTGATTGATTAACACTATTATCATCATTATTATCGTTATGAATGTAATTATTATAGTTAGCTTTACAGTATCATTTTATTGTAAATTTCATATTGTTAGTGTAATTTATAATCCAGATCGAAGTAATTATCAACATTTCAGAAATTTCTCACGGTGTTTTTCTCAGCTTTTTTCCAAACCCTGAAATGAAATAAAAATGAGTTGTTGAATTAATCGAAAAAAGAAGGTTCAGGATATTCATGTTTATAGATTCGGTTATGCGGGGGGTGTCAGATTTACAAGATGATTTGAAGGAGGGGAAAAAGGATAGTCTTTCACAAATGAAGAAGCAAACCCATACACCACTTTGCGGAAATTATTAAACTAAGTTAACCTTTATATAATGATACTGAATACGGTACTTACATTTGTATAGCGCTAAATATTACGTTTCTATAGCGCTTTCAATGACTGTTACTTCCCTGGTCACTGGATTCAATTACTATTCCGCTCTAGCAGGGTGTTAAATCAACACCATCTCGGTATCTATATTGGGCCACACCAGATAAATGTTAAAACAACACAAGTTTCGAATAAAAATGGTGTTATTTAACACTAACGGGTGTTGTTTAAACACTTTTCTGGTGTAGCCCAAAATTGATACTGAGATGATGTTGAACACCCTGGTTTTGGCAGTGCAGCGATGTTCTCATCCTACCCACTTAACACCTGGGTGGAGAGAATGACATAAGTGCCGTGCCGGAGTTCGAACCCACGACCTTCCTTCACATATCTCCAGTCAAGTTTTTAAACCACTCGACTACGACACCTCTACTTTCTTTTCATGACTGTTGATTTTCAATGCACTATGTACCAGAGGAGGATTTAGGATGTGGCTTTTGTAAGATGGGGCATGGGCCAGTGTGCCCCTTTCCTAAATACGCCACTTAACTGTATCGTTCGGGATATGAAGAAATGCCGACCAAAATATGTTTTAAACATTGCAATAATCAATACACAAATAGATTTTGTTTTAGATGTCTCTCTCCAGAAAGGAAATCCCTTGGCAAATTTGGTCTCTTTCATTAAGTGCATTTATATGTATTCAGACACAAAAAAGAATATTTTGCTTGAAATTTTTAATCAAGTGCTAAAACATAGGGTTATTGCAATTTTAGGCCCTACACAATGACCGCTTTTTGTCGTATTCTCTCTCTCTCTCTCTCTCTCTTTAAAAAGAGAGAAAGAAAGAGAAGAACTGCTTTACATATAGCGTTTAAAATATGAATTTCAGTGTCTTGGATCGCATTATTTGATAGTTTTTAATCATTTAAATAAATGTTTTCATTCTACACTTTACTATGTTAAACAAATCGTAACAACTTTCAAAAGGAATTGAATTAAAATATGATTTGTCATCACGCATTTATCAATAATTCATCCAACCCGCAGATTGTTAGCTACCTGGTGTTGTCCATAATTTCAGCCGCTGTAGCTGGTATTGCAGGGGCGTTCTACTTGAATTCAACCCTATCGCTCTCCGCAATCTACCAAATTGAGCAAGTCTCGATTTTACCCTTAAGTGTAAGTTCAATTATGTATTACCCTCATTTTTTTAAATTTTAATTGATGACGTTTTGCACATTAAGGAGTTCAGTATGATATTATCTTTTATTTTGTTTTGCTCCAATCTGTTTATTGGACTTGTCACATATCAACGATCAGATAACGATGATGAAAAATATATATTCGAAAATGTATTGGATCAGAGAAAAATCGGTGAAGTCTCGTAAGCATAAGTTGGTAAGTACCGTACGTTTTCTACCGGTTTTTAATCGTTATCGTTATTAAAATCGTTATTGAACCTGCCCTTAAAAATTGACTGCACAATTCTATCCAACTCCAGAGCGAGTCAGAAAAATTCCTGCTGACACAAAACGGTACACATTGTACGGCACTGTGTCAAAGGAAATAAATGTGCATACCAAGTTTGGAAAGGATAAACTAGTTGTTGGGATACTATATGGAATCTTAAAAAAAAAATCTGTTCAGTTGATTAGTTTGTTTTTTAAGTCATAACCAACTTCCGCTAGTTGAAAGATGGAAATCACCTGCTACAAACAACAAACCAAGTTTCAGCCTTGTTTATTTGAAAATTTTAGGTCCAATGAACCCCGTGAAGTAAACTTGATCATCATGCAATCGACTGTTTGTAGACTCATTCGGAGTTGAATTTTTATTGTTCCTTCTAATGGTGCAATTGGTTGGCTACGGACCGAAAGCCTATACGAGACCGATAATGTCTAACTGGTGAGCATTCAGAAAAGTTAAAAGGCCCACGGGGCCAACACCCCACGAGACCGACATGTCGGTATCCCAGGCCTTCTGCCAACTTCTCTGATCGTTCGCGAGATGGTCATTTTCGGTCAATTGAGCTGTCGGTCTCGTAGACTGTAACTTAACGATTGCGCACGATGAAGTCAGCGGTCGCCTCTTCATTTCTTTTTCCTTAAAAAAAATGGGGGGGGGGGGGGGGAATCAGCCAAGTCTCATTGGCTGTCTGTCTACTGGGATATACCAATCGGTTGATATTTCAAGCACGCCTTGTGTTTTTAATTGACATGCTTTGCATAGGAATACATTGGATTCAGTGGTGCGCTTGCTGCTGTACTGTTCATCGAATGCATCACCGCTGCAATGGCCTCTGGAGTGGGATGCTGTGGGTTATGCTGTACCCCAGTGGATAATAACTTGACCAACAACCAGATGACCGTAAGTAATCATATGTAGTAGATGAAGTAGAACTAATACCAGCAGTTGTAGTAGTAGTAGTAGTAGTAGTAGTAGTAGTAGTAGTAGTGATAGCCGCTGTAGCATTGGGGATGGTATTGGTGGTTGTATTAGTAACAGTAGTATTATTGGTAGAAGTAGTAGCAGAAGCAGCATTAGTAGTTGCAGTAGTAGTAGCACACACACACACACACACACACACACACATATATATATATATATTTATTTATTTATTTGTGTGTGTTTGTGTGTGTGTATAAATATACATAGGCTTATGTCTATTGAATTCATCGCACTATTATAGTACATCCCAGAACAACGAAACCGAGATTTATCGATGTTTAATCATATCTAAATCACAATTATGATTAATAAATGACACATATTTGTAAAGCTTGGAACCTCTTCTTTCATTTGATACCACTCATATGATACATACTTCATGTATGAGTGAATAAAGACAATATGAAGCAGGGCTACCAAAAAGTCGTTTGACCAACGATATCTGAATTTCAAAGATATACTCATATTTCTAGAAAGTTCATTTTCTGCCCTTTCATATGACACCTCAATATGGAATAATGAGACAGGGATGACAAATCTCTGTTGGTGTAAAGTGATGCTTGCATTTCCATGATTTATTAAACGAATCCGTTTGCACTGGGTGCCTGTCCTAGAAATAAGCAAACAAGACAAAAGACCTCATGCATGGCTGATCGTCAACAAAATGGAGTGGTGAGTACAAAATGATAAAAGCTGATTGATAATGAAGTACGTTTTTATTTAACTTACTTGACCATGCAGTTAACAGCAGAGCAACTAGTATTTCTGGTAACAGAATGGGGACGATCTGGGAGCCTTTAATAACTCATGGAAATGCAATCATCAATTTACACCAACAGAGCTTTGTCACCCCTGGCTCATTTTTCCCCGATTGAGGTGCCATATTAAAGGGCAGAAAATGAACTTTCCAAAAATGCGTGGATATCGTTGGCCAAACGACTTTTTGGTAACTCTGCTTCATATTGTCTTTATTCACTCATGCGTGAAGTATGTATTATATGAGTGGCATCAAAGGAAAGAAGACTTTCCAAGCTTGACAAATATGTGTCACTTATTAATCATAATTATGAATAAAGTATGATTAAGCATCGATAAATTTCGGTTTCGTTTTTTCTGGGACGCACTCTATATATATATATATATATATATATATATATATATAATGTGAAAGGAAATGAGAGAATAATGGTTGCGTAATTTAAATCAAAGTTCCCCAGAGCTGTCCTCCCTTTTTGAAATTTTTGCAAAGGCTGAAAAAAATGTCTCCGCCGGGAATCGAACCCGAGTCGTTGGCTTAGAACGCCAATGCCTTAACCACTAGACCACGAAAACGGCCAGTGGCCGTAGTAGTCGTAGTAGCAGTAGAAGACGTATTTGTCATGATAGTTTAGTAAAGCATAGGCCTAATATTAGTGGAAGTAATGATAGTTTAGTAATAGCAGTATCAGGAGTAGAAGCAATAGTAGTAATATCAATATCATTAGAAGTAGCAGAAGTAATAGTAGCAGCGGCGGCATTAGTAGTCATGGTAATCGTCGAAGTGGTAGTTGTAATATTTAGTTTAAGAAAAGTATTACTATCGTTGAATAGATTACAAGTCATGATATTCTTATTATTAGTATAGAATGACAATATTAAAGTTGTGGTCTTTCTTTCATTAGTGATAGCAGCAGCAGCAGTAGCAGCAGTATTAATAGTAGTATAAAGTATAAACAGGCATATTATTTTATTGCCAGTAATTCTTTGAATAAAATGTTGATGTATCCTCTCTTTTCTCAATCCCTTACAGGTCCAGTCGAACCATCCATATGGTTTCTACACAAATGGTCCAGCTCCGACGGTCCAAGGCCAAACTCTAGGGCTTGTTCCTAACACATTTATCCCAGTTGCCCAGCCTGGTGGACAGATTCCGGGACCAGGTCCTAACTCCACTGTACTTACGATGCCTATCAATGCGTAAGCTCACAAAGAGGTTACAGACAGGATTTCCCAATTTTATGTTTGGTTATGGGTTTTAAAGAATTGACGACAAAACCTCAAAATTTCAAAAAGGACACAGAAGAAATTTCAAATAACTAATAAATAATTTACGGTGAGATAATTGGTGGAGCTTTTATTTAAGAAAAGGGAAAGTGTGTAGGGGAACATGGAAATAATACGAGTCATTCTCACCCCTCCTAATGGCCTAAATAATTTGATGCAGGTTTTCCCTTCTCTGTACCCATGCTGAATTAAGAACATTTTATTGTTTATCTAAGATTATATAGTAGTGTGATTTATGTGTCCTTTATTATTTCTGTTTCAAGAACTTTAATTTCCATTCATTCAATGCGCCATAATACTCTTTTGTTTAGGGATACACTTTCCCAATATTATTTTTGGTGTAGAAATGTAGATTGCTTTGATAGTTGTATGGCTTTCTTCCTTTTCATTGTGTAGAGTTTATCGTAGAGTAAGTTAACGGAATGGGCATTGAACATTTTTTTCTATGTTGCAGCAAATGAATTGTTTCAGAATATTGAGTTTAGAGGCAGTCAGGGGCCTGGGAACCGGGGGTGCGGGGGTGCTGTAAAAAAAAAATCAGGTAGTGCGGAGCACCCCCTCCATTTTTTTTTTTTTTTTTGGGGGGGGGGGGGGAAGTAGTTAAAAAGAGACCCTAAAACATGGAAGAAAATGCCAATTCAGCTATCGTTCAGCATTTCAAGAGTGCGCTGAGCAATACTGTTCATCTTGGTTCAAATTTCTCAGCCGAGGGAGAAGCTTACCCATCTACCCATGGTCGAAGCTACATATATTGGGCTCTCATGCAGAGCCTATTTTGTGCCGGCAAAAAGTGTGTGGGTGATACCAATTAACATACTGGTTGTCGCTACTTGCGGTTGTACCCCAGGGAACTCGATTAGGCCCACTAATATTTATAGCGATGGTCTACGATGTTAATCCATCTCATGAGAACTCATCATCAAAAAGTGTCCAAATGGTTTTTACGGTTCTAGAATGATAAGTTGAACATAGCCTAAGCCTGCTATTCTTCTAAAAGAGCCTACAGACACCCACCAATTTAATCAGTACTTTCCACCTGAAACAACTTTAGAGTTCTACGACGCAACCCCAATTCTGCGAAATGCGTTGTAAAACTAAAGGATGTATGGCAATCTCCAACTCAGGAGTTTTCAGTTTACATCGTTATTATTAGTTTTATCTGGCAATCAATTTCTTTGCTTATAGCCAATGTTGTTATCGTTGTATTAATGCAAGTGGATTTGGTAATAAAATGTGTTGTTTATTTTCTTCTCCTTTCTTTAACCTCTAATCAATATAATGTAACCAGGCACCACAATGCCACCAAAACCTCGGCAGATATGAATTTTTAGTTGAGGTCTGATTCTGAAAGAGGAGATTCTCAGCTATAACTTATGAGCATTGGAATTTTCGAACCTACTATACAAAGAGTAGACTTCTCAGTCCCACAAAATGTGACTTTCGAAAAATAATGGTTTGAAGCACTCCGACTTGCAAGGTATTTTGCAAAGGTGATAAGCGGAGGATTAGAACTCAATATGAATTCTGTGAAGGGATTATCAAAGTGTCTCAAAACTTGGCACGCTGATTGAGCACATCCTGCTAATTATCGTGTATAAGTATCACTACAAGAACTTTACTCTGTTTCAAGCTTATGGGAGATCAAAATGAGATAAGTATTCAGGGTCGTAACAAAGGAATATTAATACAACAAAATCAAGAGAAGACAAACATGGGTCTACTAAAAAGTGCCAAAAATACCACTTTTAGATTTTTGTAATAACTTCGAAAAAAGTATAATCTTTCAGAAAATACCCGAAGCTACTTTTGCTGGTTTTGTGGTGCCTGATCACATATGGCTATATTATACATGTATATCATCTTATGTTTACATTTTATTGCACCATTGTATGATATTTAGTCGTGAGATTTGTAAAAAATAATTGCCCATGATCCTCCCAACCGATATGTCTGTATACTTTATGAAACTCATTTGTGGATTATATCTCTTCCTCAATATTTACTTTATACCTACACTCAGTCAAGTAAAAGTAATAGCTCAATAAGTTGCATGTATGAGTCGACTACTTAATAATTGCCCCCCCCCCCCCACCCACAATGTTGGCACTTTGTATGTACCTTGCTTCACTAACGTTAAGTTCATTTGTAAGACATGTCATCTGTATTGACAACACTGTTTAATCCTTTTTTGTAGTTTAATGATCATTGTTTTTCGTTTATACGTACAATACCTTTGAAGCTACATTTTCACTGTTATATTTCGATTACTAATCAGGTAAATTATTCCTTTGAATACATTTTCTGTGATGTTTCTTATTCAATGTAAATTTTGCGCAATTCGACGATCGTTGCGAAGCATGATCTTATTCAATAAATACCATTTGAAATTGGATTGAATTGAATAGTTTTACTTTCCTAATCATGCTAATGGAGAACAAATGAGGAAAAATGGTTTATTAACGTATTCGTAAGCAAACCCTTGAACACGAAATGTCGAATCTCAAATATGCGATTTTTAAAGAGATGTTAAAACGTATGAATATTATTAATATATTGACTATCAATAGTAATAAACATAACAAGAACGGTTAAATGAAAAGATTAGATGAGTTAATATAAGTTTGTTTTTTCATAAATGTGAAAGAAGTCTAAGATTGATCATCATTTAATTGGTTATGCTTTTACCTTGCAGAGATCATGAAATGCCATTAATATCACCTTAGACATAATTAATTCATGTTCATCGTTGAGGCATAATAAGCAAGGCAAATTGTTGGCTTAATAATGCAGTCCAGAAACAGTTAATCAAGTAACCATACATCGGCAATAACTCGACATTGTAGATATGGAGAGTATATCGTTTTGTAACTCAGTGTTGGATAACAATACATAAGTTTAATGCATAATTTTTGTGTATTTTAAGAGAATATCAGCTTTTGTATCTGTCATATGCGTTTACCATATATTGGAACAAATTCAATACCTTTTGTAGTTTGCAGAAATGTTCATAATCAAAATTGATATGACATAACATGATTTCGTATTCTATTCTGGGATTGTATTCGTGGTATTAAGAATGTGTATATTTTCAAGAATTTCTAAGTTTTAATGAAAACATACTTTATCCAACGTAATGTCAACGTAATTAAAATGAAATATTGTTCTGTCAGTACAAAACAGAGTCGAAATTCAACATGTGCATTTTGTTATATAACATTTATTTAATCACCTCTGTTCATAGATACTGTATAGACTTTCTTTTTCAAAAGTAAATCATGTTTTGTGGTTTGGGCGCGTAATGGATACAAATTTAGAAAGAAACCTCTTTTTCCATTATTATAGTATTTTGTTTATTTTAGTTAAATTGTGACTGAGATTTCTTTTTTGTTTTTAGCATAACACATGATTGATCTCTTCTAAAAATATCATCTTGCTTTCTCTCACTCTATCCTTCTCTCTGTTTCTCTCTATCTCTATCTCTCTCCCATACTCGCTTTGACTCTCCTTCCTTTATCTTTCGCCGTTTAAATCTGTGATTGTCTATGTATCTTCCTATTGCGATTCTACATACCTAATTTCTCCGTTTATCTCACCCTCCTCTCTCTCTTTGAATATCGGTCTCATATTTATAGGGACCTGTTGACATTTTATCTTTCTCTCTTACAGTCCTCTCTCCCATGTCTCCCTGCTCATCCCATCGCTCTAGCCGTGACACTTCAAAAAAAATGTCTTACCTTAGATCTATTTTGCATTTACTAAGCTACAGTTATATAAAAACAAGATATCAGAACTGAGATGATTCTGTTATATACGTCGTTCGGTAATTACACTGTCCTAATTTTGAAACAAAGGAAAACACGTAACCTCTCGAACCCCCCCCCCCCCCCCCCACAAAAAAAAGTAAAGAAAACACCTAAAAACAGCAGATGTTTTGACAATACAAATATACTGAGCATTTATTCAGTCCCACCGGTTCACTTATTGCATTGTATGAAGAACGTTCGTTTTTTCGTTTTAAAAAATATGTGTATTTTTAACGAGAAAAATATGAAATTTGTTCAGTTTAATATTTGCTTCCCACAAAGTAGAGGAGCATAGTAAATATGTACATGTAGTGATACGTACTAGACACAGGAGAGTTCTCGTAAAGGAAAGTACATTTAAAATTATTTACATGATCTCTTTGATTAAAACCATCATATCTATCATAAATTAAATTATACCAATCTAAATTTACATGTCAAATCAGCCTCTCTTCCCACTCATTCAAGTGTTTTGGAAGCGCAAATGGTATATTTACTTATATTAACCAAAGTCATCTTAATTATTATTGAGGGAAAGATATTTTTAAAATCGCCCAAATACAATCTGTAGATATCTTGTGTTATCCACCCCGTTTACAATGAAAAATGATATTTGCCTTTTTTTTTTCTTATTACATTATTGAAAGGAAGATGTATATACATTGTGAATATTTTATATTCAGCTTTCCTATGTGGGTGAGGATCATCATGTCCTCTTCAGGATCGAGTGATTATGACGAATAAATCAGTTCGATAAAAAAAAGAGCATATACATTGTTCATTCCCTGCCAGCCATTTTATATTCCCGCCTTACACTGTCATCGAACGCATTTCCTAATCTACCCTTGAACGTTTTTGTTTCCGGAAAAGGTTCCTTTTTTTAAAGGAATTATAAATTTCTCATGCCAGGGGATCATTATTCCGACGATGAAATAGGGTTCATAATTGCAAAGGTTCGTAATTTCGAAAAATGATACTCTCCGGCTTTCTACTATGTCAAAGTATTACCGATTTCTTTTTCGGAATTACAAACTTTCAGAATTATTAACTTTCGAAGTAAAGGAACCTTTGGAAATATGAACCTTATCATTCTCATTAACCACTTAAATCACATCTCGGAAGTGTGCTATATAGCATAAACTACATCGGGAAGTTTTGGAATATTTTTCCATTTATTGGCTCCCTTAATGATTGAATGACCTTCCATGGTTTTGCTTTTAATTCTTTCTCTTATTCAGGTTATTTAGTGCACGGTTCGGGAAACCCCTTTGGACAACCATGGGAAAAAAAAATCATGGCAGGCCTTTACTTTTCCTTTCCCAGACCAATGGGAAATTGGGTTGCAGCTTAATTTTTTTTTTAATTATTTTTATTTTTATTTTTTTTAAATTGTTATTTATTATTTTTTTTTTTAATTTTTTTTTTTTTTTTTTTTATTTATTTATTTTTTTTTAAATTAATTAATTAATTAATTTTTGTTTTTTTATTTTTTATTTTTTATTTTTTTTTTTGGGGGGGGGGCACCTTATCTGTAGACAGGGGATCGGGAGGGGTTCCACCTTTGGGGGGGGGGCGGGGAAAACACTCTTGTGGGCCCACCTCATGTCTGTCTATAATGTTACACTGTGCACCGCACCACGCTAAAATGTTCTTGTTTATAACGTTCATTAGGTTGAATACAGGATTATAAAATCTTTTATCTCAAAACTGACAATCATCAATACAGATTTGATTAACAAATTAATTGCCCAACCGAAGTTTGCTTATCACGTTGAGAAAAAAAAAATGACGTGAAAAAAAAACTGACGTGATTTCCCGAAGAAATGAGTTAAAACGGAGTGAAAATTCACTCTTTTCTTTCTAAAGAGCACTCGATATGTACTCGATATCCATTCCCAAGCTGACGCGTCTCCGAGGTGTGAAATAGAGTAAAACTTTAGTCTTTACTCTTAGTATACCCTGTGGATGTGGACACGGGGACAAATTATAACACTGATTCAGTGACTATAATACACTGGTGTATGTAAACATGCGAATATAATTATACCAGGCAACCCGGAAATATCAAAATAATTTGTGACACCAAGCATGACGAAATCGCCTTATTCATCTCAGTCACACCGCCAAACCGACTCCACACCGATTCCAACCGACCCATTCTTTCCGATTCGGGCTAATGTAATATTTTTGCTCGGTCTGTTGTCGTTCTCGTTTGTGTGACTAAGGTTTTACTTTGTGGGCTCCATTTTGAAGGCAAGGTATTTTCAGTACACTGCATACCAAAACGTGGTATAAAAGCTTCTTCGTGCATCACTTTTTACAAACGACATAATTCGATAGGCAATTATCCTCACTGAAGTCCTTCTTGGGTGAAGCATTTCCTCCTTCATAAAGTTGCCTATATCTACAAATCAAAGTAAGTACCAAACTTCTTCCGATATACATGTATGTTCAGTTGCTGTTCTTAATTTATACGTATTTGGCATTTGCATGAATAATGGAAATGGATAGGGAAATGTACGATGAAAATGAACGATATTTACGAGGATATTAGGCATTGTAGAATGCGCCTGCCCATCGCAACCTACTTCAAGAGGTTGCGTCAGTGAATAGAGATTGCGCCTATATTTAGGTTGTGTTAAGCCGGGTTACACGAGGTGTCATTTACTGACGTAACGATCGCGTTGCTTTGTAAGGTCTTTTGCGCGTCATGAAAGAGTGATATCGTTTAAAAAGTGATTGCAAAATGAACAGTGCAAACAATTTTTTTAACAACTAGCTTATGGGTTAATTGCCTTCACAGGCTCGAGTAGCGCAGATACTGACGCAGCGATATCACTCTTTCATGAAGAGCAAAAGACCGTAAAAGTCACTGACGCAGTCCATGACGTCTCGTGTGAGCCGGGCTTTATGCCTGAATGTCCTCGTCTGGCGCAATGGAAATAATGCCTTGTGCGCAACAGGCTCGGTTTGCTGGTGTATTTTCTTAATGTATGGCTTTATAGCATCCACATGTAGGCCTATTTTCTAATAGGTTACGATAAGTATTTAAGAATTTAGTCATTAGTGAGCCTATTGTGATGAATCTAGCAGTCAGAAACTTTCGTTTATCATTTACAATCAGTAGTTCCTTTTCTTTCATGACTTAAGATATAGGGTCATTTGAATTGTCTTTTGCACTTTGAAATCTTCTCTATTATTCTTCTCTTCATCCCCCTAATTCATGTCTCATCTCTTTTTTTGTTGATTATTCTTTTCGTAAACCATTCGGCATCCGTCATTTTGATATCCTTAATATGTAATTTTCCGAATAATTAATTCCTTTTATTCATAAAATACTGAGTAAGTTCGATAACTAAATACAATTATATATATATTATATATATATATATTCCTTTTTTATAAACAGAGACTCACCAACAATGCCTTTTCTAAGTGGTCTATTTCTGTGTTTCAGAGTGGTGAGTGAGGTGGCACGGTAAGTTTACTTAATATTGTCGTGATTGTGTGGATGAATGTTATTGTAAACAATTTCGAAATCTGATCCGATATTTCTCGTGCGAGGACACAACTACACGTACAGAAAACATAAATATAAAATGATGTTTAATGGGAGGAATTTTTAATTTGTAAACAATTTTTTAGGCTTTTACTCCCAGTGTTAAAGATCGCATGCTCGATCTGTAACGAAAATCACAAGTCAGAAAAAATTGGAAACAGCGGGATTCGAACCTGTCATCTACTGCTTGCCGGGCAGCGACTTAACCACCAGGCTATTCTGGTTCACGGCCAAGTCACGATGAACTGGAATCAAATACCCAAGATCCTCTTCTTTCTGACTCATTAATATTCAACGGTCCGCCGTAGACACTTGTTAGTAAATGAAGAAGCTTAATGGGAGGAATTTTTAATTTGTAAACAAATTTTTAGGCTTTTACTCCCAGTGTTAAAGATCGCATGCTCGATCTGTAATGAAAGCAGTATATCCTATCATTTTGTTTCATCCTTTCATCTTTTCTTTCGTTATGTTATTCCTTTATTCAAATTATCATCTTCTCTTCTATCTTTCCTTATGTTACTCTTAATATCTTTATCCTTCTATCATTTATGTCTCTATCTTTCTTTATGTTATTCTTTGTTTTTATCCACTTATTTTTACTTTCCAACTTTCCTTTTGTTGTATTCTTTGTTTCCTTTCATCATATTTTCTTCCATCCTTCCTACCCTTCTATTCTCTCTTTATAGTTCATGTTTTTCTTTGCATTATCCTTCTATTGTTTTCTTTATTCCCTTGTTTGTCGTTTTTAGCCTGAAAACGGGAAAAATCATACTGAGATGGACTCTTTTTCAATTTGTCCCCTTGAAGACACCTTCCTGAAAAATGCTGGAAAATTTCTACCAACGCGACCTGACGTTACCCGACTGTTTAGCAAAAGTCGATAATAAGACAGTTTTGCAGTCCGTTATTAAATGATCGTATTTTGAAGATATTTACTTGCTGTCTAGAAACATTGGGCTAAAATTTGCACAAAACTGTTTCAAGCACCATATCCTAATTTTGTTCTTATTAGTTTTACGACACTTCCAACCCAAATTCCAGGTTTTTTAGACGAATCAAAGGTCAAGAATACAGTTTTAGAAATGATTGTCAACTCTAAATAACGTCGGCCTAGCAGCAAGTCAATAAGCGCGTTTCGTCTATATCTCTCTAAAACTTCTCGTCCATTAAAGGATTCGTCCTAAAAATACTAGAACCTCACGGCCGTAATTAGAAGTACGGAATTTCTCATGGAATTGATCGGGGCCTTGGTACAGATTCCCATCTGGTAGGATCCGATTTTTTTTTTACAGCCGATTTATTGTTTGTTGAACTGTACAAGAATTCCATTACACTTACTTACTTATGTCGTCCGCCAGGACGCACCACATCATTCACATCACACGTGTCCTCCATTCAACCCTATCTTTCATTAGCCTTCTCAATTCCCCGACGTTTACCATCATTAGGGACTTTTCGATTTGCACGTTCACTAGTCGACTGCTACGTGCGGTAATTCAATGGACTGCTTTGTGTTAATGGTATACAAAGTCGGTGAAGCGAGGCACCACGCTTTGTGCAAGAGCGGCTCACACGTCCACTGCTTTGAGGACAATTTGTATACCATTAACACAAAGCAGTCCATTGAATTACCGCACGTAGCAGTCGACTAGTGAACGTGCAAATCGAAAAGTCCCTAATATATGTTGTTCTGCGTCTGCCTCGTCCTATTTTCCCTTCGGTTGGAAGCCAAAGTACCAGTTTGTTAGCCATTTCCTCACTGTGGCGAACACAGTAACCCGCGAGACGCATCCTCCTTTGCTGAACTTTGATCGAGATTTTAGGTAGATCTCCATAGAGCTGATCATTTGTGAGATCATCATGACTCTTCCAGGACACATTAAGTGTCATTCGAAGTAGTCTTGTGTAGCACCCGTCCAACTGCATATTCATCTTTTTGGTTAGAGTCCAAGTTTCAGAATTAGAACCATATAAAAGTACTGACTCAACAGTAGCAGTAAAGAGTCTGATTTTGATTTTTCTTGAGAGAGAGGAGCTCCAAACTTTTCTAAGCCTGTGGCAGGCATTCCACGCTACTGCCTTTCTAGTGTTAGTAGGGACTTTTAGAAGCAGTGGACTAGTACTTCGTCCCAGTCGACTAATTCGCGCATGTCAACGTCGTCGACTGCCCATGTTGACTACAGTTCTGATCATTTTAGATTTCACTCGACGTGTACGTACCGTCGACGTCAACCGGAAGTACACACATCAAACCACTGCGAAAAAGACCATATAAGCCACCTACAAAAGGTCCCAGAGTTAATGATGTTCTTCTTCGTTTTGCTTTCGATGAACAAATTACTCTCGCTTCTATAAAAACTTTTATCTTATAATGATACTCTGAAATTCCATTGCTGTTTTTATCGTGTTTATGTCTATAATGCGGAAACCGTACACTGAAGAAAAACAAAGGTCCCTGTAAAATTTTATCACAAAAAGTGTTAACTTTACCAGAGTTCCGCGGGTTAACCGGTAGCCAACACAAATCTGGTCATTTTTTACCGCTTTGCCTGGTTATTTCAAACCCATCTTCTCTAATCAAATTTCCAAATTCCTGGTGAACTAATGCAATTATACACGGAAAATAATTTACATGTAAATTTTTAACCAGGCGTTTTCTGTGTGTACCTCACCGTCAATAGTGAGCTTTCGAATGTGTGGACTTGAACGCCGTCCTAGATCTTCCAAGCTACAATGGACTGCTTTGCGTTAGCTGCATACCGCGCTTTGTGCAAGAACGGATCACCTGTCCACTGGCTTCTCCCTCGTCCACTAGTCAGATCGAGAACGCGTCAAACACGGTTTTGCCGTCTTCTCGAAAACGTGAACCTCGCTTTACCCATTGTTATAGCTTCATGTTTCACCTACATTGTATGCAGTCAACACGAAGCAGTCCATTGTCGCTGGGAGGATCTAGAACGGCGTTCTAGTTGACACATCCGAAAACTCCTTAATGACGAGCCATGAAGCCAACAAAATGTCAAGTTTCTTTCTTCTTCTCCTTCTTCTTCTTCTTGTCGTTATCATTATTATTATCAGTATTATCGTCATCATGATTTTATGATTATTATTATCATTATTATCATTATTATTGTTGTTGTTCACCTGTGCCTCGAAGAGGAAAAGTGAAATAAATCACTATAGTAAATAATGTATGTATAATACGCGCTGTGATTGGTTATATTTGCATCACGTGACGTGCAAAAATTTTGTTATAGTGCACGACCTATAACCAAATTAGGCCCGGGCCTAATATACAATTACAGTTATAGATCTAGGGGTCTATACAACTAGAAATGTCCATTGCCGCTCTGGAAGCAATTCGAAGGAGGGACAAAGAACCTCCCCCCTCCCCTCCCTCAAACAAAAAGATGGCGTAGAGATTGCCGCCAGTGGCCCGGACTATTGTCAACACTAGGAGCAGTATCACCGAAACAATGTGTGTAGATTAGAGTATAATGTAAAATTCAAAAGAAATCTGTCAAGAAATGTGATCTCAGAGCGCACACAAGATATCCACTAAAATATGACCATAAACTAAAAGTCTAGAGTAATCTATGATGGACCTCCATACATAATCTGAATTTGTCCCCTTGAAGACACCTTCCTGAAAAATGTTCGAAAATTTCTACCAACGCGACGCGACGTTACCCGACTGTTTAGCAAAAGCCCCCCCCCCCCCCCCCCCCCCCCCATTCACCCCTTTTCGATGAGCTGTATTATGTGTGTATGATACTTCACTGGGTAATTAAATATCAATTTTTTTATAACTTGTCCATAATATTATATTACCTCCAGTAAAACTCCACTCTCGTTCCCCCTCTCTCATTCATCTCTCTCTCTCTCCATTTCTCTCTTCTGTCTGGTCTCTTCTGCATTGTCTCTGCCCTCTCTCTCTATTTCTCCCCTTATTCCCTCTATCTCTTGTTCCACGCTCCAAACACATTACACTATATTATGTTTGTATTATATTGTATTATATTATACGATGTTGTCCCTGATAGCAGAAAGTGTTAAAAAATGACGTGATATTTACGTCGTGGTTTTCGTCTTTTTTACGTCCTGTAATTACGTCAATAAGACGACAACTTGCACCAACGCAAGACGTCAAGAGGACGTCTTATTTTGACGTCATCTCTACGTCTTCATTCCTCTTCCCTGATAGCAGAAAGTGTTAAAAAGGACGTGATATTTACGTCGCGGTTTTCGTCTTTTTTACGTCCTGTAATTACGTCAATAAGACGACAACTTGCACCAACGCAAGACGTCAAGAGGACGTCTTATTTTGACGTCATCTCTTGACGTCATTCTCTACGTCTTGTACACTGTAAAAACTAAACTGCTACTTTTAGGGACATGTATAGTGACTGCACCTGAAATGCTGTTTATAGCACTTGTAGTGTGCTAATTTACCAGCAAAAAAAAAAATGTGACCGTGGCGAGCCTCGAACCGGGTTCCGCTGATTGAGAGGCGCTGACGTTACCGATGGACCAACGAATGCTTCTTGCAATCCAGTTTAGTCATGGGAGTCAAGTAGATAACATGAACTATGTGGTGTCGTAAATTCACTATGTAACAATATGATCTGCTCTAAATCGTTCAATGTGAGTTAGTCTAGCGGTAATGCCAGCAATTCTCGATCAGCGGACCCTGGTTCGAAGCTCGCCCAAATCATTTTTTTTTAATGAATGTTTAGCAGTTTAAGGAGCCGGTCCAGCTCCCGTGAAAGTGCTGAAATAGCACGCTGTGTGCATTCAATAGCACTCTGAGTGCAGTCCCTATGCATGCCCTCAAAAAGTGCTATATACAGCACTTCAGTTTTTACAGTGTACAGATGACGTCAAAATAAGACGTCCTCTTGACGTCTTGCGTTGGTGCAAGTTGTCGTCTTATTGACGTAATTACAGGACGTAAAAAAGACGAAAACCACGACGTAAATATCACGTAATTTTTACCACTTTCTGCTATCAGGGGTATTACATTACACTATACTTTATTATATTATATTGTGTAACAGTTGTATTATATTATATTTTATCATGCTATATATATCCATGCAATTAATGCAAATGCAACTTTTATAATTATATTGAAACAACAAGTGAAGCTAGCATGTTGTGCACTTCTCATATAGATCCCCAATGAAGCTTATGTCACCTTAAAACAGCACCGACTAGTTACCACGACATCCTTGCCCACATGGCAATTATCAACACTCACTAAATGTACAGTTTGCAAATATTCATGGAACTTCATTCTTAGACATACGAGAATATTTTATAAAAAGAGATTTGTATAACTATATTCACGCATTGATGTATTCTTTAAAACTACTACTATTACTACTATCACTACTACTACTGATAATAATAATGATAAAAAGAACAACGATAGCAATAATGATAATATTAATTATTATCATTAGTATTATTATAAAAATAATATTTTTTTTAGCCATTCAACAGGGTTCCTTCATTAAAAATATTATACATAAAAATATACAAGAAAGGGTATACATACATGCAGAATTTCTAAATTCCATTCTAAATACAATACGAACATAAAATATCAATTATATGTATAGCAATTTCTTTTCAAAGTGTTACAGATTTACTTGGCAAAAAGAAATCACTTGAAAACATAATCCGAAACATTTAGTGAACTGAAACCACTTTTTTCATAAATTTATTTTCTTTCAGATTTATTTTATATAAATATTTTTCATATCATAATAACATTTTTCATTCGCTACAAAAAATTCTTTCCTTACTACAATCATAATAGAGTTTAGGGCACTATTATTACGTCCATGAAACCCAAACAGTTTTGATTTGTAAGCTTAATTTGCTCAGTATTTCGGGACAGCCCTGTGGCGTACTGTCAACCAGATGTTGCCTTTTCTCCCCTCACAGCAGCTCATTCATGCTGCAAGAATGTTTTCTTGTTTCATAAAATTAATTTTCTAATGTCTTTAATTCTTACGTCACATGGTCTCTGTAAAATAATGAGAAGGCCATGGCGCTCAGACCAAGAGAAGTAACACTTGAAATTCATCCTCTCAGACATTTATAGTCTATTAGGTGGTCCCAAAACTCTTTCTCATGGGAAAAAGGGGTGTTGAAATTTGTCCGGGACAATTTGTCCTGGCTGAGTCGTCCTAGTGGTAACTGTCCTGGGGTAGTCATAGGGGTAATTGTTCTAGTCAGTAGTAGTCCATTTATAATGAATTCTGTTGATAATAAGTTTCCTACTCCCACAGACAATGGACTTAACACTACTCATATACCCCAATATGGAGCTGGTCTAATAATTTTTCCAGGCCTATATATATATATATTGTAATCATAAAGAGGAGATTATTAATAATCATAATATTTTGTGCATGAAGCCTGAAAAAATATTATGATATATATATACACGATACACGATATATTGCACGATTTTATTTATTATTGTAATTTTTTGACAGGAAGCAAAAGCATGATTAGACATCGTTTTTAGACTATAAAAATCAAGAACAGCAGTCAGTAACGCGGGTGGTACGTACGTGGTAAATTGAGGGGAAATTCATTTTACACAGATTGCTCGTATATCTATTGTTTTTCTCATTTATTGACAACAAAGCATGTTATTTTAGCATTTATATATCATATGACATGTTATACGTCAAATCTGTTGATCTAAAGCTTGTTTTCCTAAGTGATATATATGGATGCATGTACATTAACTTTGTTGCGTGTATATTTGAAGAACTTATATTAGATTTTGGTATCCCTGCTAGAGACAGGAGGAAATTTGCCTTTTTAATTAAAAATATACCAGAAGAGTGGATGAAGAATTTTGATCCTGATATGGTGGGTGTCCATGAAACAATTGTCCATAAGCTAGTAAACACTAAAAAAGTCCCCAGAAATACTTACAAATTATTGCTTGGTTCTCACACCCCAGACAAAAGATATGCTTTTTGGAATGAAAATTTACCTGTACCAGTTGGTATTGACTGGGGAAAGGTCCACAATATTAATTTCTTGTGCACTATTGATACCAAATTAAGGTCATTTTACTTCAAGATTTTCCACAAAGCCATTGCATTAAACGATTTTCTTTTTAAGATTAAACGAAAGGATTCACCTAATTGCTCCCTATGTGATAAAAAGGAGGAAACAATGGTCCACCTTTTTTGTGAATGTGAAGTGGTTACCCCAGTTTGGCAGAGCCTTCTTGCTATAATATCACAGAAAAACAAATCTGTCATTACTGTAACCAATTTTGAAAAACTTTTTGGAATCTGTAATGACAAATTCATTTCATATGTATTTTTGTTATTGAAATACCACATTTTCATTTGCAAATTTAAGAACCATCTTCCCAATTTTACTGCTTTTAGGTCCCTTGTGAAAAAACAGAAAGAAGTTGAATATTACTTGGCAAAGAAGAAAAACAAACTAACTGCTCACTTTAAGAAATGGCGCTTTGAGATTTAATTATTCCCTTGCAATCCCCTGTGTAAACCTAAAATTAATATGTATTGTGTTTAAGAGTGTCCTTATTTCATTTTTGTATAAAATGCCACATGTAATATTTGCCTATTCCCATGATAGTGCTACATGTACATGTACGTGTATGTTCATTTACATTGTGATACTAGTATGTATTGCCACTATGTAAACTCTTGTTTACCTCAAGGGCGAACTCCGAGCATCCGCGCGTGACCTCCTGACCTACAATTCTCATCATTGTTTTTCGGTCGGTGAACAAGATAGAGTTCCTTAGGATTCTCATAGAATGGGCTGGACTGAACGGGGTCGAGTGGTGGAGCGATTTTTTTTTGGTTTACTGTATGTGGAGGAGAAAGTGCGAGAGAGAGAGAGAGAGAGACACGGGGGGGGGGGGGGGGAGGGGGGGGGGGGGAGTGATGGGTGTTGGCTGTGAAAGGCAATTTGTGTTTTTATGTGAATCGCCCTGCCGTTCGGCTTTGTTTATTCCGGCCAAGGCTGCGCGTTGTTGACCTTTTATTGTAGGTTTTTGATGTCAGTGAAATTGTGATTTTCTGGTTGTTTGTAAACTAAGGTCTGTATCACTGGCCATCCTTTTCTGACTCGGAACTTCGCTTTTGATCAATTCACTATCTTGCTGTTATTCTGCCTTTATTGAATTTGTATTCCAATCATGTAAAAATTGTTTGTATATATTGTGATCCTTGATGATTCGTCATTAAAAACATAATTATAAAAAAAAAAAACTTTGTTGCGTGTAACAGTGTATGTGCAAAAAATTAAAAATGGCCGCGACCTGTCTATAGCGGCCACCTGTCTATAGCGGCCACTTTTTCCGTTTCCCTTCCGTGGCCGCTATAGACAGGTTTGACTGTATATATATATATATATATATATATAAATAATTTCTTGGTACTACAAAATTTCAATATGAGACAAAAGGAGTTCGTCCAAGCTTTGCGATTGTTCTGAAATTACGGCGTCTAGGTTGCGTCCGGGTTTACCGAGTATAATATATTTAATTTCTAGTAATTTGTTATATACCTGCGTGATAACCTGATGAGTGCAGGTCGAAAAGCTTCGTTATCATGTCTCTTTTTCGTGCCATATTGATATATATATAACGTCACATGATGTAGATACACACACATATGCTCTTTGATATCAGCAAAGTGTATAATTTTTATCGAAAGGTAGCCATTCTTATTGATCATGTTGAATAGTTAATTTATGTATCTATACAGTGTAGACGAAGGTATTTGACACTTTTGACACTGTTAACCATACTGTTTTTGTGAATACCATCATGTCTCTCCTATTGCATTTTTGCTTATTTGTCACGTATTTCATCTTTTGTACAATTTGCGCCTTGAGCATTTGATCTTTAAGTGGATTCGACGCTTTATTAATCTTTTATATTATATTATTATTATTATTATTATTATTATTATTATTATTATTATTATTATTATGAAAGGACGAGATCATATAGTCTAAATTCGTAGAAGATGGTGAATAACTTCTTGTTTAACCATCAGAGGGACTTTTTAAAAATGAAAACAAGCAAGCATTGTGTTGATATGGGAAATAAAAATATGATGCTGCATTTGAAAATAAAAATAAAAATACTTCTTCAAGGTTTATAGGAATAAAGTAAACTGGCGCCTGCCGTTGTTAATGTCATAGAAGATGAAATCATAATATAAGACAGTTTGATGGCACGTTTGCAATCATTCTTTCACCCTTCCTTTCATGTTTCCTTCCTCCCGCTCCCTGTCTCTTTCTCTTTCCATTGGCTTTATTTCGTCAAAGATAAAGGGTTCGGTAATAAAGCTAAAAAAAGATATAAGGATAGGGGAAGGAATAGGTATAGTGTTTGGCCCAGGATTGAAATTAGGAATTTGGTTAGTGCAACCATGGAGCTATTACTGCTGGAACTTGTGTCGTATAAACTGATATTCAGATATTGTAATTATTGTCGCTGCAAATCGAATTCCTTGGTTGGAAGGAAGAGGTGTTGTGGATCAGTGGATAAGTCCCCGGACTGTGAACCACGAGGTCCGGGGTTCGAATCCCGCCGCAGCACTAGCGTCCTTTGGCAAGACGTTAATCTACATTTGCCACCCTCCACCCAGGTGTTAAATGGGTACCCGGTAGGATGCGAAAGTTAATGTCGTTTGCTTAGCATGTGGGCGCTTAACAGGCGAACTGGCTGGAATGCTCCCCAGGGAGTGGAGAATGTGCATACACTGTGTGCGGGCGTGCCAGAATCCGATGACCAGGGTAATAATATATCTGTAAAGCGCTTAGAGACATCATTGATGTATTAGGCGCTATATAAAAACTGAATATTATTATTATTATTATAAGATCCCTTCCATTCATCTTTGATTACACTGAAGATACGTGAATTGCTCGTCTTATTTGATAATGGCTATCCTTTTTGATGAAAATATACACTTTATTCAAAAGGTGATTTATATATTACAAAAAAAAAAATCTTGGTCACCCTGCAGACTTGCGTATTCTAAGCAATTCTTCTCCACTTGTCTTTCTCTCTTCTCTCTCTCTTCCCTCTATTTCTCATTTTCTTTCTTTTTCTTTCTATCCCTCTCTTTATCTTCCCCTCTTTCTCATAATTGTATGTTCATAGATCCAAATTCATTTCCCCCTCGTGATACATCGCTATACAGTGCGTCCCCAAAACAAGTTTACAGTTAGAAAAAGTCTCCCCAAATGAATTCTAGTTCTTGTAGATAGCGTAAAGACCATCCTATGCAATTATACCGAAAAGTCTGACTAGTTAATAGGCTTAAGTAACCTTAAACCACTTGTGAAAGGGTTGCACAATTCAGAATTGACAAGAAATTGTATTTGTTCTGGCCGGTATTGAAAACCGTTAAAAATCGACAGTTGAAAAAAGTCTCCCCAATTAAATATTTTAAAATATTTTCAGGTATATTTGCTACCTGTGGTTAGCTTAGGGTCTCCTCTATCACATGACATCACAAAATCTAAATAATATTTTACGCTTGAGTGAGCAAAATCCACTTTTTTGAAATGGTGCAAAATCCATTTTTGACAAATGTTTGTTTTTGGTCTGGCTGGTATCAGCCAATTTGAAAGACATTGAAATCATCAAAAGACGATTTATTAGAGAACAGACTCTGTTAAATGTATGTCCTGATATATCCCATCAAAACTTTATGGTTGAGTAAGCAAGCTAAATGAAATTAAAATACTCACCAAAAGTAACATTATGAAACACTCAGCAAAGTAGTTGATTTTTCACTCAAGCATAAGATGTTGATGGGATGTGTAAGGATATACAGAGAACAGAGCCTGTTATTTCATAAATTGTCTTTTATTGATCAGGATACGGGAATTCCTAAGCCTTTACACGACTCTCAACTAGGCTGATACCAGCCAGAGCCAATATCAATTCTTGTAAAGACTGGATTTTGCACCCGGTTACATAATTGGCATTTGTTCACTCAAGTGTAAAATACTGGTATATATATTTTGGTGTCATTTGATAGTAGGGACTGTAAGCTAGCCTCAGGTATGAACATTTCCTTAACATATCTTTTTTTTCTGGAACGCACTGTATATATTTTGAAAAGGAATTATTTACTTTCTTCTGAGAGCGTACTTGTAAGCCAAAATCCTCGATATATATAAACTGATTAAGTTGGGCACACAATACGCACACATTGATTTGTTGGGCAAGCACAAAACAAAGAAAGTTTGTCAGAGTGTGTTTAGCTGAAACCAATCTATGTGAAGAGTTGGCTCTGTTGATGTTGATAGTAATTTTCAAAAATATCACTGAGTTGGGGTATTTTTCAGCTTTCATCGCAAAGATTTCGTAGAACTATGTTATCAAGTATATTTTTATGGTACTAGAATAGATGAAATGTTTTCTGTTGCAATTAGTGGGAGGTTCGTGTCATTCTTTTCAAGAAATGACTGTCCTAAAATGGCGAAGATAGGTTTTTCGTTCTTTTTATGTCAGTTTGGAAGAATATAATTGTCTCCTAAAAAGGTTGCTATACAAAGGTCCCTTTATTCAAAACATGAAATAGCTAAACAAATTGGACAAAACATTCATGGAAAGTGTGTGTTTTGTCCCTTGTACCCATAGTGCATTTGACTTTCAGTAAGATTGAGTCGATTTCGATGATTCCAATGCCTGGTAGTATACAAGAATTCGTTATATTGCATAATGTAAGCAAAATTCTTGCACAATGTAATAGCACGACCAGAACTCAACTTTATCTTTAAGCCGCATCGAATACTCCACTGACTCCCGTCCTGATATGTCATTATTATTAAGCATGAAAATGTAAGATATTTTATTGTAATATTTAAAGATACCTATTTTAATATTTCTCAATTTTAGAAATTGAACATGAGGGTTTGATGCTTCAAAAAGCCTTAATTATTGAAAGAATCTGCAAACGAGCTTGTAGAATCTTGCTGGGACCATTGTATAACGATACCGACAACGCGATTTCCAATTAAAGGTGAACACTACAGTTGCGATACTATCAATATACAATAGCATACTCACACGTGCACACAACAAAATATCGTTATCATTATCTGTGCGGTCTGACCAGCCCTTTACACCTTTCTAGCCGTTGTTCACTCTCACCTCTCACCCTCTCTGCTGTTTTCCCCTCTTTCTAATGAAGATATAGATATGTCATGTTCCTTAATTCCATTAGGCATATATTTTTATACTATGTCTTATTATCATGATCATGATGAAATATTTTTATGGAATAAACTAAACCAAAAACCTGGCCTATTGATAGATCCAGTCAAGAAAACAGGAGGCAGAGGCGGACAGTCCGGGTCTTTGGACAGCAACCAGGGGGCGCGGCCACCATGGCTACCACCCCTACAACGGTTCCTTACCAAGTGATGAACGCCAACCCCAACTACATTCAACACTACAACGCTTCGGGAGCAAAGATTACTGCATTAATTCAAATAGTGGCCAGTTCTATCGCCATCCCCTTGGGTATCTATTTGATGGTATCTGAGTCGTTGATTGATGGTGGTACATGTTTAGCGAGAAGCGCTTGGGTGAGAACGTGATCATCTCCTTAATTTCTTTCGTTTTCAAGAGGCTCGTATTGTATTGAATAAGCCAGTTCGCAGTTGGTACAAATGGCCCGAAAATGACCCCAATTTGTACGCGCATGCGCATCTGTTTTGATGGCTGCGCTCATTGTTTAACGTGGACAAATCATACTGTCTCGCGCTTCATGGTGCGCGCAGGATGACAACGTATAGAGGTCAATTGTACTCGATATAAATGACCTTTATCTGCACATGGCTGCGCAAATTGTAATTACGAACTGGCTTATTGGTATAGATATTTTAAGTTAAATCTGTTTTGTTATTTGGTTTCCCCATACTTTACGGAGTGCTGTGAAGTTCTGAACAGTACTGACATCAAAAGTGTCAATATCCTTCATGGCCTGAACTGATTTCTAGAATTTCTAAAATTTTCGACATGGTCAGTAACATGGACGAATTACATTAAACTTGCGCCTATATAATCAATCTTCAAAGGGCTATGCAGCTAATCACGAAAATGAACTCAACATCGCATTCGGTGCGAGGAATACATGCAGTATTGTATTTCTTCAGAAATGGCATGAGGCCTTATGTCCAGTAGAAATGTCTAGTGCATGTATATATAATCCACTTTGCAATGATCATGCGCGCTACGCAGGAAATTGCGTATATTTTACCATTTACCTGTTATGACGCACGACTTGTATGATGATTTTATATTATATATACATAATATAGAGAGAGAGTAAATAGTGTATGTATAATACGCGCTGTGATTGGTTGGATTCGCATCACGTGACGTGCCAAAAATTGTTCTAGTGCACGATCGTGCACTATAAATTTGATTTTTGCACGGGTAATCCCGTGTTAAATGAATATTATGCAGTTAGATCTAGGGGTCTATTTACTATAGGTTTCCCCGCCCAATTTCGTGAAAATTGCATCCGATTTAACAATGCGATGATTCAATTTCGAATTGAAATGATCACCGAGAACATTCAAAGAACTTACTAGTTAATTCAATTTAATTTCATTAGCATGCAATTTCATAATTTTCTCACTTGAACGTGTTAAAAGCGCGTTCAAATTAAAGATGCACGTAAAATGCATTCAAATTTGCACCAGCACCGCCCTGATGAACTCAAATTCACGAATAGGCAAGCATTTTTAGCATTTGGGCAGTGTTTTTCGTTAGGCCTACTGCCTATGTTCTTGATTTTCTTATGTTTGAATAAATTATGCAAACTGTATGTACATTGAAATGGGACATTTGCCTTATATTGAACTCTCTCATTCCTCTGACAAACCGTCATCGAAGCAACAGCTCGTATAACTCCACGTTCATACACATACAATCAGGCCCCTGGGAACGATTTTGTTACTGGGGGTGCTGTAAGCAGATTTTTATGTATTTTTTATTTGTTGGTATGCAGTTGCTTCTCTATGAATTGCGCATGGGCAAACGATGAATTTGTGTTAAGTGCAAGGACAAGTGCCCCCTATATAAAACGTGGGGTGCTACAGCCAGTGGCGGATCCAGGATTTTGTGATATTCACATTTTCTGACAAACAAAAAAAAAGGGTCCTCAGCGTTTTGGGGTCTCTTTTTAAATCCAAAAAGTCTCTGACAAGTAACAACCAAAAAACAGGTTGTCAGCATTTTGCTGGCCACAGCACCCCCTACAGCTCCCCAGCATCCTCAGCCTTCTGTGCAACCACTCAAAATGTTATGGGGGTGCTGCACCACCCCCAGCACCCCCGGCTCCCAGGGACCTGCATATACGATTCATTTATACACGACTGTGGCGGCGGCTCGAGGAGAGTACATGAATATCTCGAATACGGACAGAATTAGGTTGGCTGAAGCATTTGACAACTAGCAAAACTTTAGAACTGGCCGACACTCTAGGAATAAACATGAAATATGATTAAAATAAACTTTGAAAATGAAAATGAAATTATATAATCAAGAACAGTAAATAGGATGCATATCACGTGAAAAAAATGAGGTAAGAACTATAGAACTTGTTTATGTTAATTGAATTCGAACGTTCAAAGTGAGAATGAAATTGAAATTGTTATTTGGGACGAAATTGAACGTCTATCCAGCTGGCGCGAAATTGATTGACAACTTCGCGTCGTTAAATTGAATGAATTTCTTTGAAATTAAATGAAATTTAAAATTTCACTATGGCACGAAAAAATTATAGAAATTATTTGTGAAATATATTAAAAGGAATGATATGAAACGAAATTGAAAGCTCAAAGAATGAACGCCTATTCATGAATTCGAATGCAACTCTGATGAAATTGGCCTTGGTGAAGCAAACTGCACTCGGGATAATTTATTATTTGTCGTGCACATAATCCAGTATAGTGCATGAATGCACTATTTATATAATATATATGTATTTTTGTCATATACAACAGTTCTTCGCCAGTGGTATCATTGGCATCGACGCAGCAAGCAGGCGACAGAATGGTCTGGTAAGATCAGTTCCACCTGACGGATATCGACTATCGCTAAAATAGCGTTTTGTGGCTATCGTCCACAACATTGTCGATAGAGGGCGTGCATAAGCACATCGTGATGTGGCAATAGTGAAGCTAATATCATCAAACATTTATTTCCCCGAGAAAATGTTACCAATGAATTATCTTTATAATTTTGTTACAGGTCAAAGAATGAATAAACTAGCAATGTAAGATTTATCTAGCATAACTGCATTATCACAAAAAGAGTTTTGTTCAAATCAAGAGCAATTTTCCCCATTGCCACAACACATGCAAACACTCGGTGTGCATGCGCCCCGCGTCGGCAGTACTCGGACAAAAAACATCAACACGCTCTTTTTGACGATAGTAGAAACTCGATATTGATACTGACTAACACTGCTATCATCAGTATTATATATGTCATATATAAGTGGTTGTCGTCGTTATCAATGTGCTCATCATTGTTCGCGTAACAGTATCATTATACTGTAAATTTCATATTTGTATTGTTGTTCATAAGCAAGATTGATGTAATTAGATGTATTATAATTTCATACTTTTCCTATGATGTTTTGTTAAATGTTTTCAAGAGCTTTATCATTTCATTTTTTTTAAACAAGGGGATTCATCGATCATTATATGCATCTTTATACTTTCCGCGGGGTGTGTCAGATTTCCAACTTTATTTAAAGGAGCAAAAAGAGGATCTTCCACTAACGAAGAAGTCGTACCTCTGTACTTCTTTATGGAAGTTATCTAACAAAATTAAATTTTCTTTTCATGACTGAAGAATAATGAGGGGCACAGTCTACGTACGGTATGCCACGTTGGCTTGTGTAAGCTGAGGCATGGGCCAGTGTGCCCGGCCCCTTCCTAAATACACTCTAAAATGGGTTGGGTTAAGTATAAAAAAAAGGAACATGCGTGTTTTTGGGTATATTTGACAAAATATCGAGTCAGATGTCCCCTAACAAACGGGAATGTTCCCTCTTTACCCAATACTGGATAAGATTCAACTAACCCTTTTTTATGGAATGTAGGCCTCTGTATTGTTGGGGATATAAAGAAATCTCAACCTAAAATGTATGGAACACTAAAATAACCAACAAAAACAAATACTTCTTGAGATGTTTGTCCAAGAAATGAAATCCATTGCCGGTTTTGAAAGTGCGTTTATATGCATTCAGAAAACAAATAAATATGAAAAGGCAAATCTCTCTTCTAACACACCTAAACATAATATTTTGTCTGAATTTTTATTTTCAAAACGCTAGAAAGTAGATTAACCCATATCAGTTAAGTGTCTCCTTTTAGTGACAATTTTTTAATGACAATTTCTTTTGATCCAGAATGTTCTGAATTATTACAAATTAGACATGAACAGAAAGTGCAAAAATCTCTGGAAAATTTGAGTCCATTCCTGTTGCAGTACATTATGCCGCTAATGAATAAGGGCGATTTTAATAGAAAACAATCACTGAAGTCTCTAAATTGGGCATGCAGGGTGAAATCTATAATCACTATTTGATTGCACAACTTGGGACTTTCTTATTATATTTTTCGCTTTCATTCACATTGGTTCGTTTTATTTACATTTTATATTTTTCTAACCTGTGAAAGAGTGGAAAGTACACATAAGTGGTGCCAATTTGAGGATGACAAGATGATTCATTGATCATTAATAGCGATTTTCTTGTGTCTAAATAAAAGAGCTTTGTTTAAAAAATAGCATTACACGATGAATACTTTTTGCCCTAATTTCTCTCTCTCTCCCCTCTCTCCGTAAAAGAAGAAAGAAGGAAAGAAAAGAACAGTTTCACATGCAATAACGTTTTAAAAATCCTTTTCAGTGTCTTGGATTGCATATATTTGAAGTTTTAATCATTAAAATACTTTCATCCTACCAGTTATTGTTCCATTGCTCAGAAGGAATTGAATTAGAATATAAATTATCATCACATGTTTATAAATTATTCAATTAATCCATAGATTATTGCCTACCTGGTGATGTCCATAATTTGTGCCGTTGTAGCTGGTACTGCTATAGTTGTATACGTCATTTCAACCATACCGATCTCCAAATACTCATATGTCTCGAGTGTAAGTTTGATCATACTACTACTACTCTGTTTTACTCAAATTTAGTTATTGGGCTGGTCACACATCGCCGATTTTATAACGATAACAACAATGATAACGATAACTATAAAATCGGCTTATGTAGAGAAATGTATTGGATCCGAGAATATCGGTGCCGAAGGCCGCATAAATGCCTGCATGGTAACACATGTCCTTAAGAGCTGGTCACAATAATATTGTACGATAAAGATAACGATAAGTATACCTATAAATCAGATGATCTTTGAAGGTTTGCATGGTGGAGCTTATAACGTGGAGAAGGTTTACGGTTCACCATGTGTGTTGGTAGGAGGAAAGGGAAAAAAGGAAATTAGAAATGGATAGACGAGAAAGGATGACAAGAGAGAAAAGAAGAAATATTCTTTCGTGACAAATGGGTGAAGTCCTGAAAAGGACTGTAGACCAGATGAGATGAGATGAGAAGACCATGGAGAAGACTTGGTTGATGATCGATGGATTGAGTAGCGAAGGTTTGAGTAGATGAGGCTTGAGTAGGAGGTTACTCGACGTTTCGGACAGGTTGACTGTCCGTCATCAGGAGTGAAGTGTGCTAGACGAGCGGCGGGGTTTTATGGTGTGTGTGCGGACGTCGGTGCTCATCCATCGATCATCAACCAAGTCTTCTCATCTCATCTCATCTGGTCTACAGTCCTTTTCAGGACTCCACCCATTGTCACGAAAGAATATTTCTTCTTTTCTCTCTTGTCATCCTTTCTCGTCTATCCATTTCTAATTTCCTTTTTTCCCTTTCCTCTAGCACACTTCACTCCTGATGACGGACAGTCAACCTGTCCGAAACGTCGAGTAACCTCCTACTCAAGCCTCATCTACTCAAACCTTCGCTACTCAATCCATCGCTGCTCATCCATCGATCATCAACCAAGTCTTCTCATCTCATCTCATCTGGTCTACAGTCCTTTTCAGGACTTCACCCATTGTCACGAAAGAATATTTCTTCTTTTCTCTCTTGTCATCCTTTCTCGTCTATCCATTTCTAATTTCCCTTTTTCCCTTTCCTCCTACCAATACACATGGTGAACCGTAAACCTTCTCCACGTTACCTATAAATCGTTGCCAAATCGCTATGTTTATGTGGAAAATTTATAGGAAGGCTGTGTAGTAGGTCGTACTTCTCCGATATATGGTAAAAAGCCTCCCTCTCTGATTTTATCGTCTCGGTGGAATCGCTCGGCCACTGATTTATTCAGGACAGATCTCATCGATACTTTCTGAGAGTCAATCGTTTTTGCTCCTTCGAGGTGACCTTAGTTCAGAAGAATCATGTAGACGGTGTATCAGGGCCCTTCTTCATAAAACTTGTCATCAATGACAAGTTGCAATAACTGTTATAAGCTACTGAAATCCTTGCATCTGATTGGTTGAGAGCAAATTTGTCCGTAAACTTACCGACAAGACACTTGATGATTTTTACCTCTGACATTTTTACCTTTGATTTTTTTCTCTGACATTTTTACACCGAACTGTCTCGTATACTGTAGCTAACTAACATGGGTGTCCATCCCTGGGTTCGGGGGAAGGGGGGGGGGGGGGGGTGGTGTGTTGGTAGGGGGAGATGAGGTCGGGACCGGGGGACACGCTGAAGACTGAATATAAACAAATAATGAGTAAAGTTTTTGTTAATAGTTTGACATGTTTGATTAATTGATTAATAGGCCAACATTGCAATCAATGCTACTCTTGCTGTCGTCCTGTTTATCGAGGGCTGCACTGCTATAGTGGCCTCTGGATTGGCTTGCTGTGGGTTATGCTGTCTTCCAGTGGATGATAACTTGACAAGTAACCAGATGACTGTAAGTAATCATTTTAGTGGTAGCAGATGTAGTACAATTAATACCAGTAGTAGCAGTAGTAATTGAAGTAGTCTTCGTCATCGTCATCGTCGTTGGTGGCTGTGTTAGTAGCAGTAGCAGTAGGCCTAATAGTTGTAGTAGCAGCAGTAGAAGCAGTAGTCATGGTAGCAGACGAAGTAGTAACAGTAGTAGTAGTAGTAAAACTATTAGTAGTAACAGTAAAAGCTGATAAGGGCCCCCGTTTCTTCGTATAGCACCCCTTATTCTTTCTAATAAGTGCTATTTTCACCTTCTGATTAGTGCCCCGTTTAACCTTAGACATTAGTGCCCCTTTTGAAATATGATTTGTGCCCCTGTTTGCGTCTGTTTAGTGCGCATTTACCGATCTCATTTAGTGCAAATTACCGTCCTGATAAGTGATGCTTTTTAGGTGACCCCTTTTACTTCTGATCAGTGCCCCTTTACTTTTCTAATACTATTAGTATTATTTTCCCTTCTGATAAGTGCCCCTTGTGTCTTCTGATAAGTGCCCCCTTTTACCTATATATCCCGATGTCGCTCAAAAAAGGTGCCCTAAAGTCCACAAAAGAGTCATATACCTAGCTGCAAAGGATTAGAGAGGCTTCATAATTATAGTAATAGATTCCATTATACTGATATCAGCATTATGTGAGGCAGGGGAGCAGGGGGCAGGAGGGGCACAATGCCCTAAATCATACAAGAATGAGCAGTGGCCCTAAATTAAAGGAACTGGGGACAATTCTTTTTCTAGAATTTTTCCAAAGCTCGCTTGCTACGCTCGTTCGCGTTTACAATATATTTTCTTATTATATTAGGAAAATCACATCAAGTCGTTTGACATTATGGGTGTAACCTTCAAGTATTATCCATTCTTCTATCAATGATGAGACTGTCGATTGTTTTCTCAAGTAAAATCTTATCGGTCACAATGCAACCTCACAAATTGAAATTAGGCCTACTGTCGAGACAATGATTAAAAAATCGACATAAATAATGATAAATGATATAAAATGGCCCTAAAATGAATTTGCGGCTGTTATATTTATCATATCGCAGTAAATAATGCGACGCCCGTGGCCGTTAGCAAAAAAAAAATAAAAAAAAAATTCTTTTCCGCAAATAATCATACCATTACATACAACCGAAAGTATTTTTTAAAATCCAGAACCATGTTGAGATATAATCAATAATGTGTCGCAAATGATTCTCGACAGAATATAGGGGCATATTTATGTCTCAAAATGGTAATTTCCGCCTTCTTTTCCCCAAGAGTGCCCTTATTTGGCCCCCACCCCACTTTAAAAGACGCTCCGCCGCCCGTGGTAACAGTAGTAGTTGTAGTAATATCAATAGTAGTAAGACTAGTAGAAGTAGTAAATGTAGTATTAGAAGTAGTAGCAGCAGCAGCAGTAGTAGACGAAGTAGTAATAGTAATAGTAATAATAGTAAGAGTAGTAGAAGTAGAAGAAATAGAAGTAGTAGTAGGAGAAGGAGCAGTAGCAGCAGCATTAGTAGTAGTATTAAGTTTAAAATTATTAACACTATGGTGAATAGTATTTCAAGTTATAATAATCTTAATATTTGTTGTGCTATTAACATTTGGAAGTTGTGCCATAATTTTCAGTAGTAGTACTACTACTATTACAATTAGTACAAGTAGTAAGACTAGTAGAAGTAGTAAATGTAGTATTAGAAGTAGTAGCAGCAGCAGCAGTAGTAGACGAAGTAGTAATAGTAATAGTAATAATAGTAAGAGTAGTAGAAGTAGAAGAAATAGAAGTAGTAGTAGGAGAAGGAGCAGTAGCAGCAGCATTAGTAGTAGTATTAAGTTTAACATTATTAACACTATGGTGAATAGTATTTCAAGTTATAATAATCTTAATATTTGTTGTGCTATTAACATTTGGAAGTTGTGCCATAATTTTCAGTAGTAGTACTACTACTATTACAATTTTATTTACTATTAGTAAAATTTTGTTTAAAAGTATTAATAGTAGTCATATAAGTTTTTAGATAAGATGTGCTTAAATGAAAATTCAGAAGTGTCCTTTCTCTCATCCTTACATAGGTCCAGCCAAACCTTCCATATGGTTTCTACACCAATGGTCCGGCTCCGAATGTCCAAGACCAAACCATGGTCAATGTCCCTGACACATGTAACCCAGTTGCCCAGCCTGGTGAACCAATTCCGGGACCAGGTCTCAACTCCACGGTGACCAACACGGTGACCAACAATGTGTAAGCTCACCACGAGGTTGCAGGATTGCTATTTTTAGGTTTGGTTATGGGTATTAAACATATTGAAGCCAAAACTTTAATAATCACTCGATGTGAAATGCGATTTGAAAGGGATATAAAATCAATTTTAAATAAGCTATAAATTATATACCGTAAGAGCAATGGCGTAGCTTTTATAAAACAACAACAACTAAAATATAGGGGGGGAGAAGAAAAGCGGTAAGGGAACCCCTAATGGCCTCAATCATTTACATTTTACCCCTCGAGTAAAACCACCCCTCAATATCTGTACCCCTACTACTCCACTGGATTAAGGCTATTTTGAACTGTATGGTTTATCTAAGAGTATATGTAGAAGTGTGATTTATTTGTCTGTTCATGCTTTTTCTTTTTTATTGTATTGTAATTTTAATTTCCATACATTCAATTCGCCATCTGGCCATGAACATCTTTTGGTTAGGGCTTGTAACGATATTTGTTCTTTAAAAAAAATGTATATTGCTTTCATAGACCAGTAGACGTAGTTCTCTTACTGTTCGTTGTATACACTTCATCGTAGAGTAAGGTAAATGAATATGCATTTAACATTTTTTCTATCTTAAAGGAATACTCCGGCCTGAAAATAATGTTAATTGAATGAATAGAGTAAAATTAAACAGGCAAAACAATGAAAATTTCATCGAAATCCGATAAAAAATAAGTTATTGAATTTTTAAGTTTCGCATTATTTTGGGAAACAGTTCTATGCATGTCATCATGAATATGTAATCAGTGAGCTAATGATGTCACGTCCCCACTTTCCTTTTTTAACTATATTATATGAAATCTTCATTATTTCATTTTTTCATACATATCTTTAAAAATATCTCCCTTGTAACAAAAAAAGATACAGCAATGATGAACTTACACATTAAATAAGGAGTCAGTCCTTTTAGTTATAGGCTTGGAGCAAACAAATTGAATAATTGCAATTTCATATAATAAAATACAAAAGAAAAGTGGGGATATTACATCATCGGCTCACTCACTGCATATTCATGATGACGTACATATAACTGTTTTACCAAAATAATGCAAAACTTAAAAATTCCATACCTTCATTATCTTTCATCAGATTTCGATGAAATTTTCAGTGATTTGTTTGTTTAATTTTACTCTATTTATTCAATTCATATTAATTTCAGGCTGGAGAAACCCTTTAACACTCAATTTGTAGCAAAGTAAGTCTCTCAGAATATTGAGGTTTGGAAGCAGTGTAGACATTGTATATATTATTTCCTTTTCCAACGAAGAACGAGTAAAGAAAGGAATTTCTGAATGTAATTTACATGTAATGGAATTATACACTGTACATGTACATATATTTCCTTTTCTATATGAAGAGCAACTGAAGAAAGGGTTTATTAAAGTGCCAAAGGTATACGTATTCTTAAAGTGCCAAAATAATAAGTAAAAATTTGAAAGAAAATGATGTAGCATTTCAGATGACATGGGCTTTCCAAACACAAAGTCATGTGAAATTAAATTTAAACAACCGACACTTACGTATAATTGATGGAAAACTAAAGCATTTTGTAAGTTGTGTACTCATTTTTTATCCATTTAATGATTCCAGAATGGACGTCTGAGGGTTGGATATATAACATTTTTCATAATCGATAGGGAAATAAGGAAAATGAGAAAAGGTATATCAGCCTCATCATATACATTACTGGTCAAAATTATAAGAACACCTGCTAAAAAATACCACATTTGATTTTGAGTTGTTTCTCAATATTTCGTTTCATATATCCACAATTTTTGTTGCTAAATCATGTAATATATATATATCATGTTATATCCAAATCATGTGAAAGACTAAAGTCATTTTCAAGCCCATTCTTCTATATTCACCGCACCCCCTCCCCCAGCCAAAAAAAAATATGACTTGATATCTTTATGGCATATGTCAGTGGACTGAATTCTTCTAACGCTTGAGCTGTTGAAGCTATTCTGATACCTTGAGGTTTCGTTTACGCGGCTAGCTTACTTCAGTTATGCCCATATTTGGTAGATCAGGTTCATCTTCTAATTCTATTGCCTGTGGGCAATGATGGGAAGGCCACCTCATCATTTTAACACCATAAATGCAGAAGAACTATTCTACGACACTGTTCGCCAGAAACTATGAAGATATCTAGCTGTTCGAAGGAGTAGCACAAAGAACTTGGTTAGGGAGTAGTGAAAACGGTAGAACAATCGGCTTCTCTGTAAATATATGGAATACTCTTGAGTATTTGATTAAAATGTGAACTGTTTAAAGAAGATTATTGATCGAGAGGCAGTTTGTTGATTGTGTCTGCCCACTGTTATCCACTGTCAACCGAAGAACTTTCCAAAAGCGCTGGACAGAGAGTCAAGAAGATATACCATAAAACTTGCTCACAAGGCATGAATTCTATCAAATCTATGACTTCAAGGGCCAGGATCAGTTTAAGAAGAAGACACTAATTCAAATCTAATAGAGGAACAAGTTGTATAAAAAAGATTTATCCAGAATTTTAGAAAAAAATAATGGAGGAGTCACCACTAAAGGGCCAAGATAAAGCGCTTGAACCTGAGCAACAGGATTTGGGACTTACAGCATCTAAACATTGATTAACATAATACATCACAGAGAATCACTTTATAAGGAACTTCAGAAATGCTTTCAAAGCTTAAAAGCTTTGAAAGAGATGGAAAGACACAAACACAATACTCAAGGAATGTCAGCTTGTTTTAGCTGCATGTTGTGGGGGAAATTGTACTGAAATCTTGCCTTTACGGGACATTATAGTCTAGGGCTTTCTTGTAGACTGGCAATATTAATGATAATAATTCATTTAACAGCAGTGCAAAGCTGTTGATAAAAATGTATTACAGGCGGCATCATGAAAGGTTTGGCAAGTGTCATGTAACACGCGCAGCTGCGGGTCGGCGTCTAGTAGATTTCAAAGAACGAGGCCGATCTTATTTTGCCGGTTCCCACGGTCTCGCTGCCGAGATTTCTCAGAGAATGAAAAGGCAGCATTACGATTTCTGATTTCGACGAGTTGAGAGTGCAGATAGATTTTGTCTTCTTTTCAACGGAATTTAACTTCTGATATAATTTAACCTCTTTTCAATTGGACTAGTTCTGAAGTTGGATACTTGTTTCTGGATTTATTTTGGTTTGATATAAATTATACTGTATTCCTGGATTACGTCGTTTAGTACACGGTTATACTTCACAATTTCTTGGAATTTTCTACCGGGCAGACAAAGATTTCATTTGGAACGTTTCTAGTGATATCCTCGGAATTGGACGTGATTAGTAATCGTGCAGGTGAACATTTTTGGAAGACGAGGCGTGGCGAGTGAACTAAGATGCCGAAGAGCAAGGCGATGCGAGATCGCCCCAAGACGACAGGCGTCTCCGCCGAGCAGGCTCGGGGTCGCAGGCCGCGTCGGGCAGAGCAACTAGGGCATCGACTAGAGCTACGCCGTCGACGTCGGGGCGGATGATCATGGAGCGGATGCCGCAGGGGCTGGATCAGGGATGCGTATGCGGTCGCAAGCCGACCCTCGTCAGACGGTTGCTGAATCAGCTGGGACTTAGCACAGCGACAGCAGCTGCTTCGCGGAGCGGTGAGTTTGACAGTGGGATGTGTCAGGCCGGCCCAAATGGCCGGTAGTTTGTAGTGGGGTGATTGAGGGTGCTAATGCAGAGTGTAACGAAGTGGTGCGGCGAAATGGGGTGAACATGGGGTTTGGTTCTCCCCCAGTATTGCCAACGTGACACATAAGTTGACCAGCTATGCCAGCCGATAGCGAGTTGCATTTCTGAAGTTTTCATTGACATTGTATTTGCATTTTCTTTTCTTCACTAGGTGCATGAAATTGTGTACGTTGTTCCATGTCTATATTAAAAAAAAAAAAAAAAAAATTAATTCATGAGGACGAATTCGGTGGGCTGTCCTCAATTTGTATGATCATGATTGTAATCAGGAGGATCATAATAATGGGGAAATGCTAAACTGAAGACAGTCAATTAAGAATGCCATGAATGGAGATGCTTCTTGAGGACAGGACTGTACAAAAATGTGTGAAACGGTCATTGTAAGATGTGATAATGTTTGCGCAGGATAACAATCAGGATAATGTTGACAATGATAACATGACGATAATGATGATCATGACAACATTTAGAACTGCAATCGATCGTATCAGAACGATGTGCATGCAATGTCGTCCGTATCTAAGTTCTATTTTGTTAGGAAGTTGACAGGTGAAATATAAAGATACTAGCAGAAGCGGCCCGTGGACATCCACGGGCGCTGGCTGTGTTTATGATTACTCACCGTACCGTAAAATTATCACAATAATCAAGTGAATAAGTAAAAAACAAAAAAAATCGGGTAAAGTTATTTTTTATCAAAAAGTATTTACATCATGTGCATTGGCGGATAAGGGTGGGGGTACTTCCGGCCCGTGCCCTCCCTACCCCCCCCCCCCCCCCCCCCTTGGAAGGAAGGTGTGCATTTTGACGATGTACGATCAAAGAATTATGCAGGGACCCCCATCATAACCACACACTCCTGAGCGAATTTTGGAGGTCTGTTTTCCCCGCCTTATACTAAATTCTGGATCCGCCCCTGATCATGTGAATATGTCTTATTTATCCAAAGCTTGCATGAGTTCTGAAGAAAATTCCTTTTAAATTTAATCTTGATGAAAATTGATGATATGGATCTAATAATGTTCGAGTAGAATATCCATGCATAGACCTAGAAGGAGCGATTTGATCTTGCCATGTTTCTGTGGTTTATTAATACTCAGAGTAACATCCATAATTAGCGGTACGTCCCCTGTAAAGGATGCAATAATGAGAAAAAATGAATTTGTCATTTTATTTTCAGGGGTATTATGCCCCCCTTATATGGGTCTTGGGAGGACGGACGGATTGACTTCCCCCTACTACCCCCCCCCCCCTACAGCTTCCCCCATTCCATTGTCATCCCATCACCCCCAGGGCGAGGGGAGAAGGGATTAATATCATTATACGTATTCATAATCATTATGGAAATATTTTCGAAGGAATTTTCTTATCAGATTTTCTGATAAAGTGTCAAATTACCGGTAGCGAACGTCGTGAAACATACACACTAAACTGTGTGTGTGACCATGAAGCTTCAAATGATGTAACTCTATACCTGTATGATGACCTGTACACGTGCGTGCGAACGATCTAACACGTGTGTATAATACTGTACTGTACACTGTTCAAAGCCATGCGGATATATGGCCATGCTGTTCTTCGGCATAGCTCCCCTTCACAGGGAAAGGTATATGGGTTGGCTGGGCCTGAAGCTACAAACCCGTTTCATGGGTTGGTGGAATTATTAGGCCTACTCCCTGCGGAAATTCAATGTTTAAAAATGAATTTATGAAATATGGACGGGACGTCAGCCCTTAAGAAGTGCCTCCCACCACCCTAAGAACCCTTCCCCACCCGTGGGTACCAAAAGGCGGGGACCGAAAGGGCCAGGGGAGGAGCCTATTTGAACAAAAAAAAAAAAAAAAAAAAAAAAAAAGAGCCCGAAATCCTTAGTGTATTATATTATAAGATGCATGGTAAACCATGTTATATTCGATAAGATGGGAGAAATAATGCATACTGTTAAATTAGGAGATGATAGAATCATAACAATAATTACGAAAAAAAAACAAAAACAAAACAAAAAACAAACAAACAAACAAAAGGCAATGAATGATCATGATAATGGTGATGACAGTGATGATGAGGAAGATGATGATGGTGATAATGGTGATGACCATGACTGAAATTACATTGACCTTAACCATGCCAAATAGGTAACAGAAATGACATTGCGTTATGAAGTCAAGATACGACCATAAGTTGATTGGTAGAAAATGGCGCCTAGATGGCGGCACAATAATCTGATGACCTTGAAAAAAGATGCGGGAACTTGACCTTATTAGGACTGATGACTAACGAAAATTTTATGATAATTGACTAAGCCAATTTTGAGAAATTGTGATATCAAACAAGACTATTTGATATTGCACTATTTGCAGCCCTAAATGCAGGATACTTGGGAGGTAAACTAAATGAAAGGAAAAAAAAAAAAAAAAAAAATATATATATCTTCCATAGACATAATACGCAAATAGGGCAAATGGCATCTTTGATTGAAAATTTCGCGATGATGACGTCATCAAAATGGAAAATGTTGGTGATTGATCTTGTAGAAAACTGTCTTAGCTATAACATATCGAAATTTGGAAGAAAATCGACCACTTATTACTGAAATTATCAAATGAATACAAAAATGACGACGTCATTTTTTCATGTTTTTACACTTTTTACATGAGAATGCCCATTGACGCGCTCACGAATTTTGAAAGTTTGACGTGCGCGTGTGGCAGTATGGAAGGTCGAGTATGGCTGTTTATGGTTGGAAATTGTCAAGAATAGTGTCAGGAAGACAAACTATGCGAAAAACGGCGTTTTAACGTTCTGTACGCGCTTGGCGAGCGCATACGCCCACGAATAGGAAAGTTTGAATGCTTAAAATGTCCTGAACCGTACTCTAATTTGATTAAAAAGTGATTTGGAGCATTTCTAAATTTTGACGTGCGCGTCATTACGCGCGCATGGATTTTGATGACATTTTATGTTGACCCTTGACCTGTTAATGTGTATCAAATATGGTTCAATTTTGATGACTCGTTCTGAAGATATGATTGATAATGTGATTTCACAAAATGGCCCCTGGATGACGTCACGATGACCTGATGACCTTGAAAAATTTTGTGGCACTTGACCATGATAGGCCTGATGACTTACAGAAAATTGATGAAAATTGAATGAGAGGATTTTGAGAAATCACTGTCACAAGAAAGGGGTGGTAAACTAATAAAGAAAGAATAAAGAAAGAAAATTCTGACGGAATTAGGAGGACCACCTAAAAAGTGCCTTTCTGGGTAGATAACACGAGTTGATGTACCTTCAGGTATATTCATTTTTCCCACTCCCAGATGAGGTTTACACGCCCTTGAAACATAGGGATTTTATACTTTTAGGATGACTCATTGCATGGTTATATAAACAAGTTACAGGGGAGATGTTGACGATGATGATGTTCACGATAAAGCGAATAAGAATAGCTAAAATATGGAAGTGTCTTAGTAAGTGTGTAACGAAAAATAAATGTGGACTCCTGTACTGCCAGAGGATTTGTTTTATTACTTGTTTCAGGTCGGGCGTCCGTGTGCATTGTTGGTGACTCGATCGTATATTGGGCTGGCCAGCTGGCACGGCGGGAAGGAGAGCCAAGCTTGGGTCTGGCAGCATTGGTAAAGTGGGAAGGTCGCAGGGGGCTCCAGCTGCGCCACCTCCCCGATGTAGTCTGGTCGTTCATTCAGGAAGACAGCAACTTTCGCCCGTCAAACATTGTAATCCATGCTGGAACGAACGGTATTGGACGTCGTAAAATGCGTCTTATAGTGGCGGGAGCAATACAGCGGATCCATGAATATCTGCCTCACACGCGGAATATCTGGTCAGAGATTATAGGGGCTTCAGCGAGGAGGACCAGCCTGGGATACAGAAGTACGGCTGGCGATGAACAAGCGGGCACGTGCGACATGCCGCCGTGTGGGGGTGTGTCAGGGGCACATCCAAGTATTCGGCATGATGACGGGAGCTTGTACGGGGGCGACGGGTCCACTTGTCGGTGGCAGGATGTAGCTTATTGCTCGGGGACATTCGTTACGCATTGATGCAGCTATTGTGACTTGCAGGAAGGCCCCCACTCCTGCTCTCAATTTCCCCCGATGTTGTGCTACCTCTTTTCTTTTTATTGTGCCTTGCCTCAAACTCAGAGTGTATGAATAGTTAGTAGAGTTTGTGAGCTTTTGTTTTTCCATTACATGCATGTTGTCTAGGGTACACATTATTTAGCCCTAACTAAATTTTGTTTAAAGGAGAATCAACCCCTAATTACAAATTTACTTATATTGGAAGGTGTAATATATTCCTACTTGTTGGCCTAAATCATTTTCTAATAAGAAAATCAGAAAAGGGTGTAAATAAAGATATTCCAACACCCGTTATCGTCTCCTCCTCATTTCCACGGGGGCTGCCATTTTCTTGCTGATTTGGAGTTGTACATGAACCATTGAGAAATGTTCCAGTCAAGAAGATATTTTGAATCCAAAACCTAAATTGCTTTTCTTCATTACCTAAAATCCCATATGTGACAAAAAATATAAAGTGGGTGTTTACATGTATTGTAAAAATTAAATCTTTATAATTATATATTTAAATTGTCTGGTTTTGCTTAACAAAAATCTATTTTCTTGGGTTTGCCAAACAGAGAAGAACATAATATATGCAGCATGCATTCTGACTTTTCAAGTCCATTATCCGAAAGCAGGTGAATGCATAGTTTGCCGCTATAGATGCTCGGGGAAGAAGCATCCATAAATTTGAATTAATTTGCTCCGTCCCATGCGTCACAGTATCGAGAAAATAGATTTCTATTAAGCGAATATCGATTTTCAACAGAAATATATAAGGAAATCTTCAGTTTAAAAATAAATTGACATATCTATTCTATATTTTTAATCTCAAACGGGTTTTTAATTTTGAAAGAGGCAATTGGGCATTTGGATTAAGAAAATCTTCATGTACACATAAAAAAAATGGCGGCCCCCATGTACTGCTAGCAGACGATACATGTTGCGGGCAGATGATAAATTTTGCTCAGAAAATCTTGATTCGTATCGATATCGTAAATTTTGACGCGAAGCCATATAGTCTAACAAGTAGGAATAAATAACACCTTTGAACACTTTCGTCTGTATTTTTTTAGGTTAATTCTCCTTTAAGGACATTCCGGAAAAATATATATACCTGTTACCACTTACAAAACTACAGATTATCAGCTACCAAATTAATAGTTACATTATCAGCTTCACTGCGTGAGGAGACAGGGGGTGCGCCCTCATCTAGTGGCCTTGGTCGCAACCACGTTTCCCTTTCCTAAAAAGGTGGGTTTTTCGTGGCCTCCGTAACTTCCGCTAACGCGGTCGTTGTGTCCCTAGGTGCCTCACGTAGTATAGGTGGTCTAATGAACCACATGACGGCATGTAATTTACATGCGTCTTACGTAATAATCCAATAACCAGGCAATTATTAAAGCGATTTTATGTAATTCACACACGAGTGCAAGAAGCTGGGAAGTGAAAACCTCAGTGTTAAAACTTTATTAGTTGTCTGATGTCTGTTTGGCGTGTAAATTCATAGTCGGTACAAATTATGTAAGGTATTGCAGTTTTACAGTGACACATAAATTGTCAATGATTGTAAGATGTTTGTTTGGGTAAATTCATATTTGGTGCAAGTTAATTGAAGGCATTGCAGTTTTCCAGTGACACATACGTTGTGCATGCTTAGGAGATGTTTGTTTGCCGAATTACCCGAAGGCGGGTCATGATGACGAGGGTACACCAACTCTGTCCAGTGGCGGCGGGCGGTGCCCGTATGGCGCCAATTCGAAATTGTAGCCACTGTGCAAACTACGGTGTTGGCAAGTGATTTAATCATTAACTGCTTTGGCCGAACTCATGGAGAAGGTTTGAACTTTTGGAACTTGATGTAATAAAATGAATTGCGTAATACCCACTTTTGCATCTTGCACCATTTCATTCTTAGCGGGAAGGGTCACGTACGCTGTCCAGCCTGTCGCGGTGCGAGGCACTGTTTGGGATGCAGGTGGCTTTTTGGGATCCCTGGACCTTAGCTTGGGGGTGTGGATGGGGTCTCGTCTGCTAATTAGCAGTGGAGTCATCCTAAACACCTCTAGCAGGCAAGGGGGATTTGAGGGGGTGCTTGTCTGTAGGTGGCCCTTATGCAGAGAGCATCCGGTGGTTAGCATGGATGGCCATGCTCGGTGCAGATAGATGCATGTATGAGAAAGGGAATTAGACGGATAAAAACACCCGGGTCCTTCTAGAGTTTTGAGGCCAGGGCAGTTCTTGCACCATGACTAAAAGCATATTCATGTTAAAGTAATGTTTACAGATTGTCAAACCAATAGTTTGTTGATATATTGTTCTGCATGCTTATGATCTGCTCAGCTCGAATAAATCAGTGTCTCACAAAATTCAACTAAATTCTGAATGCTGTGTTGTGTTATCATTAGCTAGACCTGTAATTCATTTAACAGCAGTGCAAAGCTGTTGTTAAAAATGTATTACAGGCGGCATCATGAAAGGTTTGGCAAGTGTCATGTAACACGCGCAGCTGCGGGTCGGCGTCTAGTAGATTTCAAAGAACGAGGCCGATCTTATTTTGCCGGTTCCCACGGTCTCGCTGCCGAGATTTCTCAGAGAATGAAAAGGCAGCATTACGATTTCTGATTTCGACGAGTTGAGAGTGCAGATAGATTTTGTCTTCTTTTCAACGGAATTTACCCACCCTTCACTTCCCAATCCCTGTGTATTGTTAGAAAGTGATTTAATCATTAACTGCTTTGGCCGAACTCATGGAGAAGGTTTGAACTTTTGGAACTTGATGTAATAAAATGAATTGCGTAATACCCACTTTTGCATCTTGCACCATTTCATTCTTAGCGGGAAGGGTCACGTACGCTGTCCAGCCTGTCGCGGTGCGAGGCACTGTTTGGGATGCAGGTGGCTTTTTGGGATCCCTGGACCTTAGCTTGGGGGGTGTGGATGGGTCTCGTCTGCTAATTAGCAGTGGAGTCATCCTAAACACCTCTAGCAGGCAAGGGGGGATTTGAGGGGGTGCTTGTCTGTAGGTGGCCCTTATGCAGAGAGCATCCGGTGGTTAGCATGGATGGCCATGCTCGGTGCAGATAGATGCATGTATGAGAAAGGGAATTAGACGGATAAAAACACCCGGGTCCTTCTAGAGTTTTGAGGCCAGGGCAGTTCTTGCACCATGACTAAAAGCATATTCATGTTAAAGTAATGTTTACAGATTGTCAAACCAATAGTTTGTTGATATATTGTTCTGCATGCTTATGATCTGCTCAGCTCGAATAAATCAGTGTCTCACAAAATTCAACTAAATTCTGAATGCTGTGTTGTGTTATCATTAGCTAGACCTGTAATATAAATACTACTACTATACTACGAAGCTTAAGTTTACTTTTAAATCGTTTCTATTTTCCCCCATTGGTTTTTGTTTGGGATTTTTTTAAATATTTTTTTTTTGGTATTTGCCACCTGTCCGAGGCCGACGGCCTACCATGCTGGTCCCGCTGGCTTTCTGACAAGTTATTTTAAGGTTCTCTAGACCGACAATCTGTATGGGTTTTCGGTCTGATGACATGTCGGCCTTTATAAAGTAATTAATCTTATAACCACTTTGATTAATATATCAATTTAAATTCCTGTACATAGTTTTCCACTTCCAGCAGAATTATTTTCCCATAATATGTATTAAATATGCAGGATATTATTGTCAAGAATTTTTTTTTTCATGGACAATACTTTGACATTGTAAATAGGATGAGTGTCGTTTTGTAACTCATAATGCTGGATAACAATAGAAAAAATAACGCACAAAATTTCAGTAATATAAAGAAGAGTCCTTTAACGAATTTTAACAGAATAACAATAGTATTGTATCTGTCATAGGCGTTAAACAATTTGAACAAAATCAGTTACTCTTGTAGTTTGCAGAAATGTTCATAATCAAAATTAATATGACATAACATGATTTCGCATACTAGTCTGGGATTGTATTCATGGTATTAATAATGTGCATTCATTCAAGAATGACGATTTTAAAATATTTTATTCACCGTGATATCAGTGTTATTAAACAAATATATATATATATATATATATATATATATACTAGCAGAAGCGGTCCGTGGACATCCACGGGCGCTAGCTGTGTTTATGATTAATCACCGTACCGTCAATTTATCACAATAAACAAGTGAATAAATAAAAATTCGGATAAAGTATTTTTTTAACCAAAAAGTATTTACAACATGTGCATTGGCGGATCAGGGTGGGGGTACTTCAGGTCCGTGCCCTCCCAACCCACCTTTTTGGAAGGAAAGTATGCATTTTGACCATGTACGATCCGCGCTTTTGTCGATTGTGCCCCCTCCCCCCCCCCCCCTTTTAGAATGAAAACCTTTTTTTGCTTGTCAAAGAATTATGCAGGGACCCCCATAACCACCACTCCTGAGCGAATTTGGAGGTCTGACGAAAAGAAAAATTGTCCCCACCTCCCCCCCCCCCCCTCCCCTCCCCCACCACTGAGCGACTTTCCAAGAACCTGGCAAGACCAAAAACCTGCACTTGTGTTACCTGCACCTGCCTTATACCTGCACCAGCCTTATACCTGCACCTGCCTTATACTAAATTCTGGATCCGCCCGTGAACATGTGAGTATGTCTTATTTATCCAAACCTTGCATGAGTTTTAATTACATTTTCATCTTGATGAAGATTAATGATATGGATATAATTAAGGGATTAATATCATTATACGTATTCACAGTGTTATAGCTAGGAACTTTTTAGTGGTGGTTCAAATTTCACTGACTGACAAGCAACAAGTCATTCTAGCGAACGGAGCCTCGCAATTAGCAGCTTCCGGTATACGCTACGTAAAACATGATATCTATTTGTATGTGCAAATTACGAACAGTAGTACAGTATAGTGCGTAACAAAAGACAACGAAACTCGGCAAATCTTTAAGAAATAATCATTTATTGTCAAATAGAAAGCATGATTCTTGTACGATTGCAAATAAAACAAGAATATAAAGATGGAAATATGAATGTAAGTACCACGTTTCTTCACAAACAGTTACGTTTAATGCTGTTCTTATGTGAAATTAGTGCCGGTCGGAAGCAGTGTTTTTCACCCGGAGTGGTGGACGGAAATCCCCCGTGCTGGTCGGGCCCGTCCACCGCCGACCACCGTAGCTATAACACTGCGTATTCATATTATAGTGGAAATAATTTCGAAGGAATTTTTTGTTTCTGTTGTTGGTTTTTTGCTAGTTTTTGTTTGTTTTTGTTTGTTTGTTGTTGTTTTTTTTGGGGGGGGGGGGGGGGGGGGGGGGGGGGGCTCCTACTTTACACCGTTGCAACCGATATTCTTAAGTGACGTGATCTCCTACACATCCCCTCCCCGAATGATGTCTACATATCAGTTTAGTCTGTCATATCTAAGGGAATGAATGGAGGCGATATACCATAACATCTTTCCAAAGGTATGAAGGCCATTCCCCATTCATGTCATTTCAGCTGTTGGTGGTTGTCGCATAACTTATGCGACAAACACCCAAATGTGCGGTTAGGTAAACCCTAAACACTACCCTAACCCTAACTCTACACTCCAAAGCCTATACCCCTTCCGCGGATCTCTTCATCATCTCTGAATTTGATATCCTTTTTCTTGATTTTTTTTGGATACCATAAACGCGTCACCCAGGTTATGTGCTTCAGCGAGACATGCCCCCCCCCCCCCCGCCCAGTGCATGGATCATGTGGATAATTATCAGTGGCCTAACTATAGTCCAGCTGTTGGGGCACTGGCACCATTGGGGGTGGGGGGGGGGGGGGACGAGGAACTCAAAACCTAAACTTTATTCCTAACCCTATTTCATATTCATGATCATTTTCGTTCTCCATGGACCCGTTTAATGATCTTTGTAGTCCGTAGTCGTAGCAAGATGGCAAACAAGAAATTAGCCTAGTTGGTCATTTGACGAAACGATGATTAGACCAAATGTTAATTAGACAAGACGGCTATTAGACCAAATGACAATTAGACCAAATGGCTATTAGACTAAATGGGTGTAGACTAAATGATGATGGACCAACTGATGTTAGACTAACTGATAAATGTACCAAATGATAGTAGACCATATAGGTATTAGGCCATTTGGATTTAGACCATTTTGATGATTAGACGAAATGGCTATTAGACGAATTGACCATAGACCAAATGCTAATTAGACGAAATGGCAATTTGACCAAGTGGTAATTAGGCGAAATATATCTGTAAAGCGCTTAGAGACATCGCCAATGTACTAAGCTCTATATAAAAGCGGAATATTATTATTAAATGATGTTTAGACCAACTGATATTAGACCAACTAGCAGTAGACTAAATGGCAATAACCCTTTATTTTTAATCAAAACAACATGCAGCGTGCGCCGTATAGTGTAGGCCGTCTAATTTTGTGTTATCTTTGATTTTCACTAGATTGAAACGACAGCATGCAGGTTTCAGTCATTCGTCACCATTAAATATTTCATCATTCAAAATCACTTGAATAAAAAGTAAAATTCACATTCAAATTAAATGTATATGAAGCGCCCTCTTAAGACTGATAAAATAAATTGCTGTTCTATGTAGAAATGGATGGATTAAGTGAAATTTTCCTGCCATTTAAGCTTATGATCGGCTCCTCGCCCCCACCCCCCCCCCCCCCCTCCCCGTCGCTTTAAACTGATCATAGTTTTATAATTTGTTACATTTGCGGCTTTGACATTTGTGGTAAAGGGTGTTTCAATATTTTAGGGATTGTAATGGTCAGGAAAACACACACGCATACATCTCATAATAACTTATCTTACATGGGTGCATTATGCAAGCAATGAGGTTTGACATTTGCGGTTGACATGTTATGCCATTTGTGGTAAAAATGGAAATTTTTACATTTGTAGGCGAGATGTTTTGACATTTGTGGTTAAATATATTTTTACATTTGTGGTCGATTTTTGTTACATTTGTGGTTATTTTTACAATTGTTGTACACTTGTAGAACACACGTTCAAATATCTTTATACAAAGAAAATATGTCATATCACTACATTGCGCCCTCCTCCCCCCCCCCCCCCCCCCCCCACAAAAAAAAGAAAAAAGTTAGAAGTTGGAACAAGTTTTAGTTTTACAACCTTGCCTAGGCAGATTTTCCCAAACTTGCAACCAAGCGGCTCGAGCTCACTCTACGCATTGACAGAAGCAAGTATAGATACATGTGCCCTTGTTCATATTTATCGAGATTATGAATATGAATTATAGCTATGGATGGACATTACAGGCAGTTATAACTAACCTAGTGCCTCCTTGGTTACAGCTAAGGTTAATTTGCACATTAAGAGTTTTAGGTTTGTGCCAAATTGTTGCCTACATACGTCCATACACAGTAGGCAAGTTCAGTCAATACTTAGAGTGAGCTCGGGCCGTTTCGTTGCAATTTTCGGGAAATATGCCTAGGCAAGATTGTAAAACGTAAACGCGCCTCCCTAAACTAATATTTCACAATATTTTCAGGAAATTTTCATGCTAAAGCTTAGGGACTCTTCTTTGACATGACACACACACAACAAAAATTTGACATGACATGCTTGAGTGAGCAAATGAAACTTTTGTGAAAGTGTGAAAAGTTCTGACTTGACCAGAATGGAATCATTTATAATTATTATCAAGAAGGCTGCAAGAGCTGTATTTTAATTATGCAATAAAAATAGCTTGGGTGAAGCGCTTTCTACATACGGATAACACTTGGAAATGGAAATTGGCAAGTCAGATGATGAATATTTTTCTTGCATTGTCATTTACAATCTGTTGATTTACATGCCAATAATTTTGACAATGAATTCTGGATAGGTGTTCTTTAAAGGCATGGACGTACTGTAAATACTACAATCGGTGAAGGTTAAAGATATACTTTTCAAACCCTGTGGCTGAACTCGCATATATCAAAATTTATATAAAAAGTAATTTTATACAATAACTGGTTTCAATCTTGTATGCGATATCTCAAAGATAATGTTCATTGCTCGTTCATGTCATATGAACAAATATGTTGTAAGTTTGGAAATGAATCATTTCTGTGTTATTTTCTCTGCTACATAGGTAACAAAAACGTCCATGTAGCCAATCATTCTGATCAACCAAAAGATGAACTATTGTACAGTTGTTTTATATAAAGTAGAAAGGTCACAAAATTGTGTTAAAGTGCACTTTTGGAAAATTATGTCCAAACCAGCAATCCAAATACAAGCTGATCTAAGCAAAAATTTGACCGATTCACATATTTGGAAATCTCGTTTCCCAGTTATATAATATAAGTCTTCTATTGACAATATACTACGAAACTCTCAATTTGAATTTATTTATAGAAGAATATCGACGCAAGACTTCCTGTTTAAAGTTGGAATAAAAAATACATCTACCTGTAATTTCTGTGAAAACCATATCCAAACAATCGGTTATCTAGTTCTTAGATGTGGATATTTACTTGTTTTGGGGAATGATGCAAATGACCGGTTACAGGCCAAAAATATAACAAATAAAAAAATAAAGTGATATTGACATTTGTTTTGGGGTTATAACCCTCAATAACTTCTATCTCATTAATACCATCGCATTATTTGCGAAATATTTATATATTCATGTAAATTAATAGATATTGCTGGTGCTCAGTCATAAAAAAGTCATCACACTAATATACAAATAAGAATGGATAAATAACAAAACTGACATTTAGAAAAATGTATAAAAGCTATATGTTTACATCCAAAGTTAAAGTTTCAAAAGTTTTTAAAAACTAATATGGTTGAAAGCTAGAAGTTGCGTCATCATTTTCCAAAATTCTATTACATTCTTTTCAGTGAAAACAGATATTACTCTCACTTTAAAAAAAGGATAATACTTTTTAGGTAAGTTCATATGAAGATAATTCATTCCACAAAACATATTTTCATTAAACATAAACATATTCTCAGTTCTAATGGTAGTCTGAGGGGGTGGCGGTTTTATACAGGCCACCCCAGTGCCGTATATAGATAGAGTCTGGCCAACTCGGGTCCAGTTGGGTAACAACATGGCGCATATCCCTTTGTTGCAAGCTTACATAACAAAGGAATATACGTCATGTTGCTACCCAACTAAAACCGAGTTGGCCAGACTCTATATACGGCACTGGGCCACCCGTTATCTCATAAAAGGGTAGGCCTGCTCTACTTCATCTGCATCTACAACATCACATTGTTGCTTCTTGCCCGCAGTCAACATGGTCAAAGAGCGATTTTCACCAGCGTTAGAGAATTTATTTTATCCTTCCTTTATTCTCCTTTTCTCCCTTCTTGTTTGACCTTTTTTTTCTTCGTCCATCTTCTTTTTTTTTTCTTTTCCTTTTTGCGTTTTAAATGATATCTTAGCATTCTTATCAGTGTGTTTATCGAGGCCTTTGTCTACGAGGGGGATCTGAAATCAACAACTCCGACCCCCGCCCCCCCCCCCCCCCCTCACCCAACAGCCATAAAAGACGAATACAGACCTGAACAATATATTATTTCGGCAATTCCTTTCATTGAACAGAATATTATATAAAATATAGGTCATAAACCTTGAAGGCCTGTTCTTAGAAATATTTAGATAATTACTACTTGTATTTTAATTATTGTCTAAGAATATTGTAGACGAAAAAAATCTATTGCAATTTTGTGACGTGTCGAATAATATTTGCAAAACTGGTCTCATTAAACTTGGCATATGTGTAATCTCCTATCCGAAATAAGTTGCAGTTGTCAGACTGTATGTATTATGTAGGCTTACTCGGGAAATATGTTGGTGGTTATCATTATTTTCTCCTCACAGTACTCTAGAGATACCCAGAACTGTAAACCCTTATATTTCCCTGAAACAATTGCTAATGATATGGACAGAAAATAGGTAAAACGATATCTCATACTCTATGTGCTGTACTGTAGGATATTTCAAATAGCCCACATTCAATATATTATGCAGCCCCTGTCTGGAGTAGGTTGTCTCATGCTGCAAAGATGACCCAGTCTTAAATGCTGCTTGCAGAGCTATCTCTTGCTGTCTGCGACCAACAGGAGTAGATGATCTTTTCTTGTGTGATATTGCCCCACCACACATCAGATGAGAGGTTTCATCATAGCTGGAGAAACCAAGCAAGAAGATAATCCTCTCCACCCACTCTACAATCATGAACCTGCCAAGTCGGTTTTCAACACCAAACGAATGTTTCTAGCCACAAGGCTGGCTCTGAAATGCATAAAAACAACGGCAGGCTTGCTCATATTCGACGCACGTATATATATATATATATATATATATATACGTGCGTCGAATATGAGCAAGCCTGCCATTGTTTTTATTGTTTTATATATATACATGAAAAGTTTGGAAATCTTACTTTGATCGATCATTTCTCCCAACTCTTAGTGAATATTGATGTTTGATTGATACCACTGAAAAGATCATTTAGTTCTCTTTAAAATGATACCCTACATGATATGATTATCGTTCACACGGAGGTGCAGTGCCTTGAAATGTGGGCAAGGTCAAAATTCAAAAGTTGCAAAATGACACAATATTGAAAGTCACTGTTCTTTTTTACCGTGGTGATGGTGTGGGGAGGCATCTCGACTGCAGGAAAAACAGAACTTGTTGTCATTGACGGAAACCTCACTGCTCAGAGGTATAGAGACGAGATCCTCCAACCAACAGCTGTCCCGTATTTAAGGAATATGGGGAACGACGCAATCCTGCAAGACGACAACGCGAGACCCCACAGAGCGAGACTGGTCCGCAATTTTCTCGAGAGAGAGGATATCACGAGAATGGAGTGGCCTGCATGCAGCCCAGACCTAAACCCCATCGAGCATCTCTGGGATCAACTCGGCCAGTCTGTACGGAAGAGAGTCACCAATGAAACGACACTGGCAGGACTGCGTCAGATTCTGATTGAAGAATGGAATGCCGTTCCACAGCAACGAATCACGAAGCTCATCAGCAGCGTGAGGAGGCGGTGCCAGGCGGTGGTGCAAGCACGTGGGTCGTCCACCCGTTACTGAGCCTTGATCATGTTAATTGATGAAATCAACGATCTCTGTATGTGACAATAAAGATGAAAATCCATTAAATCAAGCCCCTGCCTCTTCATTTTTGATGTTTTGCTGTGGTTTATGTAGTGATGGTTCTGTGGGATAACATGGTTTGAGTCGTGTTTTGAAATACCCATGCATGCATGTTTGTTTGTTTGTTATGTGTTTGCTTGTGCAGAGGTTTGTTTGATTCCATGTTAATGTTGATGTTAAGATGCATGAAAACAAAAGAAACAACTGACAAACTCACTCATCACCACGGTAAAAAAGAACAGTGACTTTCAATATTGTGTAATTTTGCAACTTTTGAATTTTGACCTTGCCCCACATTTCAAGGAACTGCACCTCCATGTGAACGATAATCATATCATGTAGGGTATCATTTTTAAGAGAACTAAATGATCTTTTCAGTGGTATCAATCAAACATCAATATTCACTAAGACTCGGGAGAAATGATCGATCAAAGTCAGATTTCCAAACTTTTTTGAGGAGTTTATATATATAATAACGATATCAATAATAATAATAATGATAATAAGTATGATTATAATGATAAGCACTTAACAAATGTAAGAAATTGAAATGCATATTTCGATGTAAATGTCAGCCATCGATTTGTGTTTTCAAACAGTCCTGATGAAGATTGTAGATCAAAAGCTTACAAATAAGGAGGACAACAAAAGCTACGACCATCTCATAGCGATCATTTATTTCACTATATACCTTCCACTAAAACAGCTATGAGTGACCACCAGCGTTGTGTTCGAGGAACATTTCTCACAATGTGAGAATTGTTCTTCGAACACAACGTATATTTTTTTTTCGTGGAAGGTATAGTGAAAGAAATGATCACTATGAGATCTCATATTATTCTCATTCTTATAGTGATAATTTCTTTCAATAATATATATATATATATATATATATATATATATATATGAGTCTACTTTGAGTATTTACGTCTAAAGGCTCATTTCCACCACAATTCGGACGAAGATGATACTAACCAACTACTAACGACAACGACCAGGGTTAGGAGCCAGATCCTTTTGATGCTCTTAAGCAACGAAAGTCATCTTGGACTCCTCAAGAAGGTAAGTCCCCCTCACTGACTGTATTATTGTGTTTGAAAGTGCAGATCTGACATCAATAACATTTTGAAACCTGACACTCCTGCTACCCCTAATGTTACCCGTCAGGAACGTCTTACTATCAAACGGCTGAAAACCAACAAAGACTATGTGATCAAATCTGCTGACAAAGGGGTTGCCATCGTGGTGTGGAGACGTGAGTTTTATGTTGGTTGGCTGGTTTTATTTCCGAATAAAAATGTCATCAATACAATATAAATATACACGAATATATAAATCAAGAATTAAAATCAAGAATTAGCAAAAACGGCTGGAAAGCTCTATTCAGAGCCATTAACTTAATGGCTCTATTCTTCCTAGAGGTCCAGAAGCTATGCGCTAGTTGTATGGATGTTTAATGATGAGTTCTACTCCAGACAAGAGGCCGAACCTACCTCTGTTCAGCACGACATCGTGTCAAGAACCGTGGAAGAACTCATAAAGGAAGTGCAATTACCCGCTAATGATGTCAACCTAATCCAAAATAGCCTTCAACGTGCTACTTTATATCTCCTGCCCTACATCCACAAGGTAGATAACCCTGAACATCCTATTGTTTCCACTATTAGCTGTCCGACGGAGCTTATCAATCAGTATTTAGACAGCATCATTTCCCCTCTTGTCACCAGGCTGCCTACCTATATCAAGGACACCTCAGGCGCTATCCGGCTCTTCAAAGATTTTCAGTTTATAATAATAATAATAATAATAATAATAAATGTAACTTATATAGCGCCAAATCCACTCTGTGGGCTGATCAGGGCTCATGTAGAAATTAGTTAAGAATTGAACAGAAATGTTTTTACATGATTTTTAAAAGAATCAGACGTTATGCACTTTTTGATGTCTTCAGGAAAGCTATTCCATAATTTAGGACACGTATGGGCAAATGATCTTTCCCCACAAGAGTTTGCGACTTTAGGGATCACAAGAGAACTGGAAGTGGATGAGCGCAAAGATCTCGCGGGGTAATTTTGAATTAGTGAAAAGTGCCCAACAAAATTTTGAAAATAATGCAGTGTTTGACAGGAAGCCAGAGTAGCAACTGCAATACAGGGGAGATATGAGTACGCTTGGTGGACAGAGTAACAATGCGAGCCGCAGCATTTTGAAACTTCTGGAGCTTGGACAACAGATTTTGGGGTAAATTGAACAGAAGGCCAAAGTGGAGAGACGGGAGGAAATTGAGGCAGACTTGAATAAATATTTAAGGGGAATGAGCATCAGCGTCTACTCGTCACCATTGACATTGAATCATTATATACCAACATTCCCACAGCGGATGGTCTACGAGCTTTGAAGTATTATCTTGAGCATTATCCGTGTCAAGGAAGATCGAGCAATGTAACCCTCCTGAGATTAGCGGAGTTGGTGCTCATTTTGTAGTAGTAGTATAGTATTAGGCCTCGTACTAGAACTAGTAGCATTTCGTTTACAATTAATAGTAGTATAAAGTATAAAAGTCATATCAATTTTAATATTAGTTGCGCTTCGAAGAAATTTGAGAAGTGTCCTCCCCCCCCCCCCCCCCCCCTTACATAGGCCCTGGCGAACCATCCACATGGTTTCAACACCAGTGGTCCAGCTCCAAATGACCAGGGCCAGACCATGAGGCTTGTATCCCAGTTGCCCAGCCAGGTGAACAAATTCAATTCCGGGACCAGGTTCTAACTAAAAGTTACGGTGACCAACTATGTAAGCTCACCACGAGGTTACAGGATTGCACATTTTATGTTGTTTTATGGGTTTTAAAAGCATTGAAGACAAAACTTAATTAGTACAGATGAAATGCGATTTCAAATTAGGGATACAAATAAATTTCTAATAAGCTATATACTACTATTCGGTGAGAAAAATGGCGTAGAATGTCCACTTCATGCGATCTGAAATTGCAAAATTGCTCGGTGTGCTATTCAAAATGATCTAAAATGGTCAAAACATTTAAGTGAAATTGTCAAGCGCGCAAGCACAAGTCTGCACATGCTCCGCATTTTGAAAGGGTTTCATATTCCAAATGTATGGCCCGTGGTCGAATATTGTGCTCCTGTTTGTCACCATGACTAACAGAAAATCAGAAAACCTAGATCGAGAGAATCCAGAAAAAAGTGTGCCGCCTTGTGCTTGAACCGCAGTACCAAACCTACAAACGTGCTCTCGAATTACTAAGTCTGTGGAGTCCTATGGCGTATCTAGGGATTATGGCGCCCGGGTCAAATAAAAAATCCCCCCCCCCCCCTTCAACCCCAGTGCCCAAACTTACTTGTATACAAGGGAGGGAGCAAAGCGATTGAGCGGCAAAGCACAATTTGTTGCGATTTTTTTACCCAGGAAATTTTTCAACTGACTACTATATACGGTAGAGAAGTTCGAATTTTGTACATTGATAAACGGTTTTCTATTCACTCCTTTCTAAAATTGGGAGCGAAATTAACGAAAACCCTTGAGAAATAGTCCAGGATTTTAGCAAATCGACTGAAGGTTGGGATTTCTTTTAAATGTTGACCCTCTGCAAATGCTGTTTTATGCATTTCATCCTATATTGGGGGCACAATACTTAGCAAGAGGCAGATGATACATGATAGCGAACAAAGCAACGACAATTACATTTTTATTTTTGAAATTTTGAACCATTAACAAAAATCTATTTAAAACTACTGGGGGCCCAAAATTACGAGATCCTAACAGACAATAATTATGCGAGGGAGCAAGCGACCGAGCTTTATAAAATTTTCGCATTTTAAACCCTCAAAAACTCTTCCTTACCTTACCAGGCTGCTGAATGCACATTCATAGTAATTATGTCTGGTAACTCAATAGTCTACTTATTTTGCGGTATTTTGAAAAGATGAGACGATCATGTAATCTGTACACCCTATTTATGAAATACGATGTTGTGTATACATTCATGCTGAATTTTTCATCCAACATTCTTTGAAGCAGTCACCAATATGTTAAAATATTCACACGTAACGTCCGAACTTAATTTTTTAAATCTTTTAATTAGCCAAGTGTGATACTTTTGCACACACTACGTAAATTTTTAATTTTTGTCACTGTTTGATATTGGCAATTTGCCCACATATATATTCATATCTGCGAGTTTAATTTAATTAGAATTTCCACACCACACGAATTTCATAGACAATTCTTTTTTTGTTATTTACTGTTTGACATCTGGCAATACGCCCATTTTTACTCTTATGTTAATTATTAACATCCAATTTTTCCTAATCTTGAAAAAAATAAACATTTAGTATTGAAATTTTCATAATAAAACAACATAATCGTAAAATCAAATAAAATTACACTAGTTATGGTAAACTTTTCAACAAAAAAAAAGGGTCATACTTGTTTTGAGAAATTTGTGAAATCACATCGGTTCTACAAAGTTTCAACAACATAGGAACAAACTATACATTAATTTATGTTCTGTATATTATGCCATGCTTCACTAACCTCAAAAATGTTCACTCCTACAAAACTGTCATTCCGTAAGGGTCAAAACATATAATTTCAGCTTATTACCGAAAAAGACAATTATTTTGTCATGAAGGTGTTTTATTTCCTGGTTAATGAATGTTTCTGATACCTACAAAAAATATGTACTTTTTGAATGAATAAATAATCAACTTATGAATTATGATACGATTGTCATTCCGCAACAAAATAACGTAACAAAATAACATCACATTCAATTATCCATGCCCAAATTGCTTCAACTATCAACCTGTTTAGTGTATAACTATAGACTAAGCGGAGAAGATGAGCTTACTTTCTCAGAGTGATATTATATTCAAAACTAACTGAGACATGTTGAATTGTGTGTACAAATTAAACTGGAAAATATTGTGCTTTTTTATTCTGTTTCTTAATTATATATATATCTTCCTCTAAAGCTTTTAATTGTCATAATTTGCATTTTATACCCCGAGTAAAACCATTCGCCTCTCAATGTCTGTACCCTCACTACGCCACTGGATTAGGGCTATCTTGAAATGTATGGTTTATCTATGATTATATGTAGCAGTGTGACTTCTCTTTCTTTTTTTTTAAATTTTCATTCGACTTCTCGTACTGCATAACTACATGTATTGATATTAATCGTTTTCTATGGAAGCAAACATTCCATATTGACTAATAAATGTACGATTTGTTCTGTGTTGTAAGTGTGGGCGTATATTATTGTTGTTTGAGCGTATAATGAATAACATTAGAATGAAAACTATTTTCCATTATTATAGCATGTTTGTTTATTTTATTCAAATTGTGACTGAGATTTCTTTTTATGTGTGTAGCATAACACTTAATTTATCTCTTCTAACAATCTCTTCCTTTGTCGCACTCTATCTTTGCCTCTCTTTCCTCATTTTTCCTTTCACCGACTCCCTCTCCTTCCTTTGTCTTTAACCGTTTTAATCTGCCATTGTATAAGCATCTCTTCCTATTGCGATTCACATAATTCTTCCTTTTAATCTGCCATTGTATAAGCATCTCTTCCTATTGATTCACCACAATTTCTCAATTTTTCTCACCTCGCGCTCCCTCTCACATTTTTATTGGATCTCTGGACATTTATCTTTCTCTATTTCAGTCCCCACTCGCATGTCTTGTCATCCCATCGCTTCTGTTTATTTTTTTTTGTCTCACCTTACATCTGTCTATCATTTACTAAGCTACAGTTAACGTGTAAAAACATTACATCAAAACTGAGATGATTCAATTATACGTCGTTCCGTAAATAAACTGCCTTAATCTGAATTATAGGAAGATAAACGCTCGTCATCTGAAGAAAAAAAAGACATTTCGAAAACACCTAAATACAGAAGAAAATACAACAATACAAATATACTGAGCATTAATTTTATTCAGTACCGCCAGTTAACGTTTTACATTGTATAAAGAACTTATGTGTTTCTATGTATTTTTATCGAGAAAAATATGAAATTAGTTCAATTTGACAGTTGCTTAGAGGAGCATTGTAAATAAATTATGCGCATGTAGTGATAAATACCAGACACAGGAAAGTTCTCGCAAAAGAGAGTACATTTAAAACATTTAACTTTTTACATGATCTCTTTGGAATAAAACTATCATATCTATTGTAATTAATGTCACTGTAATCATTTACCACTATACCAGTCCTACCAATCCATATTAACATGATAAACTCAGCCTCTCTTTCGACTCCTTCGAGTTTTTTAGAAGCGTTAATGGTGGAGTTACTTATTTTAACCAAAGTCCATTTTAATTCTTTTTAATGACAAGATAAGATTTAAAAAATGATTTTAAAAATTGTTCCCCATAAAATACAAGCTGTAGATATATGGGGTTATTTTCCCCCGTTTACAATGAAAATATATATATTTTTTATTACGTTATTGAAAGACGTATATATATTGTGAATATTTTCCATTCTATATATACCAATGAGCTTCCAATATAATTATGTGGAAATCATGAATCTTCGGATAAACGACATGTAAACATTAGGTTATAAGTAAAAATTAGGTATGTTAGGTAAGAGAGAGAGAGGGAGAGAGACAGCCGGGTAGACTTTGGATATAAATTCGAAGTTGTCTTCTCTATTTAAAAAAAAAAAGGAAAATGTAATAATGTTCTCCACCAGTGAACAAACGTTATGATAATTTCAAAACCTAGGAGTTGCCAATACAAATGCATTTTGTGAAGTTTCTAAAAAGCTCTAGAGTTAGGTTTTTATGGAGTAGAATAAATAGCAAAGAAGAGATGTGAAAGAGGTAATCACAGACTTTATTGATTTTTTTATTTCATTTTATTTTATATTTTTTAGTAATTTCTTCAAAATCTCGCGTTGCCTTATAAATATATACAATTACGGATCCAGCATCTGTACAGTATACGCGTGGGCCCTGTTGTAGGTATGAAAGTTTGCTTTGAAATAGGGGGGGGGGGGCGACATTTTTTTTCGCGAGACCTCCAAAATTCGCTCAGTGGGGGGGGGGGGGGGGTTGTTATGGGGGTCCAGTTTCCTTCTGACATGCACAATCGACAAAAGGGCGGATCCTTTATGGTAAAAATGCATACTTTTCTTCCAAAAAAGGGGGGGGGGGACGGGCCGGAAGTGCCACCCCCCGTGGATCGGCCACTGGTGTAGGTCATATTTGCAGGCTATAGCTTTCGAATAGATTTTTGAAGTTAGTTTAAAAAGTTTTCGGATATGTCAACTAGAACGCCGTCCTAGGTCTTTCCCCAGTTTGAAACGGCTTTCCAAAAGCCCTTTCTAAAGCCCTTTCCAAAGCCCTTTGGAAACGGCTTTCAAAATACGTTGCGTTTATCATCTCATCGACAAGTCCAAAACCGACGTTGTCACTGCGCAGATGCATTGCGCAGTTTGACCCGAGGAGAAGGGGTCTATACGGCGCGCGCTTTTTTGTTTGGCTATCGCTAGTATAGTGCAGCGTACGTAGCTAGTGTACTCTGTGGAAACACGTCCGTATAAAGTCGTTTCAAAACAGCTTTGCGTTTATCTCGCTTTTTGTAACCTGTTTCTGTAACCTGCTTCGGAAACCTGTTTCGGAAAGCACAAATTTGCGACTTTCAAAAAGGCTTTCCGAACCCCATAATCAAAACAGCTTTCCGTTTATCATCTCTAAAAAAATCACTGAAAGCCCTTTGGAAAACCTGTTTCTGCTGAAAGAGAGAGTTGATAAACGCACCCTTAGATTGTCCCAGCGACAATGGACTGCTTCGTGTTGACTGCGTACAAAGTAGGTGAAGAATGAAGCTAACAATGGGTGAAGCGAGGGATCACGTTTAGAGAAGACGGCAAAACCACGTTTGACGCGGTCTCGATCTGACTAGTGGACGAGGGGGAAGCCAATGGACGGGTGAGCCGTTCTTGCACAAAGCGCGGTATGCAGCTGACACAAAGCAGTCCATTGTAGCTGGGAAAATCTAAGACGGCGTTCAAGTCCACACATTCGAAAGCTCACTAATTGCTTCCTTCTTGTCACAGGAATGAAGCTAATGGAGAAATAAATGAGTCTAGTTGTACCACATTGGTAACTTGCAGATAAAGTAATGGATAACTCCTGCGGGTGGTTGTACACACGGTCCATCGAGCCACAGTCCAGGGTTACGGTGGGATCGGATCACGCCGCAGTCCGAAGGCTCAGTACTGGCGTCAGGTTGGCCGGGTGCCCAGGCGGTGTAGTCTACTTGGGACCCGTCCGTCCATTTAAAATCACCTTCAGTGTTTACATCATGAAGACCAAGCCACAACCCTCCGATGGACTCCTAAAAGAAAGACAAGGAGATCGGGAGAGAAATGAAAGACTTTCGAAGATTATTTCGCATGAAGTAAGTCGAAAGTATCTAGGTATTACCGTATTGGATAAACATAAATCGGTATTATAAAATAGTATCTTTAACATGCTTTATGCAACTAATATCAATGATTTCTGTTGCACACGAAGCGTATTTTTTCCTGACGCAGGGTGGCGTCAGTGAGTGATGCGGTCTTTGAAGATTGATAGCGTAAAAAGAGTGATTTTTAAATGAAAAGCGCACATATTTTGTTTTATTACTAGCGTGTGAGCGAATTGACTTTACAGTGACTCGCCCGCTATCCCAATAGACGTTTGCAACGGGTATTTTACATGAGGCGCCCTTTCAACTGGGCTTTTACTACCTTCCCTAAAGTTTTAGCAAGAAAATGATTGCACGCCCCAGTAAGTAAATGCATTGCACTATTCATTTTGCATCGATTTATTGTACGATGCCATTCTCACATGGCAAGTCGAACTCGTAAATCGTTGATGGAGGCCTACTTCTGGCAAATGCCGCCAGGCATTAGGCCTGGTGCACACGAGACATTAATTAAATCGAACCATTTAAGGGCGGACATATAAATGCACTGAACATGTCCAGGGGTAATCTTTAGCTACAGCCGCAACCCTTTGAAGCATGTTGCGATTGCCTAGCGCAAGGTTTCGGATTTGTCAAAAACAACTTTAGGCGGAACATTGGCGTAACAATCTACAGTGGCGGATCTAGCCTGGTAAGACACAATACATTCTAGGGGTCCGCCATTGTGCACAAACAAAGCGGACCCCTAGAATGTATTGTGTCTTACCAGGCTAGATCCGCCACTGATCTACAAAAACAAATAATTGACTTTATAATCACAACTGAGGCGCAGCAGTGCCCCAACCGTAACTATTTGTAAGGGCCTATTGTTCACTGCTGACCATGGCATGAATTCTATTGAATCAAACAGTTAGATTGCGTATAATAGGCGCTAGTGAAATAACGCCTTGTGTGCATCGGGCCTTAGACAAATTAGTGAAGAATGCATAGAAATGAAGACTTACGTCTTTCTTCCGTGAAGAGTCGTAAAGAATATTAATGAAGTTTTGCTCTGCATGGGAATGAACCGAAACCAGATGAGCCATACTGTCTCTGCTTGCTTTCCCATCACCTAGAGAAGGCACACTGTAACTCTGGCAAAACGTCTCGGCATTAAACCAAGTCATGTTGTTGCTGAAGAACCTATAGAAGGGAGAAATACTCTCATAAATAGAGTGGGCGACCGGCGACAGGAAAAAGATCGTCAGAGCGGCTGACGCCTCTATACTGACTACGAAATATAATGTTATTTGATATAATGTATAAGATATTAAAAATGACTTACAACCAAAAAAGTAAAAAAGAACAAACCTTGCTGCACGAATATGAGATGACGATTAACAAAATATTTGTATTGGAATCACTAAATCGTTTACGTGGTAAAAATATACACCATAGCACCTATATAGCAGGTACAATCATGACAATCATATAAAAAGTTACAAAAAGAACAAACTAATCATGCTGGATACAAATTGTCTATATGAAAGGCGTATTGTCAGTGTTTTAAAAGAAAGAAAAAATCTGGCGATAAATATTGCTCAAGAGTATGCCTGCAAACTAGGTCTCTCCAGGACTAGGGGGAAAAAATCCACTGATTACTGCTTCTATTAACAAAAATATCTAAATGGGGAAAAGGGGGAGGTAGGGACGGGGAGAGAAAAAAGAGAGAAAGAAGAAGATCTGAGGGGCATAACTGACCTGTAACAATGTCGATCAAAGGCTGTCCAAAACGTTGGGCAGCAACAACCCGCTTGTGTCCCAGTGGAACAGGCAACCAGGAGGATAGCCGATGTGATGAGGAGCAACATGGTTTTACGCGTGAGACCCATCTATGAAAAACAACTGTCTTCTTCCAACTTGTTTCATACAATGACACTTAATTTTCGCCCGTCGCCAATTATATCCGTCATAACAACCATGGGTTACGTTTCCAATCCAAACTGGGTCAGAGATACATTTTTAAATTTCTAGATCATAAATCTGTAAACTTAATATAAAGACTTTTTTTCTTAAGCAGAATCCATAACGCATGGCTGGTATCCAGAGCAGCCAATCTGAGATAAGTCATGCAAAATTTGTTTCTTGTTTTGACCCGCTGTAAGGATATCCTGATCCAACTCTCTTGTCAATAAGCACTTTCTTCCTCGTATTACAAATATTTAACTATTTGGACATCCTGTATGTGATTTTTACGATAAGCTCTTTCCTCTAACGTTATCAATGACCAAAATGCCAATCGTGAATTAAGGGGGCCTTATACCTTTTAAGGAATAACAATAGTCATTGAACTGTGACTGTGAACTTTGACCTTAAAGTTGTAGGAGTTTTGAAATCCTCTTATCTATCTGTAATACAATTCAAAGTTTTCATGTTGTATGATAACAAAGTAATGTTTGTTATTACCGTGTTAATAAAGAAAGGGAAATTGAGGTATAGGGACCCCCTTAAACACGTTTGATAGTGGATCGTCTGTTATATATCATAACATTTCACACAGGTCTTCTTTTTGTATTATTCTTTTCCGGTTAACGTATAAATATTGGAAAGGAACATTAGTTTCGCAACAGCTTTCAGGGGTTTGAAGATAAATATTATGGAGAGAATTTGTTATTATAGTTGTGTACGTGATAGGATGATTTTTTTTTTTCAATAATAAAAAAATCCTATCACCTAATCACAATTGATAGGACTTTTTCAGATCTGAAATAGTCCTATTTGTTGCTTAGATGATAACTGCTATGTTTGTAGTACTGTAGCAAAGTGCAGTTCCATGTCTAGTACTTTTAAATTTCTGAAGGCAAAATAATATTAAAAACGTCAAAGAGAGTGGGTTAACTTATAATCATTAGCATATGTATCCCTAAATAGTAGGCCAGCCAAACATCAAAAAAGGCTCTAGAAAAAGATTCGACGGCATTTTGGGGGTAATGCTCAGCATCCATGATAATCCCTTGCAAAAATACTGAGGAATAAGGTACGGGCGGATGCCACGCGCATTTTTGCCTAAAAATGCCATTTTTGGCTCAAAATTTGAAAGAATGTCAAAAATCACAATTTTTTACTTTTTGACCTAATATGTAATACCTGATTAAGACTTTTCAAATGATATCAGATTTATTTTGAGTTTCAAGTTATAAACCTGATTAATATACAATTGAAATTTGGATATAACACACACATGTATGGCGTAATGAAACATAAAACTGTGATTTACTAAAAGTAATAGGTTGTGAAAACTACCAATATTTCAAAGGGTTTTTTTACCCAACGTAAATCTGTCAATTTAAACGCTTTTTCTTGATTAAACATATCATGTATATTGTCATGTCACTCACAGAAAAGAAATTATCCGATAAGGTGATAGATAACTCATTTTATGTTATCCCAAATGGAATGATGTATTTTTACTGGATGTGCATTTTGAATGAAAAACACTATTTGATGGTACATCTAGAGTGTACATGTACATAAGGCAATTATTGCATGCATTATCAGTGTAGTCTATGGACCAAAAACTGAAATGTCCCCACCCCCTTAGAAATAATCTTAAATGATTTTTTGTTCTGTTAGATGGGACTATTAACTCTCAAAATATGCTTCTTTGCCCTAAATTAAGAGGTGGGCGTGACCACAAGGGCTACTACCATGGCAACGGATCAAGAGCAATAGAATTTCAGAAAATGTCATGTATTCGTCATTAAAAAAGTACAAAACACATTGTAACATTTTACAATAATGTATCAAAAGTTTTTTCTCACTTGATTATAATAGGCATAGCACACGAGCAGTGTGCGGAACCTGCCACCTGTGCTGAAGAGCAGAGCAAATGATTTGTACTCAATAATTGAAAGAAGGTCAGAAGGAAAACGACAAGAGCTATAAACATATCCCTTTCACTATTCTTTAGAGTAACATCACATTCATATTGCCTGACAAAATCATATTTATACCTAACTTGCAAGTATTTGTACAAAATAAATGAAAATGCCACATTTTCACGCACGGCAGAAATCAATCACCCGATCTGGCCAACACAGAGGGGCATCGAGAGATTGGAGACCTCCTCTCCCACAAAATGAACTTTTCTGGGGTGTTACACACCATGTATGGGCATGATTTTACCATATTATGTAAGTCTATGATCTCCTCTACACAAAAATAGGTTCATGTATCCTGCTACCATACATATTTCTGAAGTTATAGTGGATCGGATGAAATTTCTCGATACGTTCATTATTTCGTCATTATAGCCCATTTTTATTTCATGAAGATATATATTCTTGGAGTAATGTATTGTAAGTAATTTTCATTTTGGGGGTGTTCAAACTTGGTAAAACGTGAATTTTGGCCCAAAATTACAATTTTTGGCAGGTTTTCGACCCTTTTCGGGGATAATCAAATATCGATATCTCGAGAACCGAATGTCCAATTTACATGCTCTTTTTTTTTTAAATGTCATCATTTTTAACTATCCTTTCAATGAGACTAACTTTGAACTTTTGGTGTGCTATACCTAATTATAACCCAAATAAGAGTTATAAAAATTGTCCATCATGTTGAAATTGGCTGTTTCCATGGAAACAGTAAGAACAAAACTGGTATTTGAGCAAAAATCCCTTGATGCTACCTAAAAAAGAAGTAAATATTTGTATTGACTATTATTCTTTTCTTTTTACAGGACACTTACTTATCATAACTTATTAGTAAACTTAGTAAAGGGGTAATGGATGTGACTACTACATGTGTATGCCGTTACCATGGTAAAAAATATATTTATTGTGTTGTATTTCTAACAAAATACTATGGTTTTTTTTTTCAACATGAAATAATGGTAAACATGTAATAATTGTTGCCGTCTGTTTGATTATATTAAATTATATTAAACTGTTGCCATGGAAACAGAATGTTAATGAAGATGAAATCTATCAACCAACCAAAGAAAGATATGTGACCTACCAATACAAAATAAATGTTAAACAAACTGAATTTGAACAATATAAAATGAATCATGTATAGTTTTTCCCCTTAGCTATCAGAATCAGCTTGTTTCCCTTAAAGGCCAAGTCCACCCAAATAATGAGTTGAGTTGAATCAATAGAGTAAAATTATATAAACAAAACAGTAAAAAATATCAACATAGGATAAAAATAAGAAATTTACGGCATTTCGATGTTTTGCATTGTTTCGTAAAACAGTGATATGCATAACATGGGCTGTATGCAAATTAGTGCTGCGATGATGTCATAAGCTCACTTTTCCTTTCGTATTCTATTATATAATATATACCTATCTATACAGCGCCATGAGCGTCGAAAGGCGGACCTGCGCGCTATGCAAGTAGCCTCTATTATTATTATTATATGAAATTTAAAATATTTCATTTTTTTTCATAGATGTTTATAAAGATTCTCTTCATTTTATGACAATGAGTTATAATAATGATGATCGTACACATTCTATGAGGAGTCAAATTTTGTTTTACATTCTTGGAGAAGAATTCAAATTTTGAAATTTCATATAATAGAATACAAAAGGAAAAGTGAGCTTATGACATCATCGGCTCAATAATTTGCATACAGCCCATGTTATGGATATCACTGTTTCATGAAACAATGTCAAACATTAAAATGCTATAAATGTCTCGTATCCGATTTGATGATTTTATAACCTTTTTTGTATAATTTTACTTTATTGATTGACTGAACTCAATTTGGGTGGGGTGAACTTGGCCTTTAAATTTGGTTGCGGACAGTAATAATAATAATAATAAATGTAACTTATATAGCGCCAAATCCACTCTGTGGAGTTCCTCATGGACTTTGTCATGGTTAATAATGAGTTAAAAATCACAAAACTATTGGAATTTGAAAATTACCACACATTCCTAATTGAACAATATGCAAGCAAATGTCAGATTCTCTCTCTATATATAATCTAAGCTTTCAATTCAAATCTTTCTAGATATTAGAAAGAAGTGTTTTGACTAAACAGTGTCAAAATTGTTGCTAGCTCACAAACTTTAAAAACTTTGAGCTATAAAGACATTAGCGTCCACCCCATCAAAATTACGTCTGCATGGCTTTCATCATTTGCTCGACAACTCGGAAGTCGGTCTCGCCAAGGTATATTGATAATGTATCAAAATCATATTGAATATGTAACAATACTTGCCTACATGTACATAGGATGGATGGGCCGTTCACATAGCAGTTCCCTATAACCGAATTGCAGTCCCAAATCTGCCCCTGGCAGTTTCCAACTATTTTATTGTTGTGAAAATCGGTGAAGTCTGATCGGGCCTTTACTGTCAGAGAACAGAACTTATGGATGACTAAAACCCATTTCTTTAAACCCTCTCAGTCCCCTAGGTGCAAGAATGTGTATTAACTCAATGGGGTTTTATAGCTCGGGACAGAGAGGGTTAACATGTTATGTATGCAGGTTGATGCTAATGTGGAGCTTATTATCAGAGCAACAAATCAAGGTACACTAATACATCATGTAAAAAAAAAAATGAATGGATAATAAATTAAAGTCTACAAATGAAATGACGATACTCATTCTGCAAAATTATTCAAGAATGATTCAAATCATCAGTTTTAAAGTAATTTTTTATATAATGCTGAATCAGATTTACCCAAAAGTTGTAAGTTACAATTTGCGATATTGCAAACTAAATCAATGGTTGAATAATTCTTTGATTTCATGGTTTTTCTTTTAATTTGTCGTGCAAAAGCCAAACTTTATATAATCATTTTTATAATATAAGTTATCATTAACTATAACTGGCTGGAAAAAATTATATATGTGATATGAACAACATACCATTTATATGTATCATTATGGTTCATTATAAATTCACTGTGCGGTCCACAAACATAGAATTTTTCTTTCAGAAATATAAAGTCATGTGAATGCAATGGGCCAATCTCCGGGAGGAGGTGGAACATCATATCAGAAAGTGAGAGAAATAACAATATTCAGTGATGATTTGTCATGTATACATAATGGAAATATACTCTTGGGAAGAGCAGACTAAGAGGGTTATGTGAAAACAATACTGTAATGTATGATATTGTGTATTGTATTATGTAAACACAATAACACAACCGGGACTCTAGTGGAGTAATGTACATTTATCCTAAAGTATGCAAGTCAATGAATCTGCCAATCTGTGCAAAAAGTTTTTACCATACAGACAGCACTTTAAATTTTGTTGGGGTATGAGTTTAAGTTTTCAGAATGAAAGACAGAGATGATTTATATCTTATAATAGATCGTATCTATTATAAAATAAATCCTAATATGATTACAGGGAATTCAATAAGGTCATTTATTATAACTTTCCTTGGGAACAGGGGTGTCGATCCGTGTTCATGATTGGGGGATGACCGGCGAAGGGGTATTCCCTCCCACACCAAAATCTATTTAAAAAATCTGTCCATAAAACTTGCATTTTAGAGAATCCTGAAATGGTTTCTGTGTGAATAAATGTTGTTAAATAATGAATTTGGATACTAGTTTTTTAGTTAATGTATCACAATTCTCTTTAACAAAAAATATTGGGGGGGGGGGGGGGTGTGATAACACAGATTTTCGGGGGTATATCATAATAATAATAATAATAATATAATACATTCATTAGGTGCTTAATTCTGATGTTTCTAAACGCATATAATATATATATATTTATATATATTGTATATATAATAAATATATAATATATAACCCCCCCCCCCCCCCCCGAGATCGACTCCCATTGTTTGGGAATCTCGATACCACTTAGCTATCTCTTCCCTTTGCATGAAAAATCTTTGCTAACTGTTCCATGTTCTAACCAATTTTGTACATCTGACAGTCGGAGACATGCAAAGTGGTACGTCCGGGAGGTGAACAATTTCTCACTTTTAAAATATCCCCAAAGTTCCCCTTTTAATTAGGAAAAGTGAACCCTTGTACTTCAGAAAGGTGTCTCCTTTTCTTTCTAACCGGTGCCAGTTCCACATTCTTATTAAAGTCTCCCTTACCATCTATGATAAAAGCCACCCTTAACTTGGATTACTATCCCTATTAAAATCAGTAGGTGCTACATTTACTCTTGCAAGTACCCCTTCCCCTCCCAATAGTTTCTTTATAATGTGTGTTTATTCAGTAGAATTGTTGAGAGTTCTGTTACATTACATCCCAGCACAGTAGAATAACTAATAAAGTAGCTACACTATATAAATTTATCTGATTAATGTTCCTTTTTCACCTCTGAACATGTCCCTTTTGGTACTATATACGGTCTTTTTTAATAAAACCCCCTATTCAAATCTGATACGTGCCCCTTTTCCTTCGATAATTGCTTTTCTTCCTTTGCAACAACATTTTTGTCATTCTCATAAGCTGATAAGTACCCTTCATCTATTATTCCCCCTGTTAATTCTGAGAGCTACCTGTTTTTAGACAAGTACACTTATTCCTTTTTTTTTCTTTCATCTGTTGAATGCCCTATTTATCCTCAATAATATTGTCCCTTTCATTCTGATAAATGGCGTTTTCTTTCCATTAAGTGCCCTTTTGACCCCAAAGTGTCACATTTTTTATGAAACGTGCCCCTTATCCTTTCAATAATTGTCATCGTTCTTTTAATAAGAGCTCCTTCCATTGATCAAAGAGCCCCTATCAAAATCTAATAGGTGTCCTTTTTCCCTTTCTGTAATAATTGCCCCGTTGTTTAAAATAATAAATACACCCGTCTCCCTTTTCCCATTCTCATACTCATAGCTGGTGAGTATAACTTATGATATGCGAGAAATGCCCCTTTCACCTCTGATTGTTGGCCTTATAGCTCACCTGAGCCGAAATGTTCAATTGGGCTATTGCGGTCGCTCACCATCTTTGTCGTCCGTCGTGCTAATCTTTTCAATCTTTTCAACTTCTTCCAAAAATGTATGGTTGGATTTTTAAACCCAAACTTGGTAGGATTCATTCTTAGGCAGAAGGTAAAGGATTTTTTTTCCAATGACCGATTCTAGGACAACTACCCCCTCGATCCCCCCGGACAACTACCCCCAGGACAATTACCCCCGGACAACTATACCTGGATTCTGGGGTAATTGACCAGGGGTAGTTGTCCGGGGGGGGGGGGGGGGTATCGGGGTAATCGTCATTTTATGGGGATAATTTTTCCAATCATTATTTTTTTTTTAATCGCTTAAATAAGATTAACACTCCCTTACTGAATACGATTGTGCCCGCCCCGCTTCGTAGGAAGAAGAGCCCGTTTATGCTACCAATTATCATTAAAAAAAAAAGTTTACATAAAATTTACATTCCCTTCAATACGATTTTGCCCCTCCCCCCCCCCCCCCCCCCCCCCCGCTTCGTAGCAGGAAGATCCCGTTTATGCTATACATTATTATCAGAAAAGAAGTGTAAAAAAATGTTGATTGCTCGCTACGCTCGCTCGCCTTAACAATATTAACATTTCCTTAAATACGATTGTGCCCGCCCCACCATTTGCCAAGAAGATTCCGTTTATGCTACCAATCTTTTGTCAGAGAAAAGTATTACTATTTCTTCCGCTCGCTCTCTACGCGCGCTCGCCCAGTCAAAAATTCACATTCCCTTAAATAGGATTATTATTAAAATCGCACATTAAATGGGCTTGCTCGCGAAAAATTATGAAATAAACACTCATTTGATGTAGAACAAATGATGGTAGGTGGTGCTTTAATTAGAAATCGGCAAGAAACAAAATTTATATTCGAATTACATGTGTTAAATGAAAATAGACTCACTGTTGACACTGGTTGAGAACAAATATTTCTATTACTTGCTTCTGCATCGGTCCCCCTCCCCCCAAAATAATAATGATGTCGTCGTTCGCAAACAAAGGTATATCGGTAATTGATGGCACACAGACTTAGGTTCGTCGGTAAATTAGTGGTCTCGACACCCCCCCCCCCCCCCCCTCCAACTCAGAAAAGCCTAGCGACGCCCCTGGATCTACCCAGGGGCGTCGCTAGTCTTTCATGATGACTTGAACCCCACTAGGATGACTTTTTCTTCATGAGAATCTGGTGTCACTGGCAGATCCAGGATTTTTCAAAGGTGATGTCTCGATGTGAAAGAGTGATAAGCGAAAACAGAAAGAAATAAGCCTCTGCCACCAAAATAAGGGGCCAAAGTCCTAAATGTCTACCAGGGATAATTTTAAAAAGCTCCGCCAACCCCCACCCCCCACAGCCCGCTATATTATGCTCGCTTGGAAATTAAATAAATATACAGACCATCACAGACCCTCACACTCAACTGCACACTGTGATGTAAAGCGAGAAACAAATAAGATTAGTTGAATCTTTCCTGAGTTGGCTTCAAAATGTAGGGTATAAGCAAATGTTGTTTACATTGATTATGAAATAAATGCAGAAAAGCATCTGCAAACAAACAAACAAACTTTTCTGCTGCTGTCTATTTTACCCCCCCCCCCCCCCCCCCCTATCACGAGAGGCTTACCGCCCTGGTCTGTGACCAATATTGATTAGTTGCCAACTCGTGATTTTAAGTCGCTACACTCTACATCAATACTAAATTGGTGATTATACCATACTTAGTTGCCTTCTAACCCTAATGAATACCATCGATATATGTATGTATTATGATCTTTGCATGACTTTCAAACATAAATTTAAAAAGTACTCTGACTTTTTACGGTTCTTATCTTAGATGACAATCCACAAGGTTACAGGAACTATGTATGGCTTTTTTTTTATACCGGACATGTTTGTTTGTTTTTTTAATCCTGTAGTGTCATTAGTACATGGATGTTATCCACATTCCACATTAGGCTTAGCCTTACATAATCAAGTGGTTATTTGTGAAATATCCATAGCCGTTATTATTGTTGCTTTTACTTGTTAAGTTATTTTGTTTTATTATGTGCCTACATTAGTTGTATTTTTTTTTACCAATTTATGCTATACCTTACTGTTTATTCCTGTTACATCAGGACCATGATACAAAACAGTCTTATACTGAGCATGCTTTTATACTGTATGACTAAGTTCAAATAAATAAGTAAAAGAATACATAAATATATTACTAGAATTTTGAATGAATCAAGTAGTAGGTCTTGCCATCATGTTCAATGCGAAAAGTTTGCTATCACCCATTCTATTGGGGGACACAAATGTTCCGGATCTAGATTTGAATCAATTTCTGGTAGAAAGACAACACCATTCTCAGCCAACGAGCAGATTCTAATCGCTGACGGCGTTTGTTAATCTGGTTGCTATAATTGGTTAGTTACAGGTCTTTCTTTTATGTTGGAAGATGTCTTCTTCATTAACATTCTGCTTCCATGGCAACAATTTTTCTTTATATATATATCAAAATTAGCTGTATTCCAAACTAAAGTTTTGAATATAATGAAACAGGCGGCAAAAATATTACATGTTTACCATTATTTCATGTTGAAAACAAATAATTATAGTTCTGTATTTTATTAGAAATGCAATAAATGTATTTGTTACTATGGTAACGGCCTACACATGTAGTGGTCATATCCATCACCCCTTTACTTAAATAAATGATAAGTTAGTGTCCTGTAAAAGAGAAGATAATCATGTACAATATAAATGTATTAATACTTACTTTTTTTCGGTAGCATCAAGGTTTATTTTGCAAAAATATGATTTTTTTATTACTGTTTCCATAGCAACAGCCATTTTCAAACATGATGGACACTTTTTATAACTCTTATTTGGGGTTTAATCAAGTGAGAAACTTTTGATACACTATTATAAAAATGTTACGTGTTTTTGTACTTTCTTAATCCCGAATACATGACATTTCCTGAAATTCTATTGTTTTTGATCCGTTGCCGCGGCAATAGACCTTGTGGTCACGCACACCTCTTAATTTAGGGCAAAGAAGCATATTTTGATAGTTAAGTGGTCCCATCTAACAGAAAAATACTTAATTTAAGATTATTTTTAAGGCGGTAGGGACATTTGAGTTTTCGGCGCATAGACTATACTGATAATACATGGGATAATTGCCTTATTTACATGTACACTCTAGATGTACATTCAAATAGTGTTTTTCACTCAAAATGCGCATCCAGTAAATATTCATTATTCCATTTGGGATAACATAAAATGAGTTATGTATCACCTTATCGGATGATTTCTTTTCTGTGTATTACATGACAATATACATGATATGTTTAAACAAGAAAAAGAGTTTAAATTGACAAATTTACATTGTGTAAAAAACTTTGAAATATTTGTAGTTTTCACAACCTATTATTTTGAGTAAATCACAGATTTATGTTTCATTACGCCATACATGTGTTTGTAATATCCAAATTTCAATTGTATATAAATCAGGTTTATAACTTGAAACTCAAAATAAATTTGATATCACTTGAAAAGTCTTAATCAGGTATTACATATTAGGTCAAAAAATTAAAAATTGTGATTTTTGACATTCTTTCAAATTTTGAGCCCAAAATGGCATATTTAGGCAAAAGTGCGCGTGGCATCCGCCCGTACGTTATTCATCAGTATTTTTGCAAAGGTTTTAGCATGGAAGCCGAGCATTACCCCAAAATGCCGTCCAAAGTAAAAAAAAAATTCTTGGCTGGTCTACTATAAATGTATGTTCTCATTTTTACCTAAGTTAGTAATTTCCAAAGTTCCTAAACACAAATTTCCCATACCATTGAGTTCAGAGTCCCGAAAATGCAACTGGATTCATAGTTCCGAACATTTGTTGCATTATTCCGGAGGTCTGTTTATCCGAAGTTTCATAATTCCGAAAATGAAATACGGTTCATTATTCCAGACGTTCGTAATTTCGAAAAATGAAATGGGTTTCATTATTACAAAAATGAAATGGGATTCTTTATACAACAAACTGAAGAAGGGTTCATTTTTCCGAAGGTTCGTTATTCCGAAAGCGATACGAGTTTCTGCTATTATTCAAATTTCGTAATTATGAAACCTTTTCAATTTTTGGATTTGCAAACCCTATTCCATCTTCAGAATTGGGAACCCTTTCAATTTACGGAAATAATTATGAACACTATTTCATTTTCGAAAGTTCAAACCTTCGAAGTTATGAACTTGTGGAGTGACGAATCTTCGGAAAAAAGTAATGTAACCTCCAAGAATATGCTATCCCATGTTGGGGTCCATCCTCTAAACTTTTTAGTAGTCAATGAAAATTGTGAATAAAAGCACGCTTGGTGATGGGTGGTCTACTATCTATCCTAACATTTCACATTAGTCTTTTTTGTTGTTGTGTCCCCCCCCCCCCCCCCCCCCCGAAACCCTACAAAATTGAAAAGGAACATTAGTTTTGTATTAACTATCAAGCGTTTCAAGATAAAGATTACAGAGAGAATTTTGTTCAAACAACACTTGTAGATTAATGTAAAGAGGATTCTTATAATGCGGATTTTATTAGTAAAGAAAGTCCGATAAGTTACTAAGAAAACTTTGCTATGTGACATATACTTTTAGTACTGGAAATATACACGCCTACGCAAAACAGGGGAGCGTTCATCAAGCGTTTTGTCAGTGATTTTTTCCGATAACTGCTATTAGTTACTGAAATCCTTGCATCTGATTGACTGAGAGCAAATTTTGTCAGTAAAAATCAATGACAAAACGCTTGATAATTATATCCAGCCTTTTCAAAGTAGTCAGAAAACATACTGTTTGAATTCCAGTAGCATTACTACATATAAATAAGATCGAAAAGAAAACACTCAATTGATATCAATTCTGGTAACAGAGAGAAAATGTTAGTTAAAACGCTACACATGTCAGCCGGACTGTCCGAAGCACCATGCATAAGGTGTAAGGCAAACTGTTCCAATGTACTTTGGAGTTACATAAATAATACCTACCATTTAGTTGAATAGGTAGGCCCAAGTAAATATATATACCTTGTTAATATATTGACAACAGTCAATTTATGCGAATTAAGCTGATTTTGCTGAATATCACTTGCAGATTTTTTGAGACTTATTGAAAATAACGCAAAGTGAATTCTAACTGACAACTCACAATGGCTACTTCGATATTTATGGTGATAATAATATGAGTGGTGTTTTGGTACGTTGTATTTTAAGGAAAGTTTAAAGATTAACAAAATGTTCAGCTTTGGAATGCAGTTCCGATTTCAGGGAATTATAAGTAGGCCTGTCAGCAAGACTTTGCGGTGGCGGATCTAGCCTGGCAAGACACAATACATTCTAGGGGCCGCCATTGTGCACAAACAAAGCGGACCCCTAGAATGTATTGTGTCTTACCAGGCTAGATCCGCCACTGCTTTGTTTAATTGTTATAGAATACAAAAGCTTGCTTTCAGTATGCTCACTTTCAGTGAGTTATTCAAGAGAAATAAGGAGGCGAGTTGGCTCATTCGGTAAAGCGTCTGCCTGTCGAACCAAAGATCGTGGATTCGAATCCACCCCGGGTGGAAAAACACTCCGTCCCTCGGATCGTTAAATGAAGGCCCCGTGCAGAGGAGAGTCACCACCTTTGCGCGTTAAGAACACGGTGCACTATTCGATGAAGAGTAGGGGAAACCCCGGTGTAGTGGTGCACCTGCACATCCCAATCAATTATGTCGGGAGCAGAGACCCGAGGGTTACAGTGATTCAGTTCGCTTTTCCCCTCCCAACCCCAGGTGATGTCAAATCATTAAAGGGTTACTAAAATAAAAAAATAATTTGCCCATTTTTCGTAGGAAGGAGTCATCAGGAGCCAAAAAATATCTATCACACACATTTTTATGCATTCAGTCGTATTTCACAATCATTTGAAAAGGACAATTTTGCTGATTTACAGAGTCATAAGCCCCATCGAAGCGACATCGTGATATGTGAGTATGAAAAGTAAAGGAAAATATTCCACACACGTGCATACCGTGTATGCCCGCAGGCCTGGCAGGCTCAGCCCGGTACGGTGCCGAGTGCAAGCATGATATTCACCGCATCCACCATTTGCATTGCATATTTTCGTGTTTAACTGCTCACAATAACGTTGATTTGAGCACACAGTTTCATCAATTCTGCCGAATCGGTGTATAGTTGCGAACTGTAGCAAGACCCCTAACGATGATGTAAGGGGGTGTAAGCCTACATCTTTTTCCCTAAAGATGAAAATCTACGGAAATTGTGGGTCGCAAAGGTAAAGCTCACGCGGGCAGAGGGCCAGCCAAGTGAGTGGAGTACAATCTGCAGTGATCACTTTGCCGAAGATGATTTTGAGGATCCTGGCCTGTATTCCGAATTTGGCATGAAGGAAAGGATAAGCTAGCTAAAAGATTCAGCTATTCCAACGATCAGACTTGGAGTCAAGTCTTCCAATCTGTTTTTCAACGTCTTAGCTTACGAACGAGAGACAGAATTTTATGCCTACTTCACCCGTACCTCCAGGGAGCTCCAACGCGTTGGAGCTCCCTGGGGTTACTTCACCCACGGCCCCTTCACCGTATTCTGCGAGGGGTTCAAACATAATATAGTCGAATTCCCCTTGCCACTAGAGCTTCTTCGCCTTCGGGGTCTGATAAATCATCTGATAAATCAGAGTTCGTATCTGCATGGCTCATAAAAGTCCTCCAACTCGGAATTGCGGGCACTTTTCCTCTCTCTACAGCCTATAAGTTACTCGAATTCAGCCAAAATCTAAGTCACTACTACCGTACTATGTAAAGTAAAAAAAAAAAAAAGCCGTAAGTGAAATAAACAAAACAAAAGCGTTCACCAGTCGCTATGTACGAGGGGAACATAGTCACTGCCGTACTAAAGATGTGTAGGACATTGTACATACAGACGCCTAAAACGGCTGTGCAGGCGTTTAAGACGAATGCAAAACTTTCGTTCGGCAAGCTCAGATGGATGAGCACATTGTTCAAAAGAAAAGCTAAAAAACAAAACGAGCGTTTTCTGATCTTGTAGAAAATATATTGCTAGTGATTATTCAACTCCTAAGATTATATTGATTAATTTCCTGTTTCATAAATTGTCCGTTGAACAGAGGGCTCAAATACCGCATTCTGTGTACAATATCATATGCTGCAGCCTACAGATCTTGTGCCTCTTACTCTTCATACGTCACTAGGGGGTTAGCCAATCAGCTCACGAGTTTCAAGGAACGGTCCCAAAACCTCTACTTTTCCCCCCTTTTTCGCCAAAACGAGACAATTTAGACAATCGATTAGCAGATTCGTGATTACAAGGAAAAACACATGAAAAGACCACCCATTTTCTAATTTAGTAAACCTTTAATAATAATAATTGGGTTAATATTATATTACATTTTGGTCTAGTCAATAAATCTGACACACCTTCATCAGCCATAATATTAGTAACCAATGATAATTGGTAACTTTATGTATTATAAAGGATACATGTAACATTCTTTTAAAAACCGTGTAATATCATAAAACCAAGAAATCAATATATTTCATGAATCGAAAAAAACCCCTTTAACTCTCATTTATATTGTTCTACAGCAACTTTTGCCACTATAGTGCTATTTACAGTCAACAGTAAATTAACATGTAAAGAGAGTTAACGTAAATTCTTCCGTTTTGCTGGGGCAGGATAACTATAACTTGTACAAACACCGAGAACTTTTCTAATCATATACATCATTTATTAGCCAATTAAATAAACAAGAGTCATATTATTATCTAATCATATCACAAATATTTAAATAACAAGAACTTATACAATATACATGCACCTAAATTGTCATTACTGCACACAAAGTGTTTTGTTTCATATATTCCTGTGGACTGATCAAAATTGCAAACAGTGATATTGGTGCCATTTGTCTCTAAAATCGGTTAAATCGTTAAATGTCTTTGCATTAAATTTCTCTTCAGGAAGGTCGCTATTAATATAATTGTCTTGTAAAAAGTTTTACATGTAGCTTTATTCAATTCACATTTAGAAAAATGGTTCTAAAAAGAGTTCTTGAAATTACACGGTGGATCTAAAAAAGAACCATACTCTTCCTCAGAAAGTTTAAGGTTCCGTAAATGGTCGTATGACACATGCTCGGGCGAATTGCCAATTTCGAACAATAACAAATATCGAAACTTCAACCCTGGACCAAACACTATACCTAACCATAACTCAAACTATAATCATAATATAAAACCTATTTGCAACCTTAATCCGATAAACCCTATATTTTTGTCGAAATAAAGCCCGGAACGATTGTCTTCGAAACATGTCGGATCACCTCTGCAAACAATAAAGCTTCTTTAACCAACGCAAAGGAGTTTTTTTCGTGGCGTAATGGTCATTTGAAGAACCGTAGATAAATAAACGTGAATGTGAAGTGGATGTGAGGTCTCATTCATGGTTCAATAGCAACTAGTGCTCCAATGGTGTATCTTGGGATTATGGCTCTCAGAGCAAACATGGAATCCCCCTCCCCCCCCCCCCCAAAAAAAAAAAAAAAAATAAAAATAAATAAATAAATAAAAAATAAAAAATAAAAAAATAAAAATAAAAATAAAAAATAAAAATAAATAAATAGATAAATTAAATAAATAAATTAAAATATATAAATAAATAAAAACGAAAATGAATAATTAAATAATAAAAAATAAAATAACTAAATAATATATATATATATATATTGTGAGGAAATAACATACAACAGCTTTGGCAACTCTCGTGGAAATATATTTACAATGCGAAAGGAAATGAGAGAACAATGGTGGCGTAACTTAAATCAAAGTTCACCAGAGCTGTCCTCCTTTTTGAAATTTCTTGCAAAGGCTGATTCCGCCGGGAATCGAACCCGCGTTCTAAGCCAACGACCCGGGTTCGATTCCCGGCGGAGACATTTTTCAGCCTTTGCAAGAAATTTCAAAAAGGGAGGACAGCTCTGGGGAACTTTGATTAAAGTTACGCAACCATTGTTCTCTCATTTCCTTTCGCATTGTATATATATATATATAAATGTATGTATGTAGAAAAATAAAGTTCACAACATCATATAGAATACACACACAAGAAGCATGTTTTTATAAAAATTCATGTTTTTTTTAATAAAAACATGCTTCTTGTGTGTGTATTCTATATGATTGTGAACTTTATTTTTCTACATATTTAACACTGCACTTTGTAAACTTTGTTCCTGTAAACACTTTACGATAAATGTATGTATATATGTAACTTTACAAGCTAGGGAGCAAAGCAACCGAGAAGTAGATTTTTTTGCATTTTTAATTCCTCAAAAATAAAATGTGTATGTAATTTACCAAGAAAATTCGCAAAGGAGCACTACAATCAAGCGGTAGAGGGTTTCAGATTATGAACATTGATTGCACCCTCAACTCCAAGGTCGGTGAAAACCTTTTCCAAGACAGCATATACGTTCTCGTAGCGTGTTTCCTTCACAATGTAGAATAACAGGTTTCCGCGTCTACTGTAAATCTCCATTTCCATGATTTTCGCTTCAAGTTGAGCGATTTTCTTCTCCATATTCCTCTCTAGGTTTGGTAGCTTTTCCTTTTGCAGAAAGGCAATTTGATCAGAATTAACGGTAAAGGCTTCCTCGAAATCATCTTGCTTGCGTTTAATAGATGCTACCTCCCCAGTGAGAATATCCAATTTGTGATTCATTGAAGCAGAGCTAGACAAGATACTTTGATGAATTTCGGTGAGGGTTGGTTCCTTGGGCGGTCCGGGTTCATCTTGTGGCTGAGGCGTGCCCTTGGGTTTCGGGTCCTTCGGCTGAGATGCTCCCGTTAGCGAGTCCGAGCGTAGCCTAGTGGTCATTTTTTCAAACCGAGTCAAAACTTGCCAGAGATTTTCTCAAGAAACGAGGGTAAATCCGTCGAAGAAATCAGTAAAGAGCGTTCAGTATGATCTAATCGATGAAATAATACTAAAATTGTGAAGGTAAAGTTCTCAGAAAAGCATAATTCGGTTGTTGAAATATTGGTGGTTGGAGAGCTTAAAAACAGGTTAGTCCTGTGTACGTGACATCCGTGAGACGTCATATGTCACTACCCACGATTAATATCCTTTAAGAAGAAGCTTCATACACGATGAACGAAGACAAAACGGTGAGGAGATATCTCTAAACGGGGATACTCATTAGAGCGGGAACGGGACACACCGTAAACGTAGTAACGTGTAGAATATAAACGTCACGGGCAACCCAGAAACATGAAACGGGAAAACCCGGTAATGGAAACAGGAAAACGGCCGTCTGGAAGAAAATTCGCAAAGTTTAACAGTCTTGAGTCCATACATTTCTTCCAGAATAAATGCTATATACACTTCGGCTTCATACGATAAACATAAGAGTAAAGAGCATTGACCTTTCAACTTCTTAAATATGTACTCGGTTTTACGAGGATAAAACATTGATCACATGATAAAGCGTTTTCATGTACAAACACCAATCTTCTCTAATCAAGAGTTAAGATAAACCATAAGCTTTAAAATAACACCTCTATATAATATGCAATGAATGACTTCATAAAGAATTGAATATCTAATTCCCAAAAGACATGTATAATATTTGAAATACCCATCTCACTTCATCAGATCAATCCTTTGATATGTTTAAAGATTTAACTATAACATTCATCATATTACTTAATGCAAAATATGCATCAAAAATGTTTGATATCTTCATTGAATATAAAGATAATGCATTCTTTGATACGGATTAAATCATTAACTCGTGTTCATTTTCTTACAACTCTTAAAACCTGTCAGTTTCTAAGTTTATACAAGTTTCTTTTTTTATGAACATAATAATCCGTCTTTACTTACAGTTTGGACCTCTGAACTGCTCCAATGAACCAAACACTGCTGGCTTACATGCCACTATACATGCTGAAGGCGTGGCACCAAAATGGCAACTTTACCAGCATGACAGCTGCTGCCAGTGCTGCTGCACCCTATGCTCGCTTGTTGCAGTCTGCTGAGCTATAGCTACATGCATTGCCCTGTGCAGTACACACAGTACACACAATAACTATCAAACACCAGTTAGGGGTTGCCTGTTATAGCAGCTAGGATTTAGTCTTTTCAAATGCAAGTGAATACAGAATGAGAGTCACCCATCCATATACTGGGATAAAGGGTCCTTCAGACTCACAGAAATGGCTGCTTTAAATAAGTTCTTCACAGCAAGTACATTTTGTTCCAGTCTGCAACCATGGGCGTTAATCGTTACGTAACTCTATTCATCTTGGGGGGGGGGGGACGGCTATTGTGTCGTCCCCCCCCCCCCCCCCCCATGAACATGAACTAATTTCTCAAGTCTGTCATGATAACCTAGACGTTGTGTTAGCTACAAAACAAAAGTTGACTTGCAAAAATAGCATAATTTCATATGCCTTGAAAATGCCTTGAATTTTCTGGAGATGATCAAGGCTTGGAACCCTCAAGGCCAAGGCCAAGGCATGCCAAAGGCCAATGCATCTAAGTCCAAGGTCAGGGCATTGAAAACACAGGCATAAAGGCGCCTTAAGGCCAAGGCCGAGCACCAAGGCGCTACAACACTGTTTATAATGGTACATTGGTCGACAATCAATGTCTACTTCAATCTGATAGGTTGCTCACCCAAATAATGTGATCATGGATGACCAAGCAAAATTGCTTTTGCCCAAGTTTCTGATCAATAATGTTCAGAATTTACTTACATTACATGCTGTTGCATTCATTTGGAATGGAGACCATCAAACCAAACCTTGGGTTGACCATCCATTTAATTCAAACTGAGGCAGAGGCAAATTGGGTGAATACTACTGCTCAACTGTCCATGGCCAGGTTTTACTGACCATGTTGTCAAAATAATTAAAAAGGATGGAGTAAAATATATTTTCCTTAATCTAGTTGTTCTGATTGCGACGATTATTAGAGTTGAACCTGCGTGTCCTTTTCTGACTCACACTATTTGTGACCCGACGCCTCGAAACCTACAATAAGTCGCCAAAATTATTTTTTGTTGTTATATACATTTCCTGAAAGTAGAGATATGGTATATCACTTGCCTATTTTACTCAATGACAACACTTTCAAATATCACATTGAGGATCAGTATGTATAAACCAGCAATCAATAACTCCTATTCAGAGAAAATGGCCATTTAAGTTAGGAACAAAAGAGTGCTAAACCTTCGCTCTCCGCGTGCGCCCAAGTAAAACTGGGTATTCAAATGGCCATAGCAACCGGTATGAAGGGATTATCAGATTAGGCTAAGTTTTGACGAGCTGCTCCAGGAGAACCTATTCATTACTCACTCCAAAAATCAATTTAGTACCTTTAGAGGTAAAGTAGTAATTTGGCATTGAATGAAAGTATTACAAATTTCGGCGATTTCGATTTTTTAGCTCGACAGGTGAAAAAAAGGAGTCATTTTAAAATGCCCCCAAAACATATTTCTAAGTCGAATTACGACTCATAAACTCGAGACATGATATAATGATAATGAAACTACCCATTTCTATCAAAAACAGAAAATCGACTGATCCAAGCAAATTTACTATTTTGGGCTGTTTGCTACGTTGTGGTCCGTGCGACTTATTGTAGGTTTTGAGGCGGTGGGTCACATTTACTTTGTATACGAATGACGTTTACGCGTCGCAATTTTCTTGGCGTACTTCGAGGTTGCAGTAGTCCCAGGTAGTAGTTTCTGAAGTGGTATAGCACCATGCAAAGTCAGCACTATCATTTGGATTGCGACAGAAATTGTGGTCCCCAAGGCCAGCATCTGGGTAGGCAGATGGGATGTAGGAATGGGAATGGGGTGTCGTGGAGCTCCACTTCTGACAGGGGATGTTGTTTCGTGTGACAGATACGTTTCCCCTATAGTCCGTGGCTGTAACCACAGTGTAACACTCATCTAAACACATTCAAAAGTATAACAAAATTGAGACATTGCGAAATTTCAAGTGCTTTACAAATAAGATTTAAGTGGAGGAACATACTGAATGTTGGGCAGATGATATGTCCGTTTCTGCAAGGCGTATACAGTTATTTGTTGAAATCAAAGGTACTTTATCAATGTACATCAAAATCATTTCAATTTGACAATGTCCAGACGAGAAAATTATTTCTGTATTTTGTTGCTTTTGGTTTTTTGGACTAGTGGAAACCTCCAGCCTTTGAACCCGAACTAAAAAGATGTAGATGATAGACAAGCTTTTACTTCGATACATCCTCCATGCATGTCATTTTCTTAAGAAAAACAACCATTGTGCCAGAAGAAATGATGACAATTACAATGTTTAGATGGTATATGTAACGAGCAGTGTTACAATACACATGTAGGTATTTGGATTTTACTATTCAATTATATCATACTAGCCATTTCAGTAGACGGTTTTATCCCTAAAGTGCAAAGATTTTTTTTTTCATTCGGATTGCGGTAATAATTGACTTCAGGAATAGTCACCGAATAATTTCGCTTCGAAGCTTAAGGTGGCCGTCATTACCTTGAAAAAAAAAACCCGAGAGAGATGTAATTTTGGTGCCCATACCTATTTGCACCTCGCTACAGCTCGCCGTATCTTGCGACTACCATTAACTCGGTTACGTGGGAACGCTAGTTAGCGTGCCGCAAGCTTAAATTCGTATAGGCATGATAGGGGTTCTCATCTTCGAAGATTGATTTTTTTTGTTACATTTTTATCTGGGTGATTTTATTATGATATATTAATTTCATGTAATCTTTGTAAAAAATATATATATCAGGCATGTTTCAGTCCAGTTCAATTTATGTACAGATGACCATCTTAAACCTACCTCCGCCTATGGGAGTTACAGTGCACTGAGGATGGAAGTCACCCACAGCACAAAACTCCCATTCTACCTCAGGATCGGTGGTAAAGCACCAAGCAGTGAAAGTATCAGGGGGATTCCTGCAGTAGTTGTGGTCTCCTAGCCACGAGTTAGGGTAAAGAAATGCGGTAAACTGGTGATAGTGAGGAGTGCCGGAAGTCCATTTTTGACAGGTGCGGCCAGACAACGTCTGGGATAGGTTCCCAGTGTAATGGACCCCTTTCGGATCAAGCTTGCATGCTAGTGTTTCTGTGAATAAACAAAAAGACCATGAATCGTCCATTTAAAACAGAATTTACCGTCACCCCCAGGGAATTTATTTATTACCAATTTTTACGGAGAATAAATTTCCCATAGGCAGATAGGCCCTAGCGCAGGAGTTCGCCAATAATTGGGCTGACATCTCTTTCTGAATATTAACTTTGCCGTTCCTATATTTGGCAAGCGGGCAAAAAGTAAATGAAAAAAGGAAGACAGGTTATTACAGTGAAAATGTTATTTCGTCTCCCAAATTACTAACTAGAATATCAAAATTACAAATAGACCAACTCGCTGCCCGTTATAATGTGGTGATGGTTGCTTAAATTATTGGTGACAATGTTATTTTTTTTTCAGAGGGGGAGCTGAAGCCCCCGTCTCGTACACGTGTGTCAATACCTATGTAATAGTGCCATGTCCAAAGCTACTCATTGATTATGATAAAAATTATAATTCCTAATTCATACTCACCAGAGGTGGTTCCGGCTTCAGATGTTTCTATTGCCGATAGTGACGTTTGCGATTTAGGGTCCTCTGTAGCCAAATTGACTGTTTCACCAGCCAAAATCGATTCTGCAATGTCGGGAAATAGAAAGAAAAATATTAACCTATGAGGTTGAGAATCGATAAAAATTCTAACACATATATTCATACAGCGAAATAGATGCAATAAGCCTTGACTTGAATTTTAAATCGACAAACCTGAGGATAGCATCTGATTGCTTGTCGAAGTCGGATTCAATGTATTTTCGCCTGGTCCTACAGGCAGCGTTGTTTCAAAGACCGTGGTTGATATTATCATGTCACGCGTCTCACTTGTATCTGAGTAAATAATAGAAAGTATGAGTTATTTTTGTTGTTGGGATATAATGACAATGAAAGTATTTATATTAATAATAATAATAATAATAATAATTGAAAAAAACAGTGATAATGACAAGTTGTTGTTCAGCGCTCATGTCTGTCAGACATGACACTGCTGGAGCTCCGCACAGTGGCGTATCTAGGTATCTTGCCGCCCGTGGCAAACTATCAAAATTGAAGCACATAAGCCGGGGTAGTTAGCCCAAATTTGACGAGCTATTTTTTGATGAGCAGATTTTTTTTTCTTTGCCTCCCCCTTTAAGTGCCGCCCGTGGCACGTGCGCTCTCTGCCCCCCCCCCCCCCCCCCCCGTAGATACGCCACTGGCTCGGCAATGATTATTACCTCGGCTTAATGGCATGGCTGCTATTACGACGCTCTAGCATTGACATGCATTAAGTTCTGCTTTACCTACGGAAAAGTGTCATCTCAGAATAAAACGAAACTAAGAAAACGAAACTAAACAGGAAAACAGCCCATCGCCTCTGACTTCATTGTAACTATTCATACTCACCAGAGGTGGTTCCGGCTTCAGATGTTTCTATTGTCGATAATGATGTTTGCGATTTAGGGTTCTCTGTAGACAAAATTGCAGTTTCACTAGCCAAACTCGATTCTGCAATGTCGTGAAATACAAAAAAAAAAAAAAAAAAAATATTAGCCTACTTCTAAGTACTTGGATAAGAATCAGTAGAAAAGAATACATACATGAACATATCGAAATCAACGCAACCAAAATATTACCCTCAGAGCTACTCCTCATCATAATATCTAAAACGCAAATGAATTTCCCTAGAAGGGACAATGCCTGTGGTTCTTATTTTAACCTTTGAGTGAAAATCAGAGTTTTCCGTCTAGTCGTGCTTGAATGAGCATGCTTTAAAGACAAAATGTGACCCGCCGCCTCAAAACCTACAATAAGTCGCACGGACCACAACGTAGCAAACAGCCCAAAATAGTAAAATTGCTTGGATTAGTCGATTTTATGTTTTTGATAGAAATGGGTAGTTTCATTATCATTCTATCATGTCTCAAGTTTGTGAGTCATAATTCGACTTAGAAATATGTTTTGGGGGCATTTTAAAATGACTCCTTTTTTTTCACCTGTCGAGCTAATGAATGTGTGGAGAGCTTTTGTAATACTTTCATTCAATGCCAAATTACTACTTTACCTCTAAAGGTATTAAATTGATTTTTGGAGTGAGTAATGAATAGGTCCTCTTGGAGCAGCGTGCCAAAATTCAGCCTAATCTGATAATCCCATCATACCGGTTGCTATGGCCATTTGAATACCCAGTTTTACTTGGGCGCACACAGAGAGCGAAGGTTTAGCACTCTTTTGTTCCGAACTTAAACGGCCATTTTCTCTGAATAGGAGTTATTGATTGCTGGTTACATACTGATTCTAAATGTGATATTTAAAGGTGTTATCATTGAGTAAACTAGGCAAGTGATATACCATTGGAAAGCTGAGAATCTCTACTTTCAGAAAATGTATAAAACAAAAAAAAATAATTTTGGCGACTTATTGTAGGTTTCGAGGCGTCGGGTCACAAATGACCACTAATTAAAAATTTGAAAGTTCCAAGAGAAGTCAAATCTTAGGAAAAACACACAAAATTGCAAGTACAAACTTGTACTTGCAAGTTTTTGCTCTCCATTGCGCCTTGAGCACATTAGTCATGTGGAGATGGCGCATTATAAATTCTCTATATTATTATTATTATTATTAAAATGTCATTTTAGAAAAATGTATAGTTGGATCTTTTTTTCTTTTATGAGGACCTATAACTCCTTGCTGACTTTCAATCTGTTGTTTTACAATATCAGCCCTTCGCTTAGGGCTTCCACGTGTACAGGATACACAGTCCCCTCTTAGGTTTTACATGTGTTTTATACACGTTGTTGTTCAACTGTTTTATAAGTTTGAATCCCTATCCCGGTATCTAAATTATTTTTGTACGTCTCACTTTTTAAATATTTTTTAAATTGTCAGTCATCATCGATTGAAATTCTACACTTTTTCCAACACCTACTATTGTTTTCATTTTTTTTTTAATTTTCCACATGCATTAACTGTATTAGAGTTTCATTCCAAAAGGGACTAAATCCACTTTTGGCGTTTTCGAATAAATCAAGTTTTTCTTTAATTTTCTACTCATTACCTTGGACCATTAAAAAATATCCAGCAATACATTTTAATTTTTTTATTATTCGTATTTTCGTGGACTCGTTTCCTTTTAAAGAAACTGTGGTCGATCGTCTTTTGGGGTGTTTTCTTAACAACTTTATCATGCTACCGGTGTAAATATTTCATCTTTAAATATATTATTTGTTGGGTTTTATACATTTTCTGAAAGTAGAAATTCTCAGCTTTCCAATGGTATACTCAATGATAACACCTTTAAATGTCACCTTTAAAAGTAAAACTGGGTATTCAAATGGCCTTAGCAACCGGTATGAAGGGATTATCAAATTGGGCTGAATATTGGCAAACTGCTCTAGGAGGACCTATTCATTACTCACTCCAAAAATCAATTTAATACCTTTAGAGGTAAAGTAGTAATTTGGCATTGAATGAAAGTATTACAAAAGCTCTCCAAAAGTCCATTAACTCGACAGGTGAAAAAAGCAGTCATTTTAAAATGCCCCCAAACATATTTCTAAGTCGAATTACGACTCACAAACTTGAGACATGATAGAATGATAATGAAACTACCCATTTCTATCAAAAAAGGAAAATCGACTGATCCAGGCAAATTTGCTATTTTGGGCTGTTTGCTACGTTGTGGTCCGTACGACTTATTGCAGGTTTTGAGGCGGCGGGTCACATAATAATTAAATACATACATAATTATATTTCCATTTTCGCCCGTTTTCCCCTTCAATTTAGTATTTTCGTTCAAAAAGGGATTAGATAAACAAAAATATTCACGTAAAATATTCAAATTGTTCAAAATGGTAGGTCTTTAAGGCTGTTTTAAAATCATCAAGGGGAGGTACATTCCTAAGGTTTACGGGTAGAGAAGTCCACAAGGCAGGTGCTAATGATAGGAATGTTCGGCTTCCATATGTATATATGCGCATGTTAACAGTATGTACCGCCAGAAGGTGTTGTGATGATGATCAAAGTGTATGTAACGGATTTTATTTTACGAATGAGATCTGAGAAATACGGAACTAGATTACTCTGTGCATTAAAAACATAATACACTACGTTTCTCTACGGGGAACCAGTAAATTTATTTAGAATTGGAGTACTGGAATCTCTTGAACGAGCATCCTCTTTACACATCCTGCTGTGTATTGAATTTTGGAAGTCCATACAAAATTGAATTACAATTACCTACATGGAACGTTATTTGAACGTTGTTCAAGGAGCTGTTAAAGGACAGCATTTGGGCTAAAACAATTTTACCGCGTTGAATGAAAATAAAATGTCAGATACTCACCTCCAGGTAACCTACATATGAAATGTTGTTCGATGCCTGCAACCGGGAATGGAAACAAGGGAACTGATTGTGGTACCATGGTCATGATTTCTCCATGGACGCCTCGAATAGGGCTACAAAGGTTTTCAACCAGCTGTAACGCACTGTAAGTCTCATTTGTAGATTCCAAGGCTTCGGCTAAACGAAAATCTGAAAATTCCATATTTCGACATTGATACTGTTAATCGTTTTTTTTTTAAATAAAATACAATGCATAATCTGACAAGAACTGAAAAGTCAATCGAATCACTGGTGCCCTCAATCCACAAGGCTTTCATACTTAGGGTAATAAATGAAAGCTTCAAAATATACAACTTAATATTGTATTTTGTTTAACATAAGACCACAAGAAAACTTGATTTTCAATTCTGTTCCATACTGCAAGCAAAAATTACCAAAAAAAATGTTCAGTATACTCAAAGTAAAGTCCTCAAAGAGGCTTTGCAATTCAGGTTGGAGCGTTGATATATTTATTGATACTATGCATACTCGAACGTATCATGAGAAAGCCTTATCATTCCCGTTTAAAATGGTGCTCTATTTGTAATTATGTAATAATGAAATGTGCAGAACACCTAAATATCGAGCCAAGTCAAAAGTGAAATGTTGAGAAATGCATTGCTATTGTCAAGATCGAATTCTCCAATTGTTTTGAGGAAGGATTGGGTTTTAAATGATGTTGAGGTGGCAGGGGCGGCGGAGTGCCTTTCAAAGAGACCATCTACAAAAGAACACGAAGAGAAAAAATAGGGCTTTAGGATAGTGTTATACTACTGCATTCTAATTAATACATTAGCAAACATCAACTAAAACGACGTATTATTTCCAGCTTTAATGATTACGTATAGAGTGCAGTGTCGTACTCAATGCTCTGACATTCCCAATGAGGGACACGAGTTCTGCATTATTTACGGTGATATAGTGATAATGCCAACTGCAAATTCACATTAAGGCTCTTTTGATCATGTTACTATATTTTTTGAACATTATCCCTGTCCCTTTTCTTTACCATTGTGTCAGCAATAATGTTCAAAGCTTTTGTGAATTTGTATTGAAACCAATTTTATTTATCCCACAAAAAAAGAAGAAATTGATAAGGTTTTGAGCACAACTCAAAATTGTAATGAATAAGACCTTGAAGGTTGCATTGGTGTCGACTTACTTGATGAGATTTGAATGATGTCATAATGCTTGTTAATGCGGGCGAGCGTAGCGAGGGAACTTCAAGTTGCTAAAGATTATGAGCACATGCGAGCAAGCGAAATGAGAATTTCGTTTTGCTTTGGAGGAGGGGGAGGGGTACTAATTGAGCCCCTCTCGCCCCTAGCTCAACTAGCAGTAACTGTGGTTCAATATAAAGCAGCACGGATTGTCAGCAGGAGAAAACACACTCATCATCGGTAAAATGGGGCACTATAAGTGGAAAAGGGCACTTATTAGGAAAGGGGAAAAGAGGGACTTATCAATGATATTCACATGAAAGGGAGAATGGCAATTATCAAAAGTAAAAAAGGGCACCGATAAGATTTAAGGAGGGGCGCTCAGCAACTTTGAAAAGGGGCACTCGTCGGATTTGAAAAGGAGCATTATCAAAAGGGGGAAATGAACATTTCTATCAGAAGGGGGAAAGGCACTTAATGGAAATGACAAGTGTCATAGACCTGGAGTGAAGACTAATCGGTTGTGATAAGTTTTTAGAAGATTCGATTTAATACATACCATTTTATAATAATTGCGATCATCGTGTTCTCCTTTCTTGATTTGATTGTCAGTGTGAACGAAATAAAAGGACAATGATTTCGTAACTTCTATGAGCCATGACAATTGGGGGCTTGTTCGAAAAGGACAGAAACCAAGCCATTAATGGCATTATTATTATGCTGATGACGACGATGCGATGGGCACGAGGGGATTTTGATTCCACTCCAGTCCCATATACTCGCTTTGGTGGTATGTCTCCCCGAGACGCTGCCGCAGTTTGGTAGGTACAGTTTCAGTTTCAAGTTTTTGCATGGCAATTGGTGAGGCGTTAGTAGCCCCTGTTTCTAGGCTAGTTGGACTAGGTCTTAGAGTTTGATTGCATGTGTTGGCTGCATATGGCAATTGGTGAGGCGTTTGTTGTCTCTGTTTCTAGGCTAGTTGGACTAGGTCTTGGAGTTTGATTGCATGTGTTGGCTGCAATTTGTGCAGATAAACTTGATCTGTAGATATTCTGCTCGGTTTTATTCTCGAGTTGGACCTCACCGGATGATCGGTTCCGATTATTTATATTGACTTTGTCAATTTGTGCATGGATGTGCATTGTAAACGGTTTCGCTGACTGCATTTTGGAGTTAACGAGTTACACAGTGAATCATGGCTGAATTTAATGTTGAGGTGTTCCTCAAGGAGGATTTGTCAATCGGCAGATTGAAAAGTCTGGTCAAGGCTAATTTGAAGAGTTTGGCTGATAAGCTAGGGGTTGATTTAACGGATTGTTCACGAAAACAAGAAATATTGAATGCAATTGTGGAACAGCAAGGGTTAAGTAACCAAGAAACTGTCGCGTCGGCTGCGAAATCATCTGAACTCATGGTCGAGGCAGATAAAAGCACTAAAAATGAGTCAGATTCTGATCAATTGAAAGCAGAGTTAGCTAAGATTGAGTTGGAAGAGAGAAAGGATAAACTAAGAGCTGCTGAACATGAGAGAGAGATGGAAAGAAAGAGGCTTGAATTTGAGATGATGAGGTATGAGGAAATTAATTCTCAGGCCCGAATATCTATGCAAAATGATCATGGCAAACCAAAAGGAAATGAATTTGCAGCTAGGTTGAAACTTGTTCCCAGGTTTGATGAGAGTGATTTGGATTCTTTCTTCCTCATGTTTGAGAGAATAGCTTCAAAGATGAAGTGGCCGGAAGATGAGTGGGCATTTTTGATTCAGCAAGTAATCACAGGTAAGGCTCAGTCTGTGGTTTCATCTTTGAGTGATGAACAGTCTTTTGATTATCGCACAGTAAAGGATGCTATCTTCCAGTCGTATGAATTGATCCCAGAGGCATATCGCCATTTCGCAATTTGAGGAGAAATCAAGGGGAGACTCATGTTGAGTTTGTTCGTAGGAAGGAGAATGCTTTGGACCGTTGGATCCGTTCCTTGAAGGTTGAGCATAGTTTTGAAGCCTTGAGAGAGATTATGCTTTTAGAGGAGTGTAAAAGATGTATGTCACAGGAAGTTAGGACACATGTGAATGATCATAAGGTTTCAGATGTGAAGGCTGCTGCCATGTTGGCAGATGGGTATGAATTAAACCATAAAGGAAGTAGGTCACCTCAAAATAAGCATAAGAATCCTACAAGTCAGAAAAATAGTTCTAGTTGGAAACAAAATCAAACATTGCGTGATGATGAAAAATCTAATTCATCCAAGCCAATTAGCAAAACAAAGCACAATGGTAGTGGTGGTGAAACTGAAGAAAAGATCACTTGCTTTTTTTGTAAAAAAGAAGGTCATTTCAAGACACAATGTGAAAAATTGAAAGCAAAGCTAGCAAAAGAGAAGACACAAACACCTCCAAATGGACTAGCATGCACTGCGCCGGCTTCAATGCGTAATCCCATAGTGCAAAGTAGTGTGGAAAAGAACACACATGGTAGAATGACAGTTGCTGATCAAGATGATATTGATGAGCTGTTTAGGGACTTTGTTTCTTGCGGTACTGTCAAATTCAGTGATGACAAGGAGTTGCCTGTTCAGATTCTAAGAGATTCTGGTTCAACGCAAACATTGCTGGTTGCAAATGAGGCATCCTTGGATAAAAAGAATTTCACTGGTAGACACGTTCTGGTTAAGGATGTCAATTTAGGCTATAAGCCTACACCATTGTACAGTATTGAGTTGATTTGTCAGATAGTTTCCGGTCCGGCAATTGTTGGAGTGGTGGACGCGTTGCCAATGAAAGGAATTTCGCTCTTGCTGGGGAATGATGTGGCAGGTGGTAAAGTATTTCCTTCACCAATTGTGAGTGAGAGCCCTGTTGTGAATATTGAAACTGAGAAATTGGTAGAAGAAATTCCGGGAATCTTCCCATCCTGTGCAGTAACGAGAGCACAGGCAATGAAAGAAAAAGTGAAAGAGAGAGAAAATGTAGTTGATGATGAAGTCAGTTTGGCTGATACTTTCTTCAAAGAGTTGAATGAAAGTGCAGATGATCCAATTCAGGGTGAGACAATATTCAGTCAGTCTGCATTGATTAAGGCTCAAGAAGAGGCGAATGATTTGAGCCGGTTACGTGATATTGCGGTGACAGCTGAGGAGGCACAAACCATGTCACAGTGTTTCTACACAAAGTCTGGTGTCTTAATGCGTAAATGGACCCCTTCTGGGCGACCTCAAGATGAGGATTGGACAGCAGTCCATCAAGTTGTAGTTCCTCCAGGATATAAGAACGAAATCCTTCGGTTGGCACATGATGTCCCTATGGCTGGTCACTTAGGTGTGAGGAAGACTGTTGCCAGAATTTTGGCTCATTTCTATTGGCCAAAGCTCAAACAAGATGTGGCTAAATATTGTAGGTCTTGTCACACCTGTCAAGTAGTGGGGAAGCCACAACATCGCATCAAGCCAGCGCCCCTTATTCCCATTCCAGTGAGCCAGGATCCATTCAGTCGTGTCATGATAGATTGTGTAGGCCCTTTGCCTAAAAGCAAGACTGGTTTTCTGTATTTGTTAACTATCATGGACACAACGACTCGTTTTCCTGAGGCAGTTCCACTAAGGAACATAAAGGCAAGGACAGTGATTGATGCCCTTTTGACCTTTTTCACAAGGTATGGTCTCCCAAAAGAGATCCAGTCTGATCAGGGGTCGAATTTTATGTCCACTGTGTTCCAGGAAGTTATGTATCAACTTGGCATTAAGCAGATCAATTCATCTGCATACCATCCGCAGTCTCAGGGTGCCCTTGAAAGGTATCACCAGACATTGAAGACAATGATCAAGTCTTATTGTCAGGAGAATCCAGGAGAGTGGGACAAGGGCATCCCTTTTCTCTTGTTTGCATCAAGAGACACCCCAAATGAATCCACAGGGTTCACACCCTTCGAGCTTGTCTTTGGTCATGAACCAAGAGGCCCCTTGAAGGTAGTCAAAGAACAACTCTTGTCTGAAATGGAAGAGGAAGGTAGTAATGTGTTGGATTATGTCTCTAGATTTAAAGAAAGACTGTCTAGAGCATGTGAACTGGCAAGTGAGCATTTGAAATCATCCCAGGGTGTGATGAAAACTCGTTCGGATCGGAAAGCGGAGTCTCGCTCATTTGAACAGGGTGACAAAGTTCTTGTTTTACTTCCAGTTCCAGGAGACTCGCTGAAAGCACGATTTAGTGGTCCTTACTTCATTGAGAAGAGTCTTGGGAAGGAGACGTATATTGTAAGTACTCCTGATAGGAGAAAGACAAAGAGAGTGTGTCACATCAATATGTTGAAAAGGTATTATCAACGTGATGAGGGGTTGCCAGTCAGTGTTGTTCATGTGCACAGTGATGTAAAAGGTGCAGATTCAGGTGCTAAGAGCACGAATGAGTTAGCAAATGTTGTTGTTGCGCATGTTCATGATGAGGTACCCTGTGATGCAGAAAGTCCACCTGAAATAGACTTCAAAACAGGTATGATTCCCAGGCTAGACAATTCAAAAGTGATGTCTTATCCAGAGATATTGCTTAGTCATTTGCCCGAGTCAGAGAGAGAGGATGTTGTAAAAATCTTTCATGAATTTCCTGAGGTGTGTAGTGATAAATTAGGATGTGCAACAGACATTGTACACAAGGTTGATATAGGTGAAAGTGAACCCATAAAACAGCACCCATACAGACTTCATCCTGACAAAAAGAAAATTGTGAATAATGAGGTAGAATACATGCTCGAACATGGTATCATAGAGCAAAGCAATAGTAGTTGGAGTTCACCAATAGTACTGGTTCCAAAGCCAGATGGTTCCCAGAGGTTCTGTATCGATTTCCGTAGAGTCAATGCTGTTACAAAGACAGACTCTTTCCCTCTTCCACTTATAGAGGATTGTATAGACCAGGTTGGAAATGCTGCCTATGTGAGTAAGTTAGACCTCATGAAGGGTTATTGGCAGGTGCCATTATCAAAGGAAATCTCGGCATTTGTGACGCCACAAGGCCTTTTCCAATGTCGAGTCATGCCGTTCGGCATGAAGAATGCCCCTGCAACGTTCCAAAGAATGATGAATAGAGTGATTTCAGGGCATGGAAATTGTGTAGTGTATCTTGATGATGTCTTAGTATATAGCCATAGTTGGAAGGAGCATTTGGCTCATCTCCGAGATTTGTTTGGAAGGCTTTCCAAGGCAGGACTAGTTGTGAACTTGGCAAAATGTGAATTTGTCAAAGCATCTGTTACCTATCTAGGTCATGAAATAGGCCAAGGACGTGTTGCTCCACGACGCGCCAAAGTCCAGGCAATCGTGGATTTTCCCTCCCCCTCCTCCAAGAAAGAACTCCTCCGATTTCTTGGAATGTGCGGTTTCTACCGTAAGTTTGTCCCGAACTTTAGTGAAGTGGTTGCCCCGCTGACAGACCTGCTGAAGAAGGTCAAATTTAACTGGTTAGGAGCTTGTGAAACAGCTTTCCAGAAATTGAAGGCTGTGCTGATGTCGGATCCTGTGCTGGAGGCCCCAAACTTTGAGAAACCTTTTCACCTCGCCGTGGACGCTAGTGATAAAGAAGTTGGAGCTGTACTCCTACAACAGGACAAAGCTGGATTCTTGAAACCTGTCAGCTACTTCTCAAAGAAACTGAACATTCATCAGAGAAGATATTCTACCACAGAGAAGGAGTGCTTAGGTCTAGTGTTAGCAGTGCAACACTTTGAGGTGTATCTGAGCAATTCGTCTGAAGTGAGTGTATATACTGACCACAATCCATTGACTTTCCTTGAGCGCTTTCGGACCAAGAACCAAAGACTTTTTCGATGGAGTTTGATTCTGCAACCGTATGGACTGAAAGTGACACACATCAAAGGAAAGGACAATATAATCGCTGATACACTTTCCAGAGCATAGAAATATGATTGGAGCTGGGAAAAGTGAAATGTGATGAACTTTATTGTGACAAACTTATGTAACTGCTTAATTTGAGAATTATAATGCTTGCATGAAGGATGGACTAAACATTTGCTTCATGATGTGTTTCCCCAGATTTGATAAAAAGGACATTTCGTTAAACTGACTATTTCGGTATTTAACAGACATTGCATGACGCGCGCATATTTTATGTCTACACTATCTTTCACTATAATAATGGTGATTTTTTTTAAATTGCTTTTCATATTTATGGGATACTGACTTGTAAGGCTATGCATGAAGTCAAGTGTAATTCAGAGATGCCACCTGTTTTAATACAGAAACACTGCAGGTTTTATGAAAATAATGGTTTTCGCAAAAACTGACTTAACTGGTAATACCCATAATGTCTAACAGAAAATATCTTTTTCATCACTCAAGTTACTGCAGTTGTTTTTATAAGGTTGGCATTCCTGATAATTGTTGATGGTTACGAAAGCATACAATATGTATGGTGTGCAAATGTAAGAGTGTATTATGTTTATAAAAGTCAAAAGCAATTATGTCAGAATTATTATAACCTGAAAATGGTAGAAGATTGTTGTTAGGTAAAATGCTGATACAAAATATTAATTTAAATTTCATGTAGGTTGTAACCACATAGGATAAAAAAATGCTTCCAAGTTGCATGTACTGTATTTGTTAACTTTGCTACAAAGTTCACTGTGCTAATTCAAAGTTGATTGCATGATCAAGATTGACTTATGATATGTGATATTCACTATTATGTGCCAAGAAATGTTTACATGTAAGTACATCTGCAAAACTTTGTATGTTTTACATTGTTTCTACATGACATAAATGTACATATTTCGGTTTATACAAGCATTCTACATATTTTGTAATTATCTTGTTACCTATGTTTGATGCAATGTCGATACATGCATCTTTATTTTTGTCCATTATTATATGTGTAAGGTATATTGACACCGTTTAACAACTCAAAATGCTCTGTAAATTTCACATTTTGAAAGGCTATCTACACTAAAGGAAAAAAGAAACTTATAAAAGTTCAAGAGATCACCAAATTAAATTCTCTGCATGGAAATGTACCAAATTTGGATATAATGTTGATTCAATGCATGGCTTTAAATGACAGTCAATAACAAAAAGTTTTCTTCAATGCCACAAAAGAAATGTGCACTGAAGCAAAGGACTCTCTAATCCCCAAGTCACAAAGACAAACTGCAGCCTTGTACACCATATGCATGTCAATGAATGAAACAAAAGAATTTCAAAAGGGATTTGCAAGTTCATATCCAAACAGATTAATAGCCAGTATGTCCACCTCTAGCTTGCTGGCAAGCTGTACACCGTCTTCGCATGCTTCCGATCAGATTCGCGATGGTAGCCTGGGGAACATTGTTCCATTCCTCTTGCAGTGCTGCAATGAGCGTCTCCCTATTGATGGGTTGATTGTCACGCCTTGACACACGTCGACCAAGCTCTTCCCAGAGATGTTCAATTGGGGAAAGGTCTGGTGAACGGGCGCACCATGGCAGAACATCAATATCCTCTTGCTCGAGGGGTGCAAATCCCTTTTGAAATTCTTTTGTTTCATTCATTGACATGCATATGGTGTACAAGGCTGCAGTTTGTCTTTGTGACTTGGGGATTAGAGAGTCCTTTGCTTCAGTGCACATTTCTTTTGTGGCATTGAAGAAAACTTTTTGTTATTGACTGTCATTTAAAGCCATGCATTGAATCAACATTATATCCAAATTTGGTACATTTCCATGCAGAGAATTTAATTTGGTGATCTCTTGAACTTTTATAAGTTTCTTTTTTCCTTTAGTGTATATTTCATGTATCAGAGAAGGAACAGAGACACCTTCCACTTGTTTTCATGTTTGAAACTCTTCAAAACCACAGGTAAATGCTTGTTTTGGCATACACAACATGTATTTGTAACTCAATGACCTATATTCTGTTTCGTGCATAATAAACTCACATTCCGACATAGATAATGAGGTCGTTTCATAGCAACGCGGCTGTTCGCGTGCGCTGCATGACATTATGTTTGTTCGTGCTATACATATTCAGTGTTTAATTTTGCATAAGCGTGCCATCGTGCACATTGCGCATGTGTCGTATATATCGCTGCGCTTATGAATAGTCATGTTTTCCTTATATGTGACCCGTCACGTCAAAATGAGACAGAAGTCGCATTTTTTGAAATTGCATTTTATTACTGATTATTATTCTCCGTTTCATAAGCTTTAATTTGGTATATAGTTCAACTCTAGAGAGTGAGTATTAGTGGAGATAATAGCTTTTGAATCTTGAGTAAAGTAGGGCTGTGGCAAAGTATTTCTTCGAGAAAAACGCTTCCAAAGTTTGACTTCCGTTTTGCAGTCATGCAGCATTTTCCGTTTGTAATGTCAACTAGATTTGGATAAAGCCCTTAGCAACCGTTTATTAATTCTAATAAAAACTAGTCCTTATGTTTCTTTAGGATCTCTTCTCATGAAAACATGAATTTTAATTCATTTAAGCCATGAATTTTAACGCTTTAAGGGTAACAAATCAAGTAGTTTCACGGCACTGAAAAAGCTTCCCGCATCAACTTCATGCTTTTTTCGTTGAGCCTTTCCTATGCCGGTATGATTTTCTTAAAGGGTTGATTAACCTAGCTATAGTCAAAATGTTTATAAGTCTGTCATTTTGTGCGGGGAAATGTATTAGATTATAGTTCAAACTTTCAGAGGTTTTTATGTCATATTTTTTTCTAAATTAATCATGTAAACTTGATTTCTTTCAATGTTATTTGCTTTCTTTTTAAAGCTTGGATTCGATTGTCGCAAAGTCATTCAATTTTGGCAAATTTACTGATTAGACTAGTCTTTTCCAACAATAATATTGACAGAGATCGTTGATGTCTGCATATGAAGCTTACTTTTTTTTACTTTTCGTCTTGTGAAAGAGCAATAGAAATCGCCGCTTTCTTAAGCCTAAGAATTAACACACGATTATTGATTTTCTCTCTCTCCTTCTACATCACGCACCTGTTTCATAATCTCGACAGTTTTATTTCTTTCTTTTGAAAGCTCTCTTTTCGGTTCGCTCTTTACTTAATTCCAGATTAAACAACGATGGAATGAAACAGAATCATAATAAAGAAATTGTATGCTGCTTCAGTTAGTTCTACCTTTAAAAAATGTTTATAAAAGCGTCTTTCTTTTCTTTTCGCAATGTCAAAGAGGTATAGAATTCGCCCCTTTCAAAGAACAAGGATTAAGTCACATCCTGCCTTCGCGAGCCGATTAATTTTTCTTCTCTCATTGTCCTTCTCAGGGGCCGCGGAACGTCTTGGAAAGTGGAGGGCCTAAGTGGGGGGGGGGGGGGGGGGGGGGGGCTGCGTGGGGCTGCGTGTATAACTACATTTTTGCACTGCTATACATTTGCACGTGCTTACTGAAAAAAGTGGGGGGGGGGGCTGCAGCCCCCCCCCCCCACCCCCACCCCCACCCCCTCGGTTCCGCGGTTCCTGCTTCTCAATCACGAGCTTGTGTCATAATCTCCACACAGGTCCTTTTCTGTATGGTTAAAAAGCTTCATTTCTTTTATCATCAATTTCCCATGTTCAACAGCAGGATAAAGATAAACTGCTTCTTAGCGCCGCTCTATAGTTAATAGAGCTTTATTTATTTTAAATTGACGCCCGAACAATTCTCTCTCTCCTTCTAAATCTTTCACCTGTATTATAATTTCGACTGTTCTTAATTCTATTTTGAAAGCTAACTCTTTCTTGTCTGTTCAGCTTTTTTAACGAATAAGAGATTTGGCCGCTAATAAGCCACTTCGGGGATGCAATCTGAGCATGAGCAGATAAAGGTCATCTGTACCAAATTCTAAAACCCACTGACACTAATATTCGATATGTGCTCATGAATGTCATGTAATCATTATTCAATTATGCACTAATGGTGCATTCCATGATATCCAGGTGGAAGTATTCTTTTTAAAGGGGGAAACAAAAGCTGTTCATGAGGCACCTCTATCACTCCCAGAGTTATTTCTCTGAAGTGCACATAAAGGGACCCTCCATGTCTAAAATATCTGTGAATATTCGGGGTCATTTGTACCATGCGCTAACCCGAACTGGCTTATTATCATCATGTTGACTGGCGGTATGAACATGACGAAGACAAACTGCATCTTAGCTTGAAAGTCCATCGTTTCTCCCCGCTCTATAGTTAACTCAAGCTTAAAACAAATCAGATACTTGTTTCATTATCGCAACCGAGGGCCTTTTCATTCTAGTTTTAAAAAATAATTTCTTTTATTTTCGTCTGTTAAAAAGAGTTATAGAATTGGCCGCTTTTTATCGTCATGTTCAAAAGCGGGATAGAGATAAACTGCTTCTTAGCGCCGCTCTAGTTAACTAGAGCTTTAAAAAATAAATAATAATGACAACTGCTTTTTGTAAAAATTGACACCCAGACAATTCTCTCTCTCCTTCTAAATCTTTCACCTGTATCATAATTTCGACTGTTCTTCTTAATTCTATTTTGAAAGCTAACTCTTTCTTGTCTGTTTGGCTTTTTAAACGAATAAGAGATTTGGCCTCTAATTATCATCATGTTGACTGGCGGTATGAACATGACGAAGACAAACTGCATCTTAGCTTGAAAGTCATCGTTTCTCCCCGCCCAATAGTTAACTCAAGCTTAAAACAAATCAGATACTTGTTTCATTATCGCAACCGAGGGCCTTTTCATTCTAGTTTTAAAAAATAATTTCTTTTATTTTCGGCTGTTAAAAAGAGTTATAGAATTGGCCGCTTTTTATCGTCATGTTCAAAAGCGGGATAGAGATAAACTGCTTCTTAGCGCCGCTCTAGTTAACTAGAGCTTAAAAAAATAAATAATAATGACAACTGCTTTTTGTAAAAATTGACACCCAGACAATTCTCTCTCTCCTTCTAAATCTTTCACCTGTATCATAATTTCGACTGTTCTTCTTAATTCTATTTTGAAAGCTAACTCTTTGTCTGTTTGGCTTTAACGAATAAGAGAATCAGCAGAGGGGGGGGGGGGGGGGCGCAAGGGGCGTGCACCCCCACTGTTTTGTGTGACAAAGTATGCCCCCAGACCCCCTAGATGGCCGTTTGGCTTGGTCAAACGGAAGGTTCATCAGTGTGCCCCCCCCCCCCCCTTTCTGAAAATCCTGTATCCGCCCCTGGCTAACTGGCAGTATGAACATGATAGACATAACCTGCGTCTTAGCTTGAAAGTCATCGATTCTCTCGGCTCTATAGTTTACTCCAAAAAAGAATGTATACAATCTACTGGTGTCTAATAGCTAATTTCTTTTCTTTTCGCCATGTTATAAAGAGGTAGAGAATTCGCCCCTTTCAAAGAACAAGGATTAAGTCACCTCCAGCAAGAGACGATTATTGATTTTTTCTCTCTCTCTCTCTCTTTGTCCTAAATCGCGCGCTTGTTTCATAATCTCTGCACAGGTACATGTACTTTACTTTATGGTAAAAAGGCTTATTTTCTTTTCGGCTTTTCAAAGGGTTACAGAATTTATCCCTTATTATTATCGTGTATCAACAATTTCGTTGCTCGTAAGTCATCTTTTCACTCCACTCTAGTTGACAATCCTCTCTCCTTCTAAATCACACACTTCTATCAAAACTTCCAGTTCTTCTTACTTCTGTTTTGAAAGCCAACTCTTTTCTATTCCCTCTCTACTTTCAATAGATTAAACAGCGATGGCTTAAACCAGCTTCGTAATGAAGAGATCTTTCATTGACGATTAACAATTCTCTGCGCTAGTCGAGTCTTGCTTTACGAAATCTACCACCTTCTCAATTTCAACTTTTTCTTTTTGCTTTTAATAGAGCTAAATAATTTGTCTATTATTTTCACACGCACCCTCACCAGATGATTAGTGAATGCTTGTCTCTCATTCTGAACATGCATCACATTCTAACACATTTTCATTCGCCGTCACAATTTCATTTGGTTCACCCCCCCCCCCCCCCATTCAAAGGGATCTTGGGACTTTCAGACTCTCTTTAAAGTGATACTAGGCTGAGCAAAGTAACAAAATAATCAACTTGTAAAGAAAAAGAGACATAGAGGGGAGGTACTGATAACTGAAACAGAGAAAGAAGAAAAAGATTTTTGTTTAGCCTGCACTCAAAACGAAACAAGAAAGACTCCCAAAAATAATGATTAATGAAATATTGATAATATACTTTATTATAACGGGACCGAAGTAGTACGAATGCGATGATAACAGAAGCAATATCTGATCTTAATCTTCAGAACAATTCGTGCCAGCGCGATCGAGCATTAAAGTGCATGTGCTTGTTGCAAATTCTTTTACAGAGATCACGTGACTGCGAACGTCCAATGAACAAAGCCACGCGTCGCTAGGGGCGGGGCCTAGCGGATGGCTTTCTTTTCGCTCTGGCACGAGCCAGCTGTCCGAAAAAATAGAAGAGTTGACCGAAAAAACACTCGTAGAAAAACTGCTTTTTCTACCCTTTCCCGTTATATTTAGGACTCAATTTTTTTACAGAGCATTCATGAAACATTGAAGATTCAAATCAGCGAAGAAAAAAAAAATGCCGAAATTTGAAGTTTTTAAAGATTTGCCCAATTTTCTCGAGTTCTTGACCAGCGACTTCTGTCTCATTTTGTCGTGACGGGTCACATATGGTCCAACAGCGTCCAGTCGTTCGCAGTCTAGTGTAATCGATGTAGTGTCGATTATATCTCTTGGTATAATGTTACGGTCAATAGAGTTATGATTAGTTTTTATTGAAATTACTATATATCTGAGCACATGCCATTTTTGCAGCCTTGTTTTTATGCACAGTTCTTGTGTAAGTTGACATTTTATATAAGTTAGTGATTGTATTACTTTTGCAGAACAATTGAACAACGATTCATTTCTAGGATGTTTTGTTAAAGTTTTGACAATCGTTGATTGGCAAAACTTTCTCTTTGGGGGAGATATGTCATAGACCTGGAGTGAAGACTAATCGGTTGTGATAAGTTTTAGAAGATTCGATTTAATACATACCATTTTATAATAATTGCGATCATCGTGTTCTCCTTTCTTGATTTGATTGTCAGTGTGAACGAAATAAAAGGACAATGATTTCGTAACTTCTATGAGCCATGACACAAGGGGCACTTTTTAGAGGTAAAAATTGGCACTCACAATACTTGAAAAAGGGCACCTATGTTTGGAAGATGAAGCGTGTCTTGAATTATGTTAAGCTTTGGCAGTGATTACTTTTAGTTAGATGCCATTTACAATTTTTAAACTTGCCACGATTTTCAAATATTCGGATTCAAACTAAATTAATTTCCTACTCACGATCGAATAATTGCAAAAATGAAATGTATATTCACAAAAACATGGTGGAAGGAGGCGAGTGCAAAAAGGTTCATTAACATTCGATCTTTGTGGAAATACACTGTAAAAACTGAAGTGCTGTATATAGCACTTTTATGGACTGCACTCAGAGTGCTATTGTAATGCACACAGCGTGCTATTTCATCACTTTCACGGGAGCTGCACCGGCTCCTTAAACTGCTAAACATTCATAAAAAATGATTTTGGCTAGCCTCGAACCAGAGACCGCTGGCATTACTGCTAGACTAACTCACATCGTACGATTTAAGAGCAGATCATATTGTTACATAGTGAATTTACGACTCCACATAGTTCATGTTAACTACTTGACTCCCATGACAAAACTGGATTGCAAGAAGCATTCGTTAGTCTATCGGTAACGTCAGCGCCTCTCAATCAGCTGAACCTGGTTCGAGGCTCGCCATATATTTTTTTTTGCTGATAAATTAGCACACTACAAGTGCTAAAACAGCACTTCAGGTGCAGTCACTATACATGCCCCTAAAAGTAGCACTTTAGTTTTTACAGTGTATGTGTATCCGAACAAATAAATGATTAATCTCTTTCGATATTCAGCGTGGGGAAGGGGAATATTCTCTAATAAAAACTTAAATATCGAAGTGAGATATACTTGTTTTGCAAATCTTAGATGCACCACTAACTGTTTCTTAGGTGAGGAGAAACCTGTCCTTATTGTTGCAAAATGAAAATTACATGGTCATTTTATCTATGGGCTACGTGCTCTTCTGGATAGTCGCAAACATCATTAATTCAGCAATAATTGAGTAGCTGTTTGCACAATTACCATGAAACCGATCGAGGCTGGAAAGAAACAGAGTGCAAGAGGAATATAAATGGAAATACTGCTTTACTAGAATTGGACTTGCAGTTCACATTTGATTCATGCATCGGAATACTATTTGCAGTACAGCCGAATTAAAAAAAAAACACGGACTGTAAGCAGAGTTCCATTTATTACATATCCTTTGAAAATGGCTAACATTTTATTCATATTGATTTATACTTGGCATGTTCGAGTCACTAAATACTTTAAAAATTCAAAGGACAGAAAAGTATGTTTTGGAGGCAACAACAGAAACGAATTCGCCAAAACGGGTTGAGAAATAGATACTGGAATTTATCATTATATTTAGTAAATGTGAATTATTTAACTTGACGTAATTTCCCCTGACTCTTAACCAAAAATTCTTTATCTTTTCCTGCTTTGAAACATGTGGGATTTTTGTGGAGGTGAGGGGGAGGAGGGGGTGGTGGCATTTCTACTCAGGTACTATACACAATTACAATATTTCGTTGAAGATTTTTGAAAATATTCTATTGACAGATGTTTCTTTAAGAGAGGTTTACAAATATTTTGTAGCAGATTCACAACATTTATATAGTTTACGAGTGAAAGATGGCCACAATGACTTTGAGTTTTCTAAAAAAGAAGTCGCAGAAATTTTCATGAGACTTAGAATCGCAACAATTCTATCAAAAGTTAGGGGATTTTGGTATAGATTACTTCATTGAGCAGTATATACAAACGAACATCTCTTTAAATTTGGTTTGTTGATCATGATTATTGTTCCTTCTGTAAGCCAAATTTAGAATCCTATGAATACATATTTTAGGATTCCGATGATTTCAAAGCCTTATGGCAGAGGGTGATTGAAAAAATTAGTTTGATAAAGCTTCAAAATGCAAAGTGGAAAGATATATATGTGGGGATTACTGGAAAGGACCTTGAAATTTCTGATACAGTAATCTTTTCAGTAAAATACATTATTTCCTGGTCACGGTCAGAGGGTATAGTTTCTAATCGGCATTTTTCAAATGATAGTAGAACATCGATATGAAGAAAAGGCGATAGCTATAAAAAGGAACAAGCTAGACTAGCATTTGTTAAAATGGGAGAGGCTGTATGAAAACAGCAGAATTGAGGGCTGTATCCGTGGGCGTGTTTAGCCGTTTGTCCGAGGACATTTTCGGACAGAGAACAAAAAAAAAATCATGAGAACAATGGTCCTCGGAAGCCGGACAATAGTCCTCGAACGAATGAATTTGTGCCTTATTCCGTCGACTGTCCGAGGACGGAGGAACAATAGAGGAACAATACTTGTCCTTGGAAATAAAGCAATACAAGACGAAAAAAAAAATCATGACAACAATGGTCCTCGGAAGGCGGACAATAGTCCTCGAACGTCGAACAATGAATTTATGCCTTATTCCGTCGACTGTCCGAGGACGAGTAACAATAGAGGAACAATAGTTGTCCTCGGAAGTTAAGCCATGTAAACGTGTGTGTGTGTGTGTGTGTGTGTGTGTGAGTGAAAGGGGGGGGGGGGGGTATGGGTTCGGGTGCAGGGAGGCCAGTACAATGTATATGCAGTAATATGATATTCACTTATATTGTTTCCCTTGTTAATTTTTTTTTTTTGGGGGGGGGGTGGGGGGCTAATTTATGAAATATGTCATTCAATGCTTTCTTTTATACAGTATTTATACAGTATTTAATTTCATTATTCATTTATAGAAGATTTTACATGGTAATGTGCTTTATTTGTTATACACTTTTAGTGAAATGTTGATTTGTGATTAATGTATAATTATTGGAAGGAATCAAAATGAAGATCATTGGAAAAAAAATATTGATAGCCCTAATCAAATTCTAACATAATGTTTACAAAAACACATTCCCAATTTTGGGCAAATCTTAGAAAACTTGCAACTTTTAGAAAAATCGTCAGAGGTCGCCTACAAAGGTCGGTTGAAAGGTACACTCTAAAAACTTAGTGCTGTATTTAGCACTTTTTGAGGGCATGCATAGGGACTGCACTCAGAGTGCTATTGAATGCACACAGCGTGCTATTTCAGCACTTTCACGGGAGCTGGACCGGCTCCTTAAACTGCTAAACATTCATTAAAAAATCGTGATTTTGGCTGTTCGAGAATTGCTGGCATTACCGCTAGACTAACTCACATCGTACGATTTACAGCAGATCATATTTTTACATAGTGAATTTATGACAACACATAGTTCATGTTATCTACTTGACTCCCATGACTAAACAGGATTGCAAGAAACATTCGTTAGTCTATCGGTAACGTCAGCGCCTCTCAATCAGCGGAACCTGGTTCGAGGCTCGCCACGGTCACAATTTCTTTTGCTGGTAAATTAGCACACTACAAGCGGTAAAACTGCATTTCAGGTGCAGTCACTATACATGCTCCGAAAAAGTAGCACTTTAGTTTTTACAGTGTAAATCGGGCACTTCATTTCTAAGCATTCATTTTTGAAGGTTATCCTACATGCAACATTAATACGGTCTTTGTTTATATCTTTGTCCTTCTCATGACCTTTTGGGCTATTGTGTACATTTCCATTTTTTATATAGTGATAAAATGTGAAAAAGCAAAGGGAGACTTACCTAAGGTGAACACAATTAGGATAAGTACAAACACACTTCCGAGGATTGTCGAAGACTTTTGTATGTCGAACTGTTATTCAAAATAAAAGAAAATTTTATTGAATGTCAGCATAATTCTAAAAGAAATTTAGAAATCTTTAGATTTTAACCTTGTTGATTGAAGCAATGCTTACCAAATGTAGCATGGTGTTGCAAGTGTGAAAAATAGACTTTACATAATTATACGTGCCATTTGGTATAGTTTAAGTGTGGGAACTTGTTGAAGTTGGAGAGAATGACTAACATAATTAAAGAGAATGTTGATTTCTGGGTGACAAATAATTTGTGATCTTTCACATTTTTGTTTTGTCAGTTGGAAAAACATCATAGTAGAAATGTCCCCTGAAAAGGATTGCCTTTCAAATGCCATCAAATTTGAAAAATGACGGGAAAAAAGTTAACATGTGTGCAGTCGCACCTACCCATGTATGTGTGCAGTACATGTGTTTTTCGACGAAAGTGGGTCATTTCATCATAATGTTGATGATTCCATAACCTCACAGTGTACACCAGCTTTCATGTGTATATATACATAAGAATCCTTTCCCCATTGCCTGAGAAGGTTCTTTCACAATGCACTGCATAATCTGAACTCAACTTTATCTTAAAATACAAATGTCTACATTCTGATTGCAACAAATTTTAATGGTATTACCACAATTATGACATTTTGACTCTTTAATTCTTCGACACCAACCTAAAGATCAAACCTGTCATTTTTCCTTCAATCCTTTTTTTTCTTCTCTATTAATGGTACATAACAAAACCTTTGTTTGGTTATGACACTGGTCTAGTAACCCAGAAGTCGCGGGTTCGAATCCCGCTCGGTCTGCCTGTGATTTTTTTCACAGCAGTCGAGCAACCTATCACACAGCAGTTGCGTGTGTTACCACCTTCTGGTGGCTGTTGGAGACAATTGAATAATTAACAACATTATTTCACGTTACCCATCGGATTAATTCTATACCATGTTCATTTAGATCAAGTACTGGCTCTGGTGTATAAAATAATGTAGCATGGACGATAAGAAATTTGGAAGGATCTTTCATGGAATAAGAATTCTTTTTTTAATAATAATGATTCTACTTTATTCAAATTTATCAGTGGCCAAAGACTTTTTTTTAATATGAAGCCTACTATTTTTTTGAGCATTCTTATGCAGAAACGATGAGGAAAGCTATTCCTTTGTTCCCAGAACTAGCCTCATGCATATAAACATTATTGACAACAAAACATATTCAAACGTCTTGTTTTCCTTTTCAGCCTCGTCTTACCTCCCACATCGTGCTCCACTTTGGGCCGTTATCGTTCAGGTGATGGTTTTTTTTTCTCAATCTTGCAATCACCTAAAACCGATCGATACCTCCAGATAGTCATTTAATGTTTACACGTTTGAGATGAAAGTGCGGAGACTCAGACTGTTTAGAGTGCGAAAGTTAGTTGTCGAGTGACTACCAGAGAAGCCTCGATGATGGTTGCTGATCATACAATTTCAGTAATATATGCGGCAATGTTCAACGCGTCTAATTCGATTATGATCGTAACGGACACTTGCGAGAGTGGCTATTCTATTGTCCTGGAGTATGCCTATTAAAATGAGACACCCATTAATGGCTGCTCATACTTCAACGATGAAATCGGTCCATGTAGAAAATGTATGATGCTGTTCGATTTATGCTGAGCCTTGAGCACCGCTATTTTCAAGATCTAATACATGTTTTATATAGACCGATTTTATTGTTATTGCTATCGTAATGAAATCTTTATATGACCAGGGGCCTGTAACATAAAAAGATACAACCAATCTATGGCAAACCATGTACTGAAGAGTTACAATTGATCGTAAGATTGACTGTATCTCTTTATGTTACAGGCCCCAGTCCTTACAAAAGCAGTTAATGCAGGTATGTCACGGCCCATTTGTGTCGGACCTACCATTAAAAAACAAGGACGTGGAAGAGAATGACTATCATGACTACTTGTCATGTACAAAGTGGAGGCGCTATTCAGCATCTTAAAAGCTATTTATTTATCAATTTATCAATTTATTCACTTATTCATTTATTTTTTCTTTCTTCCATTTGATTTATTTACTTAACGATCTATCTATTTGTTCATTAATGTACTGATGTATACATTCTTTTGTTCATTTATGTCTTTATTTAATAATTAAAATATTAATATATTTTTTTAAATTTATGAATTCATATTTTGAAGCAAGATTATGAATAAAAGTATGTACTTCATGGACATTGTTTTCTTTCATCATATATCATAATTATTGACAGTTTTAATAATTTGATCAATCCATAATTTATGGCTGCAAGGAGGTTTCAACTTTTCACCCTAAAGTGGTCAAACAGCAGCACTTTTAGACGGTTATTTTTTTTTTTTAATTGTATGTTTTATTAAATCAAAAGACAAAAATCATAATATTTACATGTCATCAACAATGATTGGTACTTTTAGACGGTTATTAACCTTTTGATGTATCTATTCATTGTTCATTTGGCAAAATACATCAAGATAAAAAAATATATTTTTTGTTTTGTTTTGTTTGTTTGTTGTTGTGTTGGGGGGAGGGCGATCTTACAGCTTGGACGCCTTAATATTTCCGAAGGTTATAGTGAAGACGTTATAGTGAAGACGTTGATAATGGCAATGATGATCATAATAATGACAATAACTGTCTCTGTAATGGGTGATCACGGTGAAGGTGGTAGTGGTCACGGTGGTGACGATGGAAAATAGTATTGCCGACGATGATATCGATTAAAAAACAAAGGGAAACCAATTACAAAATAAAAAGTGATTCCAAGGAAAAACATATCTGCATGCATATAATACAACCAATATATACAATATGACATGATTGCTCACATGCCATGTAGTCCAGAAAGACTTAATGCTAATTAAGCCCTTCCAGAAAAGCAACACCTAACATAGCGTGCCGTTCTCCTTTAGGTTCATCAGTCCCAGGTCACCATTTCCAAACCAAGTATTGACTATATACTTGTACCTATCACCATGATTCACAAACAAAACAAAAAAAAAACCCTAAAACCCCGGTGTCCTATATTCAAATACAGCTTTGAAAGTTAAACCCCCATTTTTCAAGTTTAAAAACCGGCATTGCACTTTAAATATAGCTAAGCGGAACCTTTGAGTAGATTAGTCTCTATAAATCGAGGGCACAGTGTCGAAAGTCCTTCGTCAAGTCACACAGTCAGAGCATAATTTCAGGGGGAGAAGGGGTGGTGGTAAATCATTGTTCCCATTTCATGCGCTTCAAAGATATTTTCGATGTGTTAGGTGTGACATTGTGTGTTCTAAATACAATGGACAGTTCTCTTCTGCATTTCGGGGTGATAGTTCACATTCGATTCCAATTACAGAATAAAAACCCTTATATATAAAAAAAAAATGAGAAAAAAATTTATAGAAATTAAATTAAGCGTGGAAAAGAAACTGCTGAAAACTGCTTATCCAATAATAGCGAGCCAATAGAGTAAAATGGAGTCAAAAGGGGCCTGAACTTTCGATCCTATTGCAGAGTCTTCGTCAGAGGCAAAAAGACAAACAAAAAACAAAAAAAACAAGACCAGCCTATATTATATAGACTACAGACACAAAACAGTATACATGTATATATAACTCTATATGGTACCTTAGCAGGACAGTGCTTTGTTAGGAGCATTGTCTGAATGTCCTGCTAATGTCCGCGAGTGTCCTGCTAATGTACAGCAATGTATTGTGACGGAATAAACCTCATTGTTCACTGTCCCGCTAACGTACCATCCAGTGATATAACAGGAACTGTAAGGGGGGCGGGGGGCTGGGGGCACAAAACGATGGAAACAAAAGGAGAGTGTGAGGAGTCAAAAGCAAGGAGGCAAGTAGGTGTGGAGGGGGGTTAAAGGAAACACAAAGGTGTGGAGATGCAAGGACAGTAATGAGCCCCAAGCTCAAGCGTGGGTAATCTGTGGAAGCAAAGGATAAATGGGGAGGCAACATCAAACAGGATAAGGAGCAATGACAAGGGGTAAGAGAAAGGAATAAGTACTGTACAAGTCCAGTACAGTGGAGTGGTAGGGAAGAAAATAAAGAGGGAGTCGAGTTGTCAGACTCCATGTGCATTATATATGGCATATAGAGTAAAGTGTGTTGAAAAAATATATTTGCTATCTACTGTATACAGGACTATAAGATGTAAAGCATACTATATATTAAAAAATACATACATGTGCATAAAATCTGTAATATATGTATCTAAACCCAACGAGGAGGTAAAATGCAAATAAAATATTTGTATATATATATATATATATATATATATATAAATATTTTATCTGCATTTTACCTCCTCGTTGGGTTTAGATACATATATTACAGATTTTATGCACATGTATGTATTTTTTAATATATAGTATGCTTTTTTCAAAACCGCACAACAAGGGTACCAAGTCCTTGTGTTGCCATAAAGCTTTTATGGTAATAGCCGGGAGGGAGCATTGTTATACATAATTTGTATATATATATATATATATATATATATATATATATATATATATGCATGGGAGGTGTAAGGGTGCATACAGTGAGAAATATGTAATAAAAATGGGGCACGGGGCCTGTATGGGAGAAGGGAGGAGTAAAATAAACTAAATGGGAGTGGAAAGTATAATGTAAGGAAGGGGAGTAAAAAGATGTATTAATCATTTCCCTCCTGGATGTTGAGGCCATGAGGTTGGATGGTGCGAAGTTGTCTCATCCAGCATGTCCAGTACTTCTCCCTGCTGGGACGGACTGTGTCGGGACGGGTACCTAAAGATTCAATGCCCTGTAGAATCATATCACTGATGGAATGGTTAGGAAGGTTAAAATGGTGGCCCACTTGAGTGTCAAGCTTGGCTGTTGACAGTGGATTTGTGCCCATAGAAGCGTCTCTTGAGTGTGGTCTTGGTTTCCCATACGTACTGGGTCCGGCAGACTCTGTAAGTGGTGAGATATATAACATTAGTGGTGGTGCAAGTGATATTGCCCTTGGTTTGGTGAGGGAGGTTGGTAGAGTTGCTGGTGAAAGTGTCGCCCTCGTGGATGTGAATAGCACATACGGTGCATTTGTTGGCTGTATATTATAAGGTGCCGTGCTGAATGTGAGAAGACTGGCCGGTGAGAGAGGGGACTTCAGCACGAACGATGAGATCCTTGAGGTCTGAGTCTATATATATGCTTGTCTTGTTTTTTATGTATGTCTTTTTGCCTCTGACGAAGATTCTGCTAGGATCGAACGCTCAGGCCCCTTTTGACTCCAAATTAAATTAAGCAAATTACATTTTAAATAAACCAGTCCACTGTAATTTTTCAAGGACTAAAACAAAAAATAAAACCCTAAAGCCCCGAAATCTTTTTTTTTTTTTGTTGTTGCAACGTTGTTTCCGAATATATTAGTGATCAGTGTTTTGTAACAGAGAAAATAGAAATTCTATCTGACAGGTGATACCTCTTTAAGGATGTATTCTAGAACATACGGAAACTAATCAATCACAAAGTGTATCGTATGATGTATCGTTCAACATATCCCGGAACTTGGTGAACAGAACCATGAAATAAACACTTGTTTATATTCGCTACTTTGTCCTACTCATGAGAAAAATGGAAAGGCAAATTCGTGGTGTTTTTTTTTATAAGTCAGTTGCGGCAGTACACAAACTCCGTGATACTGTAATTATTTTTTGAGAAGGTTATACCTTGCAAAGGAGCCATGTAATATCATATAATAAGTTAATTGTCTGCACGGTCGGACAAATAATCCCGTCCTATGATGTCCTTCTTATCACTTATAAAAGCTAATTAAAAAGAAATTAGCATCTATATGGTCTTACACCAACTACATGCACCAAGAAAATCACATTTTCTCAAAATCCATGAATTTGATAATATTGCCTTTAATGTTATTATGTAAGAAATAACATCATTCTGAATGACGTTGCAATAAAGCCGAGTCTGCTAACCTTTCTTGGAAAATGAAAGTAGGTTAAAGGTATGTTTTTCGTTTATTTCGAGAGAAACTTTGTAACAGATACTACATTTTTGTTTACTCGAATAATATCAGGTTGCTTGTCAGCTTAAAAAAGAAGAGTTCACCTGTACACCAGGAAATACACAGAAGTAGTCGTTGGTGGAGAAAAAATAATAATAATGAAGCATTAAAATAAGAAAGAGCGTATCTGGACAACTAGCCCTGGACAACTACCCCCTAGGACAATTACCCCAGGACAATATCCCCCGGAAAACTCCCCCAGGACAATTACTCGCCAGGACAATTACCCCCCCCCCCCCCCCCCGACAACTATCTGCGGATTCTTTGGTAGTTGTCGGGAGGGGAGGGCGGTATCGGGGTAATTTATGGGGTTTTTTTCCTGGGGTAATTGTCCCAGGTTTTATTGTCATGGGGATAGTTGTCCTGGGGTACTTGTCCTGGGGTAGTTGTCCTTAGGGGTAGTTGTCTAGGAGGCACTTGTCCGGTGAGTAGTTTTTCAGGGAGTATAGTTGTCCTAGAATAATGAAGGAGAAATAGAACAATAAAACAATAATCAAAAAGTGGTTGAATTAAATTGAATTTAGAACAAAGAATCTTGCAACTTGATATTTCACTTCAATTTCATTTTCAAATATCGGTCGATTTGGTGGTGTGGCTGAGGTAAAACGATTACAGGAGAGCTTCCGCATCCTGATTTCTTGCGGCGTTGAGCCCAAAAGATAACTTCCTGGTAAGACAGAAACCTATTAAAAGGGGTTGCGCACAATCAAAAGGACGTTATCACGAGTATTGTCGGACGGGCCATTACTTCTGTCGCAACTTTAACATCTCTATCCACTATCATATGCCTATCTAAACCTAGCCGCCAGTAATACATTTACCAGTCTACAGCCGACCCTGTAGGAAGGTAAGTAATTATTCTTTTGTTGACTTCTTGTGAGTGTGTGTGTGTGTGTTCGTGTGGGTTTTAGAGTGTCTGTTCTCTTTTTCATATTTAAACATTATTCTTTTTCTTGTATTCTATTTTCTTTAAAATATTAACATATGCTGTGTAATTTTATGGGAAAAGTGGGTACCCTGTAGGAGGTAACCATTTCATCTTCTGTTGACTTCTTGTTTGTGTGTGTGTGTGTGTGTGTGTGTGTGTTGGTTTTCTATTTCTTATTTTATCATTATTATTTCTCTTTTATCAACGTATGATTTGTATTTTTAAGTTAAAATGTGGATACCCTGCAGGAAGGTAATCACTTCATTTTTTGTTGACTTCTCTTGTGTGTGCGTGTAGGTTTTTATGTGTTTATTCTCTGTTTTTCATTTTAGCATTATTATTTTCCTTGTTCTCTATTTTCTTTAAAATATTAACATTTTGCTGTGTAATTTTATGGGAAAAGTGGATAACACAGGAAGGTAATAAGCTCATATCTTGTGCTTGTGTTTGTGTATGTTGGTTCTCTATTTCTTATTTTATTATCCTTATTCTTTTTAAATTTCTTTCAGATATAACGTATGCTTTGTATTTTTAATATACCCTCATAGTAGGATGGTAATTATATAATGCGTGTGTGCTTGTATGTGTTGTTCTCTACTACTTGTTCTATCATTATTTATCTTTTTTCCCTTGACATATCAACATAATTATGATTAGTACTTTTGTGTAGTGTATGTTTGTATGTATGTATGTGTATCGTTATGACGACCTCATCACAAGCCTCGTGCTTTCTTCTATTAATGTAAATAATAACATTTATTTCATATTCATTTAAAACAAGAGGGAAATGAATGTGTTTTGAATCTTGAATCTTGAATCTTGAATACATTAAACTTGATAGGCAGACCCCTTGACACAAAATATGATATATTTTAGTGTAAAATTATGTAGATAGAGAAAACGGTCCTTTGTTCTTAAAAATAAGCAAAAAATGTGCTGCTCTTTCTTATCGTCAGAAGACGAAAGCAATTGCAATGTTCACAAGTGTATAATGAAGGAAAACTTTCACTTGAGAAATTTGATAATTTAAAGACATATTTTCCTTTCCTTTTTTCCCGTTTCATTTCTTTTTTTGCCCATAAATGTTAAGTTGTATTCAACATAATGTATTATTTATTTTGTTAATGCTGTGACATAGTTTTACTATAAAGGCCGTACCTAATGTTAGTTATTTTTGTTATTATTATTAATATAATTATTATTATTATCATTATTATCATCATTCTTACAATTTCCATTATTAGTATAGTAGCACTAGTGAGAGTGTAATAATTATAATAATAATGATTATTAGTAGTAGCAGTTGTATAATAATGATAATAATTATTATTATTAGAAACATGCGTCCTTCTCTTTCGATACTGTTGCCCATTGTGGTCATTCTCGTGATGACGTGTGTCATGACGTCAGAAGCTTCACAAGGAAGATGTAGTCGTCGAGTCACGTGAGTATTCAATATATTTTTTTGTTCTTATTTCATCGCATATTAAGGCTATAATTAAGTTCGAATATATTTGCAAACAACAATCTTTTCAGTTATTTCAATAATTTGTCACTAAAGATTGATTGCTTTACTCAATAAAATAAGAACAGGAATACAATTGAAATGAAATCTATATTTCATTTCATTTCATTTATTTTCATATTTCCAAAATTACATTTTTCAAAAATAGATACATACATAAATAACATAAAGGTCAATATAATGTAGGCATTTTACTGAGAGAAATATGATAATATATAAAGTGGGCATCTCCAAAGTTTCAGAATTTTAAGCTTTAGTTTGATATAAAGAAAGAGTACCAATTTTATATAAAAAATAAAATGTAAACAATTAGATATAATCATGTAAAAACTATATTATCATTATTATCATTATTGTTATTATCATATTTCTATATGAATTATCATAATTTATTTATATTTTCATAACGATAGACTGCAAAAGCACACTTCATATTCTAAAAAACTGCATCATGACTTTAGGAGCACATTTGCCAACATGATAAAGCCAGTACAGCTGTGGAACAGGTTTTATGCAATTTAGTATGTGTCCATAATACTTCAGTGTCTTTATTATTCACTGAAATTTGTCCTGTAAAGTAGTTGAGTTGCCGTTTTATTCAAGATATTTTATCCCTATTTCCAAGACGATACCGGAATAACTGCAACAACCAACGTCGGTCATACAGGACCTACCGTGCTTCCTGGTGCCCCTTCAGACGTATCTACTACCAGCGGGCAGTGTGAGTATTTGCAGTAAGCTATTTACCATGGTTTTGCCAGAATGTGTATTCTCAGTATGAAGTCAGTGTATGAATGACAAAAAATAAATTTGATTATCAGTAATAAATTAATCATAATTTAGTATACATTGATTACGACGTCCCCTATACCATATTGTATTGGGGAGGTTTTTTAATTATTGTTTTTTTTTGTAGCTCTTCAATTCTTGCAATTTCTCGAAAAGCACATGAGTCTCTCCTCTCATTTCATTTTCTAATTTAAGCCAATCAACCATCCATCTTTTCTGCCTTTAACGAAACAAACATGTATTTATCTAACCCTCTGTTAATTTGCTGCGTCATTTTACACACAGCCCTGAACAAAGACGGTGACTGCCTTGCAACGGTTGCCAAACACAGAACGTCATTTTGTGACGTTTCGACACTAATCTTGTATGTCAGGGACTAGCCAGTTTTAGAACTTTCTTCGTAAAATACTAATTAGGAAAAAAACAAACCCAGACAAACCAAACAACCAATTTTACTTCACATGGGTGGAGTGTGGCAAAAGTCGACCAATGTTTTGCCAAGGAACGTTTGTACGGTGACAGTACCTTGTGGAGTACAGTCCGGTGAGTCATCCACTAGACCACAACACCTAACCAATGCTTCATCATAATTATCAATGCAATTCTTAATTTTTTCCATCAGAACGTCGTATCGCTGGGTCCAAACGTGCACGCGCGTTTCCTACCGGTCCACCTTGTACTACTGTTGCCCCGGTTACCGGACTGTAGGATCATCTTGTGTCGGTAAGATCCACTTTCTCCATCTCTGTCTGTCTGTCTGCCTGTCTCTCTCTCTCTCTCTCTCTCTCTTTCTTACTGTGTCATTATCTCTCAATATATACGGTGCGTATAAAAAGTATACCAAACTTTGATAGCTTTTAGTTTTAAAATGGCATTAATCTGCAGCAAAACTTGCATAGCGCCACGTTACAGTAACTGATAAGTTGAGATTATAATTTGAAAATCAATTGCATTTTATTTTGAATTTTTACTAACAGCTGTTTGAAAAATAGGCAAATTTTATATTTCAAACTATTATTTTTGACGTTGCACATGTGGAAAATTGCCAGATATACATTCGAAGCTTCTACACAGACACTTTTCAAATAATGTCACTTTAAAACTATGCCCAATGTGACCTTTAAATTTATTTCGCTGTTAAGAGTAACCTTTCCAGTCCTATGATACACCATTCATGATTTTCTGCCACGGATAACTGAGCACCAGCGGTTTTAAAAAGTTTCTTCAAAATCTCCTTGTACCAACTTTGGGCTGATGCACCGAACGTGGGTCAACCTATATGAATGTGTTACTTTATATTTTAGTGTATACCCCCCCCCCCCCTTCCCCCCCCCCCCCCCGTGGGTGAGGTGGACGTGGCAGGGCTTCCTTTAGAGTTCATCGTAGCTCTCTGCGGGGCAAGTCGACTGGTTCGCATAAAGCTAAACCTAGTTTTTGACGGTCTTTCCCGAGCGATTGTTCAATCAGACATGGTGGGTGGCCGACTTCAATATTTTCTCCCGGCTTGGGAGGCCATCACCGGAGACGCCTTCGTGCACTCCGTAGTGCGCGACGGATTATTCATAGATTTACCGCCCCTCCCCCAACAACCCCCCCCCCCCTCCCCACTCCCCGGAGGGGTCATAAAATCTCGTTCACACCCCATGTCTGCCCAGGCTCATTGTCACGCTTCAATGGCGATCAAATCTCTGTTGAACAAAAGGGATTATAGAAAAGGTAAAAGACCATCCGAGTCTTTCTCTTTCTCCGATTTTCGTTATTCCCAAGCGCTCGGGAAAACTCCGATTGATTCTGAACTTGAAAAGGATAAACAAATTTATTCCTCCGGTGCATTTTCAGATGGAAACTCTAGCCTCTATTCTCCCACTGATCAAGAGGAAGGATTACGCACTTCCATATCCCTATTCAAGGCCGTACGCAGAAATTTTTTCCTGGGGGGGCAAGATGATCGCTTTTTATTATTGGATCATTTAAAAGTCTAAAACCCTATTAAAAAAAAGTATGATTTTGAAATTTCTGGGGGGGCAACTGCCCCCCCTGCCCCCCCCCCCCCCCCCCCCCCGCTGCGTACGGCCTTGTCCCTATTCATCCCGCTTCAAGGGACCTTCTGGGATTCTCCTTCCTTTCAGAGACTTTCCGTTTTCGTGCTCTTCCCTTCGGGCTGCGCCTAGCCCCTCGGGTCTTTACGCGGGTAGTGGCTGCCCTGGCAGCCTCGATGAGGAGGCGCGGCCTTCGTCTTTTTTGCTATCTGGACGACGGGGTCCTCCTAGCAGAGTCGGAAGCTCTTCTCTCAGACAGAGCACGCACGCTGGTCAATGTGACGCAAGAATTGGACTCAAATTGAATGAATTGGGAAAAGTCAGTGATGATTCCTACACGCCGACCAGTATTTCTGGGGGCAGTGATAGATATTCAGAATCAGTTTAATAGCACGGCCCAGTCGAGACAGGATTCTTACTATCGTCTCCGCGACCCGTCGGCTATTTTTGGCCAGAAGGGTCAGGGCCAGGCAGTGGCTTCAATTCTTGGGATATCTCTAGCCAGTTTGGTCGATGTTCTAGAGGATTTCAAGCTTCTTATGAGGCCCTTTCAGAGGCATCTCCTCAGGTTTTCTTTCTGAAACGTCCCCCTCGTTCTCAGTTAGTCCCGTCTTGGAGTTTGCATCGGGTTCTGGAAGCCCTGGCTAAACCTCCTTTCGAACCGTTCGGTAAAGCTTCGCTCCACCATCTTACGGTCAAGACGCTCTTTTTGGTAGCCATTGCCTCTGGTCAGAGACGCCCTCTGTCTTACTTCCGGTCATGTTCGCTGGGAGATTAAAGGTGTTAGGTTGATTCCTAAAGCCCTCTTTCATTGCCAAGAACCAGACGGCTTTTCTGGCCCTGTTGAAGTTTTTCTTTGTGCACTATCTGACATTTCGTCAGTACGCGAGGACAAGGTTTGGTGTCCTGTTAGAGCTCTTAAATGGTATATTGACAACACTAAGGCATGTCGCAAAGATGATCAGCTTTTTCTGATCACTTGAGAGCCCTTTTCTCCAGCTTCTCTTGATTCCATTTCTAGATGGATTGCCGAAGCTATTCGGGCAGCCGGCCCAGAGGCCCTCTTATCAGATAGTAAGCCCCATGCTCATGACACTCGTAGCGTTAACACTTCCTGGGTGTGACGCTCGATGATATTCTGAGGGCTGCCTATTGCCGTTCGCCCAATTCCTTCATTTCATGCTACATTAAGGATGTCCCTGCAGGAGAGGAATTATTTTCATCAGCCACCTGGAGGGCGGCAGTGTCTTCTCTGTAACCCCGTTTCCTTCCTCACTTAAAACATGCCACCCGGTTTTGAATGGGTGTTAGTCTAGCATAAGAGGTAGGTATATATGATTTATTGTAGTAAATTTGTAAAATCAGCACTGATTTTCTTATTTACTAGATAAATCTATATACCTACCTATGACCCTCCCTCCTAACCCTCGCCTTGCAAGCAACATGTTTTACTCTTGGGGTTGCTCGCAATAGAGGAAGATGGCGTTGCGTATTCTTGCGGGTGAGTGACGAAGGGGATAACAATGGGTTACGGGGGGTGCGCACAATATTGTGACTCTTTTGTGTTAAAGAGCTCATATGTGGATTTTTCCAACCCCCAATTGGAAGAAATATGGTTTGTAAATAAATAATAAACATATTGAAATAAAGGTTTCATCAATTTTAGCAAATAAAATAGATTTTTTTTGCCTAAAATGTACCCTTGATTATTGCCCTTATTGAGCCAGATTTCTCAAACAGACCGATAAACATCGAAGCGGGGTTGACCTGCTATAAAGTCACTGGGTAGAGTTGATCAATTCATCCACGTCAATTCATCCGGTGCATAACGAGAGTCGCTTTGTTTTGGGAGAATCCTTACGTTTTGTGGCAAAATGCCACGAAATTGCGCTGTGTGTGTTGGGGGGGGGGGGGGGGGGGGTTACAATACTTTAAAGAACACCAACATCAGTTTCTTCACCTTTCCAATGCTCAATAAGCAACGGAATTTGTGGGTGAAGTTTGTGAAAATTCGGCGAAAAGATTTCACAGCAGCAACACACAGCAAGCATGCACGAATTTGTACTATTGTAGCGACCAAAAATCAGCCTTCGAACGTCACTGCAAGATTGACTTTGGAGATGTAGCTGGCTCGAAATACAAGGCTAAACTGTAAACCAGCTTTTAATTTCTGCTTCCTTGTTTGGCGTTCAACAATTGAAAGGAATGAGCAAAGTCGATCTGGCGCTGCACAGTGGCTGCCGGGCCCACGGTCAATTGGGAAAAGAGAATTTCCATTTCGGTGAATAAAATTTGGAGTGGATTATTATTATTATTATTATTATTATTATTTGGAAACATAATTTTGAAGTATCAAAATCGTATCGAGCAAAGTTTCTCTTCACTCTCGGTTGCCACTCCATGCTATGTTGTGCAGCAGTACACCGCGGAGGTCATACGACTCTACCCAATGACGCAAGTGCTAATTTGCATAGAAAAGTAAACAAACTCGCATTTTGCCGAATTGGACTGCGAGACAATTTCAGTTTGAGGTGGAATGAATACGGACCAGCATTTCTTCCAAATAATATAGCATAATAAAGCATATTGACATGTTCTACAGGTAATACCCTTATTGAGGCTTTAAATGGCGCTCAGCAGCAAATATTCAATTTCATTCACACTGCTCATGAAGTTCCTCTTGGGATGTATAGACTTCCGACTTGGGGTGTTCATACCCAAGTCACACAGATGAAACAAACACCAGACCTATACAGGACCGCGCAAACAATTACATTGAACCCGAATGGCCAAGGTTTGGTCGATTTGGAATCGGTGTTGAGTCTCTTTGGCGGTGTGACTGAGCTATGAGGTAGGCCTAAATTACCAAATTCTTATTTTGTATTGAACGAGATGTGAACGAATGCTCCCAAGGGAGACACAACTGCCCAACCACTGCACTTTTTTTTAACACAGCTGGCGGGTTCAGATGTAGCTGTCGACCTGGTTACCGAGATACCAATCCAAGCAATCCGTGATATCAATGCCAAGGTATCATAACAAAGAGAGACACAGAGAGGGAGAAGGAGAGAGAGAGAAAGAGAGAGAGAGGGAGAGAGGGGGGAGGAAGAGAGAGACCTCTCTCACACACGCACACACACCCACGTTTACATGGCTTTACTTCCGAGGACAACTATTGTTCCTCTATTGTTACTCGTCCTCGGACAGTCGACGGAATAAGGCACAAATTCATTGTTCGACGTTCGAGGACTATTGTCCGGCTTCCGAGGACCATTGTTCTCATGATTTTTTCTTTGTTTTCTGTCCGAAAATGTCCTCGGACATACGGCTAAACACGCCCACACCCTCACACACACACACATACACACACAGAGTCTTGTATTGCTTTACTTCCGAGGACAAGTATTGTTCCTCTATTGTTCCTCCGTCCTCGGACAGTCGACGAAATTCGAGGACTATTGTCCGGCTTCCAAGGACCACTGTTCTCATGAATTTTTTTTTTTTTTGTTTCTCTGTCCGAAAATGTCCTCGGAAATACGGCTAAACACGCCCATAAGCGCACACACGTACCCAACACACCCAAGTACACAAATTCAAATTCAAATAAATTTATTCTTGAACATGAAATTAAAACATCAGATGTACATTCATATAAGAAAAGAAGGGCACAAATAGTATACACTTGAAATAAGAAACCTCCAAAATATGACAGTACATATACATGTCAGATGATACACATTACACTCAGATACTAATTCAGAATATACATACACACATACAAGAAAGAAAATAGAAAGGGAGAAGTGTAGAATAATTAACAATCATAAATTATCTTAAAAATTGAATTTGGTACATTAAGCATAGGTATCAATAATAATATGATAATAATAAGTAGATCATTCCAGATTGGTGGCCCAGTACGTTTTAAAGAATTCAGAATTAAATTGGATGTTGTCATGGGGTAATTGAATCTATACAGGAACGAGTGTTGTAGTGATGGAAGTCATAGTTGTATCGAAAAACGACACTATATTATTAGGACCATTTTTATTTTTAACTGCATGTATAATGTAGCAATTTTAAATTCATGAAAATCGTAAACGGTAATTGTTTTATTTTTTTATAGAATAAGGGCCGTGAGGGCGCTAGAGATGGGGATAGAGATACAAAACGGGCTAGAATAGATGGAGAGATGAAGACAGTTGAAATATATAAAAGCTATACAGAAAAAACTGCAGTAGTTTGGTCTGGTAACTAGATGGAAGAATCTTACAAGGGACAATGACACTTACAAGGACATTTATTATTATGTCAACCATTGACAGGGTATATTTACATAGCATTTGAAGTATATCGCTGGCGAATACATGTACCAAAAAGGAGAAAAAAGCCAATAGGCAATTAACATAAAATATTCAATTGAGGAAGTAATTGAATGCATGAAAGTACATAGTGTATATAAAATTCATTGTCATTCCATCAAATAATACTAATAATTCTACAATGTTGCAAAGAAGGTGAATAAATTGCACCAGGAGAGCATTCGCTGCAAATATACTTTACTGATCTAAATCTGAGGTTCAAAATAATGTATTTCATTTTGATGGTATTGGTCGTTCAGTATAACATTTTTTGTTAAGATGGAGTTTACTTTCCTAAGCGAAAAAAGGGACAAATGAATAGATAATCATCACCAACTGATTGCAAGTTGCACAGTGTACAAAGCATCAGGCTTGTTCGGCCTTTTTTTAAATATCTTTCTGAAACAACTGGAAGTCTACAAACAGCAATTCCATTTTATTATTCATGAAAATGAAGGGTTGCTTTTTTAGGTGGAATGAATACGGACCAGCATTTCTTTCAAATGATAACAAAGTATATTGACATCTTCTACAGGTAAATGGCCTTATTGAGGCGTTAAATTGCGCTCAGCAGGAAATATTCAATTTCATTCACACTGTTCATGAAGTTCCTCTTGGGATGTCAAGAACTTCCGATTTGGGGTATTCATACCCAAGTCACACTGATGAAACAAACACCAGACCGATACAGGACCGCACAAACCATTACATTGCCCCCGAATGGCCAAGGTTTGGTCGATTTGGAATCGGCGTTGAGCCTCTTTGGCGGTGTGACTGAGCTATGAGGTAGGCCTAAATTACCAAATTTTTATTTTGTATTGATCGTAGATGTGAACGAATGCTCCCAAGGGAGACACAACTGCCCAACCACTGCACGTTGTGTGAACACGGCTGGCGGGTTCAGATGTAGCTGTCGACCTGGTTACCGAGACACTAGTCCAAGCAATCCGGGATATCAATGCCAAGGTATCATAACAAAGAGAGAAAAATAGAGAGTGAGAAAGAAAGAGAGATGAAGAGAGAGAGAGAGAGAGAGAAAGAGGGGAGGAGAGAGAGAAAGTGAGAGAGAAAGAGGGGAGGAAAAAGTGGGAGAGGGTAAATATATAGATAAAGAAAGAGAGAGAAGGGAAAGAGAGAGGGGAAATGGATAGTTTGAGACACGAGAGAGATGGAGAGCGAGAGAGAGACCTCTCTCTCACACACACACACACGTTTACATGGCTTTATTTCCGAGGACAACTATTGTTCCTCTATTGTTACTCGTCCTCGGACAGTCGACGGAATAAGGCATAAATTCATTGTTCGACGTTCGAGGACTATTGTCCGCCTTCCGAGGACCATTGTTGTCATGATTTTTTTTTGTTCTCTGTCCGAAAATGTCCTCGGACATAATGCTAAACAAACGTACCCCACACACCCAAGTACACAAATTCAAATTTATTCTTGAACATCAAATTAAAACATCAGATGTATCGTAAACTGTAATTGTTTTCAATTTAAAGAATAAGGGTGGTGAGGGCGCTAGATAGAGAGAATTGGTGCAAATATTGGTGCACTTTACGGATTTAAATCTGAGGTTCAATATATCTATTTCATTTTGATGGTATTGGTCGCTCCGTATAATATTTTTTGAAGATGGAGTTTTCTTTCGTCAGCGAAAAAAGGGACAAATGAATAGATAATTATCGCCAATTTATTGCAAGTTGCACATTGTACAAAGCATCCGGTTTCTTTGGCCTTTTTAAAATATCTTCCTGATAACTGGAGGTCTACAAACAGCAATTGGATCTTGTTATATTCAGATTGGTGAGGTAACGTTCTAGGCAAAGGTTGTCATTTTTTGGAGGAACCAAAGGAAGAAGAAAGAGGGGCAGAGTGACTTAAGACCTGGATTGATAACGTCAAGCAATGGACAGGTAACTGAACAGCTAAAGACAGAAAGGTATGGAGAACTTGGGTCTCAAATTCCATCAAAATGTCGCCCCAGCGGACCCCAAGCTATGGGACAGTACTTTTGTATGGCAGATAGAGAATTTGTTCATAAAATAAGAAATTCCAAACAGCATATGAGAATATATATTTAAAATTCCTGATATCCCAAGGTATCACTAAACTAAATATTCTCCCTTTACAGAAATCAACGAGTGTGTTGAAGGAACTCACAACTGCCACTTCAATGCGTATTGCATCAATACATCTGGAGGATTTCGATGCACTTGTCGAGGAGGATATCGGGACAACAGTCTATCGCTGCCGGGGAGAAGTTGCACAGGTGATGATGATGAAGAGGAGGAGGAGGAGGGTGACGGCAACTGTGATGATGATACCGATGATGCTGATGTTGGTGGTGATGGTGAAGTTGTTAACCATGTTAACGATGGCTAGGGTAATATTGATGATGATGATGATGATGATGCTGTTGCCTTTGGAAAAGCGACTTGCAACCGTTGCTCTGGTGGTGGTAGTTACATTTGGGATATCGTGTTGTGGAACCATATGCTTGTATTTTAAGGACACCAAAGTAACACAAAACATAATGTATCTTTTTGTGGTCTTTCTAGACATCAACGAATGCGTCGAGGGAACTCATAGTTGTCACGCAGATGCAACATGCACCAACATCGAAGGAGGGTTCGCTTGCGCTTGCGAAACAGGATATCGCGACAACAATTCATGGCTACCGGGAAGAAGTTGCACAGGTAAATAGCAGTAGTAGTAATATAGTAGTAGTAGTAGTAGTAGTAGTAGTAGTAGTAAAAGTAATAGTAGTAGTAGTAATAGAAGTAGTACTAGTAGTGGTATTAGTAGTAATATAGTAGTAGTAGTGGCAGTAGTAGTAGTAGTAGTAGCAGTAGTAGTAGTGGTATTATAGTAGTAGTAGCTGGAGCAGCAACAGCAGCTCCAGCACTATTAGACGTAGTATCAGTTATAACATTGTCGTTGCCATCACTGTCATTATCATAGACATAAACGAGTGCCACGAGGGAACTCACGATTGCCATGACGACGCCGTGTGTACCAACAAAGGAGGAGGATTTGAGTGCAGCTGTGAGATCGGATATCGAGACCACAATCCTTCTCTACCAGGAAGGATATGTACAGGTAAACGGTGATCTATATTAGTTGTGGTATTAAGAGTGACGGTAATGATGGTGGTGGTGGTGATGATGGTGATTTTAGTTGAGGTTGGAAGTGCCTGGTGGTAGTAATAGAAGCGATATTGGTGGTGGGGGTGCTTGACAGTGGTGGTAGTTGTGATGGTGGTGATATTGGTGTGGTCTCATGTAGTGTTGTGGAGGTAGTGGTGCGCATTGGTGACTCATTTTGGTGGTGGTGATGTCTGGGTCTGATGGTAGTAATAAGTCCTGGTGGTGATGGTCGCAGTGGTGGTGGTGGCGGCGATAATTAACATGATGATGGCGATGTTAATGATAACAACGACGACGAAGAAGAAAATTATTTTCCATTATAACATGGAACCAGTTGGAGAGATCACTAAAAATGGCAAGCTCTGTGAACACATTTAAATTATGTTCAACAGATCTTGCTATATCTAATAGCAGAGGTTTTACTATCATTCCTTATCACATTTCAACACATTCTTTTATAAAATCAAACGATTGATTTTATTCGTTTACAGAAGAACATGGTAAAATGCGGTATTCATATTTCATTTCATTTCATTTATTTCCACATTAAAACATGTTCAAATGAATACATTGTATTATAAGACCATTAGAGAGATATTACAAAACTGTGGCGGAGCCAAATGGAAGCCAAAAGGAAAATTTCACTTGATGCTTTTTATTTTGTCGTCAGTAGAAATAATTATGTCATTTCTATGTTGTCATGATTTGCAAAACTTGTTTGATGGTTTGATTCTCGCTAGTCATAAGGACCGGTATCCATAAGAAAAGAGGGGCAGACTGACTGAAGACCTTGATTGATAACGTCAAGCAATGGGCAGATAACTGAACAGCTGAATACAGAAAGTTTTCCCGAAGTTTCATATTTTTTAAAGACATGGCAGGGGGGGGGGGTCGGGGTCATATTTCCGAACATTTGATGCATTACTCCTAAGATTCGTTATTCCGAAGGTTCGTAATTCCAAATATGAAATAGGGCTCATATTTCCGAAAATGAATTGGGGTTTGTAATTTCGAAAATGAAATAGAGTTTATAATTCCGAAGGTTCTCAATTCCGAAAATACAATAAAGCCCTACATATCTTTTGGGGAACTAGGAACCTTCGGAATTATTAACCCATTTTCATTTTCGGAATTATGAACCCTGCTTTGTTTTCGGAATTACGAACTCAATTTCATATTTGGAATTATGAACCCTTTTTCATTTTCCGACTTATGAACATTCGGAATTACAACCTTCGGATCTAATAACGAGATTTTGGAAATTCGAAAAACGACTTGCAACCGTTGTTGTGGTGGTGGTGGTTGCATTTGGGATATCGTGATTATGGAACCATATGCTCGTGTTTTAAGGACACCAAAGTAACACAAAACATTGTATATTTTGTTGGTCTTTCTAGATATCAACGAATGCATCGAGGGAACTCATAATTGTCACGCAGATGCCACATGCACCAACAACGAAGGAGGATTCGCTTGCGCTTGCGAGACAGGATATCGAGACAACAATCCATCGCTACCGGGAAGAAGTTGCACAGGTAAATAGCAGTAGTAGTAGTACAAGTAATATAGCACTAGCGTCCTTTGGCAAGACGTTAATCTACATTTGCCACTCTCCACCCAGGTGTTAAATGGGTACCCGGTAGGATGGCGAAAGTTAATGTCGTTTGCTTAGCATGTGAGCGTCACTGTACTGCCCATTGCTGGAATGCGCCGCAGGGAGTGAAGAATGTGCATTATAAATAGTCCATGGGCCAGAAACCGAAAAGGTCCCCCCCCCCCTTAGGCACAATTTTAAATGATGTTTTTCTGTTAGCTAGGACCCTCAGCTCTCAGAATCTGCTTGTTTGCCATAAAGTAGGTGGTGGGTGTGGCCACCAGGGCCGTTACCATGGTAACGGATCAAGAAAAATATGCATTTTAGGAAAAGTCATATAATTCCAATTCACGAATCTAAAAATACTTGGTAAGCATCCTAACATATGTATTTTCAGGTGCCCAATCGATTGCAACCATAATCTGAGCCATTTAAAGTCATGGGCGTGTCAAAAAAGGCCGTTGCTATGGAAACGGTCCAACAAAAAGATGTTATTTGTGAAAAAAATCTGTGATTCACCAATACAAAATAGAAAACAACTGTCTGCACAATCTTAAATAATGTTTTTCTGTTAGCTAGGACCTTCAGCCCTCATATTCTCCCTATTTTACATAAAGTTGGTAGTGGGCATGACCACTAGGGTTGTTACCATGGTAACACACCAAGGAATTGAATTTTAGAAAATACTATATATCTGTAATTCAACATCACAAAAACAAATTGTAACCATCTAACTATATGTATTTTGGGTTGCCCGTTTGATTGCAAGTAGAATCAGAGACATTGGAAGTCACCGTCATGTCAAAATATGGCTGTTGCTATGGAAACAGTATGATAACAATTGAAAATTTCAACACAAGACAAAGAACAAGTGTATGTACAGCCTAAAATGGTGTTTATCTGTCAGCTATCATAATCGAAAGTAGCCACAAAGTTTGTTGTGGGGGAGACTGTCAAGGTAGCTACCATGGTAAGGCACCAAAAAAAAAGAGTTTTAGAATAATAGATCATAATAAATGTATCTTTCTTACCCAGGATAACCACATCAGTAATATTACTGCCCTGCAACTATCATTGCCTTGTACACATTTCATACATCTGGGTCAAGCAAAACAAATGTGGGCAAAACATCTTGCCCAGGGATGTAAGCACCGATCAAGGATCGAATTCAAGAGCTCTCGTATGAGAGTGAAAGGCTTTCACCAATATACCACAGTGCTTCCACCATGTATTTGTAATGTAACGAAGTACAATGTAGGCATCTAATTATACACAATTGAAGCTGCGCCTTTAATTGCAATCAAAAGCCGGATTAGTTTAGGTCAGTCATATAAAAATATGCCGTTGCTAAAGGAAAAGAATGATAAGAAAGCTAATATTGATTTTTAAGAAAGGGATATTTATGTATCTAAATAATTAATTATAAACAAGTGCAACTGTCCTATTGGTTCAAATCCAGATCAAGGCCTCATCAATCAAGATCATGCCTGGTAGGACACTTGCTATGACAAACGAAGATGCAAATGTTCAAATAGATATGCAAGGCTTCTGAAAATTCATTGTATTTATAAGCCAATTCATATTGAAAAGGTACCACTGTACTTAGAGATACTCTCATCTACTGTGTTGTCGCATTACAGTATTAACTTTGACCACTTGGTAGGTGTTGTACTGTGGCTGTGAGCACCAAAAGCATATCTTTAAAATATTGGCATTTCAGAAAGTGGCATTGTTTTAGTTTAACATTATTTTAAAACAATATAACAGTATAGACATGCTAGATATCTCCATTGCAAGCAGCCTGAATGATTGCATTGAAAATGTTAATCATTTATTCCCAATGATCATATCCAAATATGGTCGCTGCTAAGGCAGATTATGATCGAGAAATCTATATTTAGAAAATAGTGGCATATTTCTGTGATTTCACAACACGAAAGATAATGTTAGTGATGACATATTTTTATAAAGTTAATTTCTGACTGTACTGCTAACTGCAATTAATGTGTCGATTTTGAGTTCACGGTCATCTGTGAAATGATAACTGAGGTACATGTGTCCACACCTAGTTGACATAAGTGAGAGCTACTTGTATTCCACTTTGCCCCTTCAAGGAGTTCTATAAATGGATGTCATTAGGAATCACAAGTTAGAGAGCATCCTTGGGATAGAGGTACGGAACATTTTCAGCAGAATTCCTCTTGCAGCAACACCCACTACTTAGGATGAGGTTGAGGATTACCCATCAATCAGAGTTGATCAGAGTTATCATGAAGAACAGATACAATGAGGCATTGACAGACTTCAGAATTACATACCAAACTATACTAAGTAAATTTGAATTCTCTCTAGGGTGAAGTGAGGATTCACTCATCTTCATCCTAACCATAGAGACATTACTCAAGTATTGCAAAAATGTATTCTCTTCTAACATAGTGGTGGAGGTATAGATGACACCTATATCTCCATCCTGAGTTCTGACTTTATTCTGCCAAACCAAACCGGGGGAGGGTTGGATAATCTCCTCACCATGACCTTCTTAGCATGTGATTCAAGCCAGATAAGAGTGCCTCACCATATCAGACTTGTAAGAAAGTCAACCATGTTTTAATAAGAGAATACTCAGTTCAAGTAAGGCTGCAGAACGCCTTAAAGCTGTCAAAGATAGATAGACAAACCCGCTGGTGTTCACTAATTTCACAATATTATGGACTTAGCCACTAAACTCTGCCAAAAATATACCCCATCCTTTATCCAACCATGCTTAAGGCAAGATAGTATTAGAGGAACAATCTCACAAACTATTGGTCATATCTCCTCTAAAGCCAAAAGAACTGCAGCTTACCTGTAAAGGGCAACCAATATGTAAACGTATAGGTCTTATGGTCCCCAACACATCAAGTCCATGGCTAATATACATGTACCCCAATCATGCAAGTCATGAGAATGCTGAGCTGCAATTGCACCACAGGCCTTCTCAGTGACACTTTTGAATACCTTCTAAGCAAATATAAAAAACTCCAGGCAGGTATCAACACTTTAATCCTGGACTTGATCTATGATGAGGCACCCAAAAATTCAATTCTTTGGCCCTGTTTCTGATGAAGTCCAAATCCTAGACCACCTTGGCCATGCTGTTAATCCTTAATGAACATGCAGATTTATTATGGGTAGGATTAGGGGAAAATATGCTAAATTCTATTCCAATCCTCTCAGATTTATTTCAAGTAGACAGGTTTAGCTACAGACCGACAAGTTTATCATCTTATGAATATATTAGGTTCTGTGACTGAGGTGAATCCATCTATTAAGCCTCCATTGCCTCCCTCCCAACGCCAAGGCATAGAGGTGGAAGCATAACTACTCAAGTACAGCTAACCAGTTAGGATCAGCTGTTGTTACTGCAACGGTCCCCCACATGGACACCCACATCTTACCCGGAGCTATCCGAACACGCGAACAATTAAAAAATGTCTTTGCAACATAATTGCTGCTATGTAATAACAAAAATATGTCACCTTTTTTTTTTAATTGCTCAGTTTTCATAATACTAGCATGGCAACGAACCTGTTTTGACATTACTATGGCCTTAAGTGATTTGGATTATGACTGTAATAACTCAGTTGATGATATATCAAGGCCAATATTTTGTGTTTTCTATTGCTGAAACAGAATATATACATCTATATATGTATCTGTAATTTTCAAACAATTTCCAATATTTTGATGGTGCGTTGCCATAGTAATGGGGCTGGTGCTCACACCCACCATCGGCGTCAGTTTGAGACCAAATTGATAATAAGAATTATAATCGTGTACCTGACTGTGACCTTGAAAGCACAAAAAAATTATTGCACTCAAAAGAGCTGCTTGAAATAGATGTAATGCCTACTAAATATTTTCACGTTGTTGAATTACACATATATGTTATTTCCTATCTTATTACCATGGTAACAGCCCTAGTGGTCCCCCAGTATCCACCTTTGTGGCAGTCAGGGAGGATATGATATCCAGGGTCCTAGCTAACGTACAGGGGAAAAAAACATCATTTCAGGTTGTGGAGACCACAACCTGAACCATAACATTTCTATAGCAACAACCATGTTTTGACATGAATGTGTCTTCGAATGACTCAGATTTAGCTGACAGATAAACACCATTTTAGGGTGTACATACACTTGTTCTTTGTTTTGTGTTGATTAGTTACAGAAATATTCAATTTTTATCATACTGTTTCTATAGCAACAGCCATGTTTTGACATGACGGTGCCTTCCAATGTCTCTGATTCTACTTGCAATCAAACGGGCACCCCAAAATACATATAGTTAGATGGTTACAACTTTATGTAAAATGGGAAGAATATGAGAGCTGAGGGTCCTAGCTAACAGAAAAACATGATTTAAGATTGTGCAGACAGTTGTTTTCTTTTTTGTATTGATAAATCATAGATATTTTCCACAAATAGCAGCATTTTGTGGGACCGTTTCCATAGCAACGGCCCTTTTATACACGCCCATGACTTCAAATGACTCAGATCGTGGTTGGAATCAGTGGGGCAGATTAAAATACATATATTAGAGTCCTTACCATGTATATTTCATGCTGCTAAATGACAAATATACGGTATTTTCTAAATTCCAGTATTTCGCTATGTTACCATGGTAACGGCCCTAGCGGCCACGCCCACTATGAACTCTATGGAAAACAGGCAGATTATGAGAGCTGAGGGTCCTAGCTAACAGAAAAACATGATTTAAGATTGTGCATACAGTTGTTTTCTATTTTGTATTGATAAATCATAGATATTTTACACAAATATAAGCATTTTGTCGGACCGTTTCTATAGCAACGGCCCTTTTTTACACGCCCATGACTTCAAACGGCTCAGATTGTACTTGGAGTCAGTGGGGCAGGTTGAAATACATATATTAGAGGCCTTACCATATATTTTATGCTGTTAAATGACAAATATACAGTATTTTCTAAATTCCAGTATTTCGTTATGTGTTGCCATGGTAACGGCCCTAGCGGCCACGCCCACCATGAACTCTATGGGAAACAGGCAGATAATGAGAGCTGAGGGTCCTAACTAACAGAAAAATATCTAAGATTGTGTAGACACCTCTCTGTCTATTTTATACTGATAAGTTTAGATATTTTTCCAAAATATAAACTTTTTATGTTACCGTTTCCATAGTAACGGCCATTTTTTGACATGACCGTGACTTCAAATGACCTAGATTTTGGTTTCAATCAATCAGGAAACTCAAAATACATATATTTAGATGCTTACCAGTCATTTTTCAAATTTCTGAATTAGAAATATTAGGTATTTTAGTAAATTCCTATATTTCCTTGATGCGTTGCCATGGTAACGGCCCTGGTGGCCACACCCACCACTAACTCTTTGGCAAACAGGCAGATTCTGATAGCCTAGGGTCCTAGCTACCAGGAAAACATCACAAAGAAATGTGCCTAAGGGGGGGGGGGGGGAGGGGGGTCTACGTTGCCCCATAGACTAAAATGGGTAGTATTATTATTATTATTATCAATATAGTAGTAGTAGTAGTAGTAGTAGTAGTAGTAGTAGTAGTAGAAGAAGTAGCAGAAGAAGCACCAGCAATTGTAAAAGCAGTAGATATATCAATAGTAGTAGTAGTAGTAGTTGCAGCAGCAACATCAGCTCCAATACTATAGTATTAGACGTAGTATCAGTAATAACATTGTCGTTGCCATCACTATCATTATCATAGACATAAACGAGTGCCTCGAGGGAACTCACGATTGCCATGACGACGCCGTGTGTACCGACAGAGGAGGAGGATTTGAGTGCAGCTGTGAGATCGGATATCGAGAACACAATCCTTCTCTACCAGGAAGGATATGTACAGGTAAACGGTGATCTATATTAGTTGTGGTATTAAGAGTGACGGTAATGATGGTGGTGGTGGTGATGATGGCGATTTTATTTGAGGTTGCAAGTGCCTGGTGGTAGTAGTAATGGAAGCAATGTTGGTGGTGGTGGTGATAGTGTTAGAGGTGATGGTGCTTGACAGTGGTGGTAGTTGTGGTGGTGATCTTGGTGTGGTGTCTTGTAGTGTTGTGGAGGTAGTGGTGCACATTGGTCTCATGGTGGTTTAGGTGACGGCGGCGGTGGTGGTGGAGGTGGCGGTGACTCATTGTGGTGGTGGTGATGTCTGGGTCTGATGGTAGTAATAAGTCCTGGTGGTGATGGTCGCCGTGGTGGTGGTGGCGGCGATAATTAACATGATAATGGCGATGTTAATGATAACGACGACGACGACGAAAATTATCTTCCATTATAGCATGTAACCAGTTGGAGAGATCACTAAAAATGGCAAGCTCGGTAAACATATTTAAATTATGTTCAACTTATCTTGCTATATCTAATAGCAGAGGTTTTACTATCATTCCTTATCACATTTCAACACATTCTTTTGTAAAATCAAAAGATTTCATTTCATTTATTTCCACATTAAAACATGTTCAAATGAATACATTGTATTATAAGACCATTAGAGAGATATTACAAAACTGTGGCGGAGCCAAATGGAAGCCAAAAGGAAAATTTCACTTGATGCTTTTTATTTTGTCGTCAGTAGAAATAATTATGTCATTTCTATGTTGTCATGATTTGCAAAACTTGTTTGATGGTTTGATTCTTAGGGGTATCCTCGCTAGTCATAAGGACCGGTATCCATAAGAAAAGAGGGGCAGACTGACTTAAGACCTTGATTGATAACGTCAAGCAATGGGCAGATAACTGAACAGCTGAATACAGAAAGTTTTCCCGAAGTTTCATATTTTTTAAAGACATGGCAGGGGGGGGGGGGGGGGTCATATTTCCGAACATTTGATGCATTACTCCTAAGATTCGTTATTCCGAAGGTTCGTAATTCCAAATATGAAATAGGGCTCATATTTCCGAAAATGAATTGGGGTTTGTAATTTCGAAAATGAAATAGAGTTTATAATTCCGAAGGTTCGCAATTCCGAAAATACAATAAAGCCCTACATATCTTTTGGGAACTAGGAACCTTCGGAATTATTAACCCATTTTCATTTTCGGAATAAGGAACCCTGCTTTGTTTTCGGAATTACGAACTCAATTTCATATTTTGGAATTATGAACCCTTTTTAATTTTCCGACTTACGAACATTCGGAATTACAACCTTCGGATCTAATAACGAGATTTTGGAAATTCGAAAAACGACTTGCAACCGTTGTTGTGGTGGTGGTGGTTGCATTTGGGATATCGTGATTATGGAACCATATGCTCGTGTTTTAAGGACACCAAAGTAACACAAAACATTGTATATTTTGTTGGTCTTTCTAGACATCAACGAATGCATCGAGGGAACTCATAATTGTCACGCAGATGCCACATGCACCAACATCGAAGGAGGATTCGCTTGCGCTTGCGAAACAGGATATCGAGACAACAATCCATCGCTACCGGGAAGAAGTTGCACAGGTAAATAGCAGTAGTAGTACAGGTAATATAGCACTAGCGTCCTTTGGCAAGACGTTAATCTACATTTGCCACTCTCCACCCAGGTGTTAAATGGGTACCCGGTAGGATGGCGAAAGTTAATGTCGTTTGCTTAGCATGTGAGCGTCACTGTACTGCCCATTGCTGGAATGCGCCCCAGGGAATGAAGAATGTGCATACATTGTGTGCGGGCGTTCCAGAATCCAATGACCGGAGTAATGATATAGCGCTTTGGGCCACTTTGGGAAAGGCGCATTATAAATGGGTATTATTATTATTATTATTATTATCAATATAGTAGTAGTAGTAGAAGTAGCAGAAGAAGCACCAGCAATTGCAAAAGCAGTAGATATATCAATAGTAGTAGTAGTAGTTCCAGCAGCAACATCAGCTCCAATACTAGTATTATTGTCGTCACTATCATTATCATAGACATAAACGAGTGCCTCGAGGGAACTCACGATTGCCATGACGACGCCGGGTGTACCAACATAGGAGGAGGATTTGAGTGCAGCTGTGAGATCGGATATCGAGACCACAATCCTTCTCTACCAGGAAGGATATGTACAGGTAAACGGTGATCCATATTAGTTGTGGTATTAAGAGTGACGGTAATGATGGTGGTAGTGGTGATGATGGCGATTTTATTTGAGGTTGCAAGTGCCTGGTGGTAGTAGTAATGGAAGCAATGTTGGTGGTGGTGGTGATAGAGTTAGAGGTGATGGTGCTTGACAGTGGTGGTAGTTGTGGCGGTGATCTTGGTGTGGTGTCTTGTAGTGTTGTGGAGGTAGTGGTGCACATTGGTCTCATGGTGGTTTAGGTGACGGCGGCGGTGGTGGTGGAGGTGGCGTTGACTCATTGTGGTGGTGGTGATCTCTGGGTCTGATGGTAGTAATAAGTCCTGGTGGTGATGGTCGCAGTGGTGGTGGTGGCGGTGATAATTAACATGATGATGGCGATGTTAATGATAACGACGACGACGAAGAAGAAAATTATCTTCCATTATAGCATGGAACCAGTTGGAGAGATCACTAAAAATGGCAAGCTCTGTGAACACATTTAAATTATGTTCAACAGATCTTGCTATATCTAATAGCAGAGGTTTTACTATCATTCCTTATCACATTTCAACACATTCTTTTATAAAATCAAACGATTGATTTTATTCGTTTACAGAAGAACATGGTAAAATGCGGTATTCCTGTTTCATTTCATTTCATTTCATTTATTTCCACATTAAAACATGTTCAAATGAATACATTGTATTAAAAGACCATTAGAGAGATAATTATTACAAAACTGTGGCGGAGCCAAATGAAAGCCAAAAGGAAAATTTCACTTGATGCTTTTTATTTTGTCGTCAGTAGAAATAATTATGTCATTTTTATGTTGTCATGATTTGCAAATCATGTTTGATGGTTTGATTCTTAGGGGTGACCTCGCTAGTCATAAGGACCGGTATCCATAAGGACCACTTATTCATAACGATCGCTATCCATAACGCGTGACTAAATGAATAGCGGTTTTGTATGAACAGCGTTCCTTCTAAATAGCGAGCAAACTATAGACAAATTACCTCGCTATTCATAACGACCTCCATTCATAAGGGCCACTATTCATAACTATTCATGAAGACCGCTATTCATAACGCGTGTCAAAGGAATAACGTTTTTTTATGAATAGCGGTCCTAATGAATAGTGAGCGGACCCCGTTTCTTAGGCCAAAAATTTTCAAATTGAATGAATGATTTCATATCATTCATTATCAGTAATAAATATATTTGTATTTTTACTGTTTTTAAGAGACACTGTACATTCGATTGCTATGCTATATTACAAGCAATCGTTCTGTAATCCTTGAATAAATAGGCCTATACTATCCTATAATATGTTTTGTAAATATGTAAATAACAAATTTGGTATCCCAAGTGTCTTTCTATACTGAGGTAAAGTAGTCTTTATACTTTGTGTATGTACTTTCCAAACTATATAATGCCATTTCAAAATGATTAATATATACATGGTTATTTTTCAACGGATTTTTGAAATAATTACCGTCTATACATGAAAATATATTAAGATACTAGAAATGGGCAACAACATTTTCGTAAAAAACAAACATTAATGACGAGGATACCAAATACTTTATATAGATATGTGTGTTCTTATTTATTTTTTTGTATTTGTTTATCATTCATGATTTTGCCATCAGGGCCTCATGGGAGACCGCAATTGGTGATAATGAGTCACCCTGTTTAAATATCAGAAATAGATATATAAATAGAATAATTTTTTAGCCTGGCAGCCACATACCACAGATACCTGAACAGTTCTTGTATTATGTCTTGTGTAAAGGTGAAGATGGACAATGGGTGTGTTAACATAATCCTGACAATACTGTGTGGCTACCTTTTTCCGCAATTTAATAACTTATTAATGAAGAGACAATTTCACACTAAATTGCAACTCATGAAAATTATAATACTAAAAATTATATTGTGTGAATTTGACCTGAATTGAATAAAACACTTTTAATATGTCATAGTCAGAAAGCAACAAAATGATTTTCCTTTTCACACAGAGCATTTCGGGGGCATAGCTTGAGGGCAAATGGCCAGTGCTTCGTGGTGAGCAGCCTATCAAATTAGAAAATACAGTATCAACATCTCAGCCATTTTATTTGTTGTTAATATTGGGGCTTGAATATAGGTTTCCCTTTTATTACCTCAAACAGTATAGGGTGTTATTTGGATCACCATGATAAATATTACCAAAGAAAGAAACAAAAGTAAACTTAAGGTGTACTTTTTACTTTAACAAAATATGACAAAATTATTTTTTTCCACCAGATGTAAACGAGTGTGTTGAGGGAAGTCACAATTGCCACGTCGAAGCGCAGTGCACCAATACAGAGGGAGGCTTCGATTGCACCTGTGATGTAGGATATCGGGACAACAGTCCATCTGTACCAGGGATAAGTTGCACAGGTAAAGTGGCGCCATCCTATAGCTCACGAACAAAACATATTGGTATCAGAGTTGTAGTTGACTGTTTAATAGTTTAACTGTTCAGACTTCATGTGTATTTCTCTTGTTTCGAAAAACGATCATTTCTTTGAAGTTTAAAGCTTTCAAAACGCTATTATACATTTATCTTTTATCAGGGGCGTAAATATTTTGAGATCCTGATGGAACATGATATGCGTGGGAGTTTTAGAAAAGTTTTGGATTTTAAACTCTTTAAAACAATATTTCTTATATATGCACTTCAATCTAATTATAGGGGCACATATTCAAATGTGGACAATGATGTTTCTTGCTTTTCTCTAAATTTTCCCCTCCTCAGGCGCTTTTCAGGTGCCGCCCGGGGCACGTGCCCCCTCTGCACCCCCTCCCCCTTAGATACGCCACTGAATATTTATCGGTTAGTTATGTTTGTAATATGAAACTCGACTTGATATTTTTCTCCTTTAGATATCAACGAGTGTGTTGAGGGAACTCATACATGCCATGCTCATGCGGTATGCACCAATACAGAAGGAGGTTTTGTGTGCAATTGCCGGACTGGATATCGTGACAACAGTCCGTTAATGCCAGGGAGGAGTTGCACAGGTAAACCGTGGCAAAATGGTATAATGGTGGTGGTGGATAAAGTGGTGATGGTGGTGTCTAGTTGTGGTGTTTGTGATAAAGATGACTGTGATGATAAGGGAATTTTTTTTTTAATGGTATTGCAAAACATGAATTGTAGTTGACCGTTTAATAGTTTAACTGTTCAGGCTTCATGTGTATTTCTCTTTTAATGCCAGGGAGGAGTTGCACAGGTAAACCGTGGCAAAATGGTATAATGGTGGTGGTGGATAAAGTGGTGATGGTGGTTTCTAGTTGTGGTGCTTGTGATATTGATGGTGGTGGTGGTGCCTGTCGATGATGTCTGTGGTGGTGATGGTGATGATGGTGGTGGTGGTGGCGGTGGTGACGATGTATCGCGATGGGGGTTGGCGTGGTGTCTTGTAGTGGTAGTGTAATTGGATGTGTTGATGCCTTATGGTGATGTCGGTGGTAGCAATTGGTAGTGGTGGCGGTGGTGTCTGGAATTAGTTTGCGAAGGTAGACAAAGGTAAAGTGGTATCATGGCAGTATTTTCACCCAAACTGATTATCCAATAATGGAGGGGGAAAACAGGGGTAGAATCCTTCCATGAAAATGTAAATGGATCGCTCAGGATTCTTTTATCATCCATATGACGGTGTTATATAGAATTTGGTGAAGACTGATTTATAAAATCATTCTCCTGATCTACTGATGATCATATTTCAACATATTGAAGTTTATTTCTATTATGATTGAGAAATTAAATCATGGATTGCAAGTATTTCAATGCTATCGTGTCAATTTTGAAGTAAAGAAATAGTAACACGGGTTCGAATGCAATTGTCTTGAAGGATATCAAGAGTCTGAATCGAACTCTTTACTCCCAGGGAGGAGTTGCACAGGTAAAGTCCATTCATGGTCGTTGATTCACAATAATTATGACGGTGTGAATGATGCTGACGACGATGACGGTGGTGGTGACGATGTTGTCGTTGAAGATGATGCTCCTGCTGATAATAATGACAGTGATGATAGAAATTATGATGGCAGTGTCGATGATGTACATCATGAATGAGGGTTTGAAAGCACATGTCATAAGCACCTTGGCAACTTCTTGAGCAAATAAATAAAAGTAATATTAAGTGAATAACAAGCTTATTCGGATAATATAGATAATATCCCCATGACACAAACTCGGCGTTCTCCTATTTGCTTCAGATGTGAACGAATGCTCTGAAGGAACTGATGATTGCCACACTGATGCGATGTGCAGCAACACAGAGGGAGGGTTCGACTGCATCTGTCGGCCTGGATACCGAGACAACAACCCTTCGCTACCCGGTAGAGTCTGCACAGGTAGCTCAGCATTATTGCCTTAACTTGCCTTACCCTATTTAAATTTAAATTCACATCATGATGTAAAAAAAAATATAAATAGTTGTGATGCAAAGAAATAATGGATAAAGTACCAAGAAAGAGAATGAGAGAGAGAGAGAGAGAGAGAGAGAGAGCTGTGTGTAATGCAATAATAGTACATATAGTATTGGTTGTGTTATTGTATATAATATATAATTGTTCTCGACAACCCGATAAATTACATTGATGACAGTGATAAAATATGAAAGGTGGCGTTGATGACTGTGACTACATAATTATACTGACGACAACATAATATGCTTTATAATTTGATAATGATGATGATTAATGATGGTCAAGATGGTCATGATAATGTCATGGATGATCGCTGAGGCCAAATGGAATTAATTCCTAGTTTCTCATCCCCTCCTCCTTCCTTATTTCGGCTAGCCTCAAGTTTCTGTTCTTTGTTATTTCTATTCTAAAATGAAATGAATAACAATCTGAGGACATCTAGACAATGAAATTACAAGAACTGTTAATGTTATGCATTTTCTCTGTTTTGAGACCTCTTAAGTGCATATAAAAATGGAATTGCGATCAGAATTTCTGTGTTAAAATTGACCCAGTGGCATTTCTTTTTTCTTAACCAAATATTAAATAAAATGGAACCCCTCCGCCTCATTTTCAAAAACTCCGGACAAGAAACTAATAATCAACTTTAATTGGGCTAAGTATTAAGAAGAAAACAAAACAAAACTGTGAACTACTCCATTCAATTCGATATAATGGCAACAAAAAATAACTACTAATAAATAATAACAAACTACTCGTATCTTCCAAGATATTGACGAATGCATTGTGGGGAATGATGATTGCAACACGGATGCACTTTGCACCAATACAAATGGAGGATTTGACTGCACGTGTCAGCAAGGATACCGGGACAACAATCCTGTGCACTCGGGGAGGAATTGCACAGGTAGAGTGACATCGTGATTGTAATTGCATTCTAATCAGAGTTACTTATAATGTTTAACTAATAATCAAGTTTAATTGGCCTAAGTATTAAGAAGAAAACAAAACAAAACTGTCAACTACTCCATTCAATTCGATATAATGGCAACAAAAATAACTACTAATAAATAATAACAAACTACTCGTATCTTCCAAGATATTGACGAATGCTCTGAAGGAACTGATGATTGCCACACTGATGCGATGTGCAGCAACACAGAGGGAGGGTTCGACTGCATCTGTCGGCCTGGATACCGAGACAACAACCCTTTGCTACCCGGTAGAGTCTGCACAGGTAGCTCAGCATTATTGCCTTAACTTGCCTTACCCTATTTAAATTCACATCATGGTGTAAAAAATAAATATGAGGATGATGATGTATGATGAAGATAAATGGATGATAATGATGATGTAATGATAATACTGATGGTGAAAATGATGATGATGAAGATGATGATGGTAATTATGGTGATAACAATGGTGTCGATAATGATGATGATGATGGTGATAATGATAGTAACCATAATGATCATCATAATCATAATGGTGGAAATAATTATAAAATCATTATAAATTTAGATAATACATTGTAGGTGATTAATGATGATGTGGTAGATATCAATAACATATCTTTTCTTAAAAAAAAAACACCGTTATGTAAAAGTTATACAAATTCGACTTACTCTGACTTGATCTTCACAAGATATTGACGAGTGCATGGATGAAACGCACGATTGCGACGCTGCTGCAGAATGTACCAACACGGATGGAGGATTCCTCTGCAATTGCATGACAGGATATGAAGACATTAACCCGTCAATGCCGGGGAGGAACTGCAGAGGTAAAAGCTGTGGTTTTGGATTCAATTCAATAAAAAAAAAGTATTTAGTTCTTCTTCCTAAGATTCCATTATCGACGATGTCGATGTGGATAATGATGTGAAGACGTTGGTGGTGGTGGTGGTGGTGGTGGTGATGGTGGTAATGGTGGTAATGGTGGTGGCGGTTGTGGAGATGATGGCGAACCAGGTAGGGTTTTCAGTGGTCTTAGTGGTGATGGAAACATGGAGAGGAAAGAGGAATACAGGAAGAAGGAGAAAGGAGTCGTACTTTGGAGGGATAGTTTGAAGAAACTGCGATAACGGGCCACGAATAACGATGGTGAAGGCTAGAGACAAAGAGGTGTGATGCAAAGAAATAATGGATAGGGTACCAAGAAAGAGAATGAGAGAGAGAGAGAGAGCTATGTGTAATGCAATAATAGTACATATAGTATTGGTTGTGTTATTGTATATAATATATAATTGTTCTCGACAACCCGATAAATTACATTGATGACAGTGATAAAATATGAAAGGTGGCGTTGATGACTGTGACTACATAATTGGGGTCATCCCTATAGCTAGAAGGTCCGATAGTTAGCGGGTCCGATAGACCGACACCCAATAGATAGAAAGTTCGATAGACCGAATGTACGAGAGGGTCCAGTAGACAGAAGGTTCTATAGACCGAATCGGCAGGAGGGTCTGATAGTCCGAAGGTTCTATAGATCGAATGACCAACGGGTCCGATAGTCAGAAGGTCCGATAGATAGAAGGTTCGATAGACCGAATGTACGAGAGGGTCCAATAGACAGAAGGTTCTATAGACGGCATCGGCAAAAGGGTCCGATAGTCCGAAGGTTCAGTAGGGGTCCGATAGTTAGAAGGTCCGATAGACCGACAATAAAAACGTAAAGAGGGTAAAAAAGTGGGTACAAAATAAGTGCTTAAAATAAGTGGGGCGTTCCAACCAAGGAAAAAGCAAAAAAGGAAAAGGTTGAAAAGGAAAGAAGAAAAGAAAAAAAAAATGAAAAGAAGAGAAAAAGAAAAGAAATCAGAAAGGAAAGAGAAGAAAACAAAAATGCAAAATATCCCCATGACGCAAACTCGGCGTTCTCCTATTTGCTTCAGATGTGAACGAATGCTCTGAAGGAACTGATGACTGCCACACTGATGCAATGTGCAGCAACACAGAGGGAGGGTTCGACTGCATCTGTCGCCCTGGATACCGAGACAACAACCCTTCGCTACCCGGCAGAGTCTGCACAGGTAGCTCAGCATTATTGCCTTAACTTGCCTTACCCTATTTAAATTCACATTATGATGTAAAAAATAAATATGAGGATGATGATGTATGATGAAGATAAATGGATGATAATGATGATGTAATGATAATACTGATGGTGAAAATGATGATGACGAAGATGATGATGGTAATTATGATGATAACAATGGTGTCGATAATGATGATGATGATGGTGATAATGATAGTAACCATAATGATCATCATAATCATAATGGTGGAAATAATTATAAAAGCATTATAAATTTAGATAATACATTGTAGGTGATTAATGATGATGTGGTAGATATCAATAAGATATCTTTTCTTTAAAAAAAAAACACCGTTGTTATGTAAAAGTTATACAAATTCGACTTACTCTGACTTGATCTTCACAAGATATTGACGAGTGCATGGATGAAACACACGATTGCGACGCTGCTGCAGAATGTACCAACACGGATGGAGGATTCCTCTGCAATTGCATGACGGGATATGAAGATATTAACCCGTCAGAGCCGGGGAGGAACTGCAGAGGTAAAAGCTGTGGTCTTTTGGATTCAATTCAATAAAAAAAAATTATTGAGTTCTTCTTCCTAAGATTCCATTATCGACGATGTCGATGTGGATAATGATGTGAAGACGTTGGTGGTGGTGGTGGTGGTGGTGGTGATGGTGGTAATGGTGGTAATGGTGGTGGCGGTTGTGGAGATGATGGCGAACCAGGTAGGGTTTTCAGTGGTCTTAGTGGTGATGGAAACATGGAGAGGAAAGAGGAATACAGGAAGAAGGAGAAAGGAGTCGTACTTTGGAGGAATAGTTTGAAGAAACTGCGATAACGGGCCACGAATAACGATGGTGAAGGCTAGAGACAAAGAGTTGTGATGCAAAGAAATAATGGATAGGGTACCAAGAAAGAGAATGAGAGAGAGAGAGAGAGCTATGTGTAATGCAATAATAGTACATATAGTATTGGTTGTGTTATTGTATATAATATATAATTGTTCTCGACAACCCGATAAATTACATTGATGACAGTGATAAAATATGAAAGGTGGCGTTGATGACTGTGACTACATAATTGGGGTCATCCCTATAGCTAGAAGGTCCGATAGTTAGCGGGTCCGATAGACCGACACCCAATAGATAGAAAGTTCGATAGACCGAATGTACGAGAGGGTCCAGTAGACAGAAGGTTCTATAGACCGAATCGGCAGGAGGGTCTGATAGTCCGAAGGTTCTATAGATCGAATGACCAACGGGTCCGATAGTCAGAAGGTCCGATAGATAGAAGGTTCGATAGACCGAATGTACGAGAGGGTCCAATAGACAGAAGGTTCTATAGACCGCATCGGCAAAAGGGTCCGATAGTCCGAAGGTTCAGTAGGGGTCCGATAGTTAGAAGGTCCGATAGACCGACAATAAAAACGTAAAGAGGGTAAAAAAGTGGGTACAAAATAAGTGCTTAAAATAAGTGGGGCGTTCCAACCAAGGAAAAAGCAAAAAAGGAAAAGGTTGAAAAGGAAAGAAGAAAAGAAAAAAAAATGAAAAGAAGAGAAAAAGAAAAGAAATCAGAAAGGAAAGAGAAGAAAACAAAAATGCAAAATATCCCCATGACGCAAACTCGGCGTTCTCCTATTTGCTTCAGATGTGAACGAATGCTCTGAAGGAACTGATGACTGCCACACTGATGCAATGTGCAGCAACACAGAGGGAGGGTTCGACTGCATCTGTCGCCCTGGATACCGAGACAACAACCCTTCGCTACCCGGCAGAGTCTGCACAGGTAGCTCAGCATTATTGCCTTAACTTGCCTTACCCTATTTAAATTCACATTATGATGTAAAAAATAAATATGAGGATGATGATGTATGATGAAGATAAATGGATGATAATGATGATGTAATGATAATACTGATGGTGAAAATGATGATGACGAAGATGATGATGGTAATTATGATGATAACAATGGTGTCGATAATGATGATGATGATGGTGATAATGATAGTAACCATAATGATCATCATAATCATAATGGTGGAAATAATTATAAAAGCATTATAAATTTAGATAATACATTGTAGGTGATTAATGATGATGTGGTAGATATCAATAAGATATCTTTTCTTTAAAAAAAAAACACCGTTGTTATGTAAAAGTTATACAAATTCGACTTACTCTGACTTGATCTTCACAAGATATTGACGAGTGCATGGATGAAACACACGATTGCGACGCTGCTGCAGAATGTACCAACACGGATGGAGGATTCCTCTGCAATTGCATGACGGGATATGAAGATATTAACCCGTCAGAGCCGGGGAGGAACTGCAGAGGTAAAAGCTGTGGTCTTTTGGATTCAATTCAATAAAAAAAAATTATTGAGTTCTTCTTCCTAAGATTCCATTATCGACGATGTCGATGTGGATAATGATGTGAAGACGTTGGTGGTGGTGGTGGTGGTGGTGGTGATGGTGGTAATGGTGGTAATGGTGGTGGCGGTTGTGGAGATGATGGCGAACCAGGTAGGGTTTTCAGTGGTCTTAGTGGTGATGGAAACATGGAGAGGAAAGAGGAATACAGGAAGAAGGAGAAAGGAGTCGTACTTTGGAGGAATAGTTTGAAGAAACTGCGATAACGGGCCACGAATAACGATGGTGAAGGCTAGAGACAAAGAGTTGTGATGCAAAGAAATAATGGATAGGGTACCAAGAAAGAGAATGAGAGAGAGAGAGAGAGAGAGCTATGTGTAATGCAATAATAGTACATATAGTATTGGTTGTGTTATTGTATATAATATATAATTGTTCTCGACAACCCGATAAATTACATTGATGACAGTGATAAAATATGAAAGGTGGCGTTGATGACTGTGACTACATAATTGGGGTCATACCTATAGCTAGAAGGTCCGATAGTTAGCGGGTCCGATAGACCGACACCCAATAGATAGAAAGTTCGATAGACCGAATGTACGAGAGGGTCCAGTAGACAGAAGGTTCTATAGACCGAATCGGCAGGAGGGTCCGATAGTCCGAAGGTTCTATAGATCGAATGACCAACGGGTCCGATAGTCAGAAGGTCCGATAGATAGAAGGTTCGATAGACCGAATGTACGAGAGGGTCCAATAGACAGAAGGTTCTATAGACCGCATCGGCAAAAGGGTCCGATAGTCCGAAGGTTCAGTAGGGGTCCGATAGTTAGAAGGTCCGATAGACCGACAATAAAAACGTAAAGAGGGTAAAAAAGTGGGTAAAAAATAAGTGCTTAAAATAAGTGGGGGCGTTCCAACCAAAGAAAAAGCAAAAAAGGAAAAGGTTGATAAGGAAAGAAGAAAAGAAAAAAAATGAAAAGAAGAGAAAAAGAAAAGAAATCAGAAAGGAAAGAGAAGAAAACAAAAATGCAAAAACTTCGCTCACTAGCATTATTAGGGTTATTTACCAATGCCCATTATATTTTCATTATTGATATTAATTAGTTATTAATATAATCGCCAAATTTATGTATATAAACCAATGCCAATTATATTAATAAGTCATATTCTCATGGAAGTTATTTTGTTTGCATCTTGAATCTCTAGCTAATGTTATGGTATTTTTCTACTCAAAGAACATAACTGAAAAGAATCGTGCGGCAAGTTGACCTAAAGGGGCTAAGGAGATGAATTTTCAGAAATAATGGCCTGTGACCAATAGTCTCTCCCCAATATGAGAACGGAAGAAGCTGATAACATGTTACACAGATTATGAGAACGGAATAACAATACGCTAGAACCTATCCTCAGGATACAATTTTTTCTTTTTTTCTCTCTCTCGATCGTTCGCTCGCTTTGCTTGCTCATACAATCAAGAAACTAGGCCTGCTGCAACAAGAAACCTGAATACCATAATATTCGGGCAGTGAGGTATCCGACTATTCTCGAATTCCCCCACCCCCCCCCCCCAAAAAAATGGTATAATTTACCCGACAGAGTCCACAGACTAAAATTTGCCACAAGGTAGTAGTATGGGTGTAGTCGGTGAACATTCAAAAAAGTATAAAAGCTGACATCATAGCTGGTAGGAAAATATCACCTGAAAACCCTAAAATAAAAACGGAAACGCCCCCCTCCCACGAAGGTGGTAGGGCCTAATTGAAACAATCTCATTTTTATCTGGCAGAATCCTATGTTGTCAGAATCTTATCTTTTGTTACATTTAATGAAAATTCAACTATAAAGATTTCTTTGTTTAAAATATAACACTTGTGTTAGAAGGGGACGCCCTTAATTTCCTCAGCTTGCTCCACTAGAAAAAAAATGCTTCGGGCGTGATGGGCCTCGGGGCTTTAGTGTGCACCATATAATTAGATTTCCATTTTCAAACAATGGTCAGCGTTCCCCATTGCCAATACATCGGTTTAGTGGCAAAATTAACCGGGGGGGGGGGGGGCTGAGCTGCATGGGTGCACCCCGGCCCGTCCCACGGTGATGATGATGCTCTGATAAAAATACTTTTAACATGTTGAAAATGTATAAAACAAAACTTTAAAATAAGCTAGTTCCCGATTTTTTTTTTTTTTTGGGGGGGGGGGGGGAGGGGGGTGGGCCTACAGACCTAGTGCATCGGTTTATTACAATACACATAGAAAAAGATAAGGCATTACCCTTTTCCTTTTATGAGATAAAACTATTAAAAACCTATTGTATTCACTTATTTTACCTTTTTTACGTTATTGTCGGTCTATCGGACCTTCTAACTATCGGACCCCTGCTCAACCTTCGGACTATCGGACCCTTTTGCCGATTCGGTCTATAGAACCTTCTGTCTATCGGACCTTCTGACTATCGGACCCCGTTGGACATTCGATCTATAGAACCTTCGGACTATCGGACCTCCGCCGATTCGGTCTATAGAACCGTCTGTCTATTGGACCTTCTTGTACATTCGGTCTATCGAACCTTCTATCTATTGGGTGTCGGTCCTTCGGTCCCGCTAACTATCGGACCTTCTAGCTATAGGGCTGTAACCACATAATTATACTGACGACAACATAATATGCTTTATAATTTGATAATGATGATGATTAATGATGGTCAAGATGGTCATGATAATGTCATGGATGATCGCTGAGGCCAAATGGAATTAATTCCTAGTTTCTCATCCCCTCCTCCTTCCTTTTTTCGGCCAGCCTCAAGTTTCTGTTCTTTGTTATTTCTATTCTAAAATGAAATGAATAACAATCTGAGGACATCTAGACAATGAAATTACAAGAACTGTTAATGATATGCATTTTCTCTGTTTTGAGACCTCTTAAGTGCATATAAAAATGGAATTGCGATTAGAAATTCTGTGTTAAAATTGACCCAGTGGCATTTCTTTTTTCTTAACCAAATATTAAATAAAATGGAACCCCTCCGCCTCATTTTCAAAAACTCCGGACAAGAAACTAATAATCAAGTTTAATTGGCCTAGGTATTAAGAAGAAAACAAAACAAAACTGTGAACTACTCCATTCAATTCGATATAATGGTAACAAAAAATAACTACTAATAAATAATAACAAACTACTCGTATCTTCCAAGATATTGACGAATGCATTGTGGGGAATGATGATTGCAACACGGATGCACTTTGCACCAATACAAATGGAGGATTTGACTGCACGTGTCAGCAAGGATACCGGGACAACAATCCTGTGCACTCGGGGAGGAATTGCACAGGTAGAGTGACATCGTGATTGTAATTGCATTCTAATCAGAGTTACTTATAATGTTACTTTATATGGGAGCTTATAAAATCATTTACGCGAAACGCTTTATATTTAGGATCCCTACATAATTTACATTTCTGCATTTTTTGCCAGTCGTTCCTATATCTCTCGAAACTTTTTACTTATTTTCTGTATTTTATTCATCTTTACCCGATCTTTATACTTGTAAAATCTGATTTTTAAAATGTTTAAAGTGGAACAAATAAACTTCAAACTTCAAAGTTCAAACTTCAAACTTCAAATTTAGACAGTGTTGCCAAAAGCGGAAGCTTTGATGAAGACAATGAGGGAACACCGACGTCATGGGGGGGGGGGGGGGGGGGGGGAGCGCTGGTCTTTTGAAGGATTACGATGGCGGTAGTATATGATAACAGCAAGCACAGGCGTAGCCAGGATTTTTAACAATAAGTGTAGGGGGCAGCCATGAAGGATCCAACCGCATAGCCAGGATTCCATTTGAACTGTGACGTTTTAGCAAATTTGAGAGAAAGATAAACGGCTCGTAATTCGTTTAGGCGGAAAGTTATAGTTCGACGCCCTGACTGCTTTTCAGTTATTTGGACGTAATATTGCACTGTATGTAACAGGGATGGGTGCAGGGAGTGGGAGAGTTATTTCCCCCTTCCTGCGGGAAGCGCCAAAACTTTGATGTTTTAGCAAATTTGAGAGAAAGATAACGGCTTGTAGCGCCTTTTTCTCTCACTTCCCCCACTTTTCGCTCTTGCTTTTTATTTTTTAATTTTAGTGGGTGTATACGGGGAGGGGCATGGCCCCCTGTGCCCCCTTTCTACGCAAGTGGATAACAGTGACTGCTATCAGAAATTTAAATTTCCCCATTTTCTCTAGATATGAACGAATGTGCTGAAGGAAATCATGACTGCCACGAAAATGCAGAATGCATTAACACAGACGGAGGATTCGAATGCAGTTGTATAAGAGGATATTGGGATGTTTATCCATCCTATCCGGGAAGCTATTGTGCAGGTACATTTAATCAATATTAATCTATTTGAACAAAAGAAAACTTTTAAACCACATTCACTAAAGAAAAAGTTTGACGCTTTTCAAAAGTTTTCTTTGTGTGTACTTTTTTTTAATTTATATATTTTAGTTTTATTTATTTATTTAAATTTTATTATTATTATTATTATTATTTATATATATTTTTTTTTTTTTTTGGGGGGGGGGAGGTTCTCTTCTTTTTTCCTTCTTGTAGATTTTTCTTTAAACCAACACGTACAGTGTATGGTAAGCTTTTTTTTCTGTCCCATAATTTTTTGGAACTTGCCCCTCCCCTTTAAAATAAATTCGAAACCGCCTTGATTATACTGCCCTGGCCTCAAATAATTTACCCCGCATGCCACCTTAGCTGAATTTACAAATCGTATATATTTCAGATAGCGACGAATGCGCTCAGGGAACGCATGACTGCGACGAAGATGCAGACTGCATCAATACAGAAGGAGGATTCGAATGCAGTTGTAGGAGAGGATATTTGGATATCGAACCTTTGTTTCCAGGCAGAAATTGCACAGGTAAATTATTATCACCATATGTTTGTCACTTCTATGTACATTTCAATGAGGATGGCAGATCAGGAGTCTTAACGAAAAATTTTAATGGAGCTGACTACAAAAACGACTACGGCGTCGACGATGATGATGTTGGTAATGATGGTGGTGATGATGATGATGGTGATGATAAAGATGATGATAATGGTAATGGCGATGATGATGATGATTACAGAGTAGATCCTGCTCCTATCATGATTATGATGACAATGATGATTAAGAAGAAGAAGATAAAAATGATATTAGTGAACATGATAATGATGACGATGATAACAACGATGAGATAATGACGATGAAAGCGATGGACATTTCAATATTGATATTCAAGATAAAATGAGACATTACTCAACCTTTCTCTTCATAGACAAGGACGAGTGCTTACTTGGGAGCCATGACTGTCATTCAGATGCTACATGTATCAACCTGCCAGGATACTTTGATTGCTTCTGTAACCAAGGTTACCGAGATCTGACCAACGATACAGGACCAGGAAGAAACTGCACAGGTGAGTCGCATTCAGGAATTCGAGAAATGGCTATATTTCTTTGATACTAGAAAAAGACGAAAAAGGCGAGAATGAATATAGACGTGAAAACTGTAGTACATAGTTCAAGAAAGATACATACTTGACCCTAATTGTCAAACGTGAACCCTTTATTTGATGTAAAATGATGCGATACTAACAATATAACACACTAACTTGAAGGGTATATTAGTTTATAAATAATAAACTTGATATACCGTCCTTAGATTGACGACAAACATCATTCTAGACTTGATAATAACGCAAATCAAAACTGCATCCCTCTTTAGTGAAATGGAACCGATTTCTAGTGAAACAAACGAAACTGTGTTTCTAATTATCATCTTGTACTTTAGGCTGAGCATAGAAAATCAGAAAGGGTAGATGGAAAACTATTGAAACAACATATAGGTGTTAGTACGAAAGACTAACGTCTATAAAGAGGTTAGCATATCGATGGCAGATACAGTGAATACATTGGGCCCAGACCCATCGATTCCTTAAACCAATTACACAAAAGAAAATCTGATCCAAACCTGATCTTTTCTCTTTTTTAAGAGGAAAAAATATTAACTGCTAATTAATTTCGGTAGTTTTACGGTGCGGGTTTTTTCTCTTCATCTTGCATCTTGGAGATTTTCTTTCTAACTTTAAACCGACACCTAAGAAATAACATAAGCTTCTTATTTCCTTTTTTGTGCAAAAAAAAAAAATTATCGGAACATCTCCGACCCCGGCCCGTTCTTTCGAAAACCCGGATCCTGGCCTCGAAAAATCTGAATAAACAATTATTATAACTTGCAAGTGATTTATACTTTAGATATCGACGAATGCGCTGAGGGGACTAATGACTGCAGCGAAGATGCAGACTGCATCAATACAGAAGGAGGATTCGAATGCAGTTGTAGGAGAGGATACTTGGATATCGAACCTTTGTTTCCAGGCAGAAATTGCACAGGTAAATTGATATCACCATATATTTGTCACTTTTATGTACCTTCCAATTTATGTACAATTATAAATCAGAAGTCATAACGACGAATATGATGATGAAGATGATGATGATGATGATAGTGATTGTAATGATGATTTTGATGACAATAATGATGATGAATAGGATGATGATGCAAATGATGACGAAGAAAGCGACGATAACGATGGACATTTCAATATCGATCAAACATTTTAAACAACTTTTAAAATTGATGTGCAAGATGAAATAAGACATTCCTCAACCTTTCTCTTCATAGACAAGGACGAGTGCTTACTTGGGAGCCATAGCTGTCATTCAGATGCTACCTGTATCAACCTGCCAGGATGCTTTGATTGCTTCTGTAATCAAGGTTACCGAGATCTGACCAACGATACAGGACCAGGAAGAAACTGCACAGGTGAGTTGCATTCAGGAACTCGAGAAATGTATTTCTTTGATACTTTGTAAGAAAAAGGCAAGAATGGATATGGACGAGAAAACTGTAGTACATAGTTCAGGATAGATACATACTTGACCCTAATTATCAAACGTGAACCATTTATTTGATGTAAAATGATGCAATACTAAACACACTCATTTGAAGGGTATTTTAGTTTATAAATAATGAAGTTTATATTCCATCCTTAGATTGACAACAAACATCATTCTAGACTTGATAAATAACTCCTAATCAAAACTGCATCCTTCTTTAGTGAAATGGAACCGATTTCTAGTGAAACAAACACAACTGTGTTTTTAATCATCATCTTGTACTTTAGGCTGATCATAGAGAATCAGAAAGGGTAAATGGAAAACTATTGAACAACATAAAGACGTTAGCAAATTGATGGCAGATACAGTTAATACATTGAGCCCAGGCCCCTCGATTCTTTAAACCAATTACACAAAAGAAAATCCCATCCCAACCTGATCTTTTTTTTTTTGAGAGAGAGGAAAAATATTAATAGTTTGTTTTATTTCAGTAGTTTTATGGTGCATATTGTATTTTCTTAATTTTGCATCTTGGATATTTTTCATTGAAACTTTAAACCGACAAGTAGGAAATAACATAAGCTTCTTATTTCCCTATTTCCTTTTTTCCGAGAAAGAGTTTATCGGAACATCTCCACCCCCGTTCTTTCGAAAACCCGGATCCTGGACTCGAAAAATCTGAATAAACAATTATTATTAATTACAAGTAATTTATACATGTACTTCAGATATCGACGAATGCGCTGAAGGGACTAATGACTGCAGTGAAGATGCAGAATGCATAAATACAGAAGGAGGATTCGAATGCAGTTGTAGGAGAGGATACTTGGATATCGAACCTTTGTTTCCAGGCAGAAATTGCACAGGTAAATTGATATCACCATATATTTGTCACTTTTATGTACATTCCAATGGGGACAAGTATTAATCAGAAGTCATAACGACGAATATGATGATGATGATGATGATGATGAAGGGATTGTAATGATGATATCGATGTTAATGATGGTGATGAAAGGGATTATAACGATGGACATTTCAATATCGTTCAAACATTTTTTAAACAACTGTTAAAATTGATGTGTAAGATGAAATAAGACATTACTCAACCTTTCCCTTCATAGACAAGGACGAGTGCTTACTTGGGAGCCATGACTGTCATTCACATGCTACATGTATCAACCTGCCAGGATGCTTTGATTGCTTCTGTAACCAAGGTTACCGAGATCTGACAAACGATACAGGACCAGGAAGAAACTGCACAGGTGAGTCGCACACAGGAACTCGAGAAATGGATATATTTCTTTTGATACTTTGTAAGAAAAGGCGAGAATGGATATGGACGTGAAAACTGTAATACATAGTTCAGAAAAGATACAGTCTTTACCCTAATAGACCAGTTCGTAATTGGCCCATGAGCAACTTTTCCCAAATGACCTTTCCCTTTTTTCATTAGGATAGGCATCTTTTCAAAGAAAGATAATACGTAAGCTTGCCTGACATAAAGAAAGACATCGTAGACCAGGTGACTAGAATTGTTTGCAAGTTGGCTGTCATTTGGCAGACTGTCAAATACCAACCATCAATGAACACTTTGTTGCTTTTCGGTGGATTTAATGAAAAGTATAATTAAATGAATACATGAATAATAATTACATCACAGTCGATGCTTATCTCAGTGAATTTTAAACGAACATGCCAGTTTATCTCAAATGACCTTTATCTGCTCATGCTCAGATTGCATCTACGAACTGGCTTATTGCCAAACGTGAACCCTTTATTCGATGTAAAATGAATGCGATACTAACAATATAACACTCTCACTTGAAGGGTATATTAGTTTATAAATAATGAACTTAATATACCATCCTTAAATTGACAACAAACATCATTCTAGGCTTGATAATAACGCCAATCAAAACTGCATCTTTCTTTAGTGAAATGGAACCGATTCTAGTGAAACAAACACAAATGTGTTTCTAATCATCATCTTGTACTTTAGGCTGATCATAGAGAATCAGAAAGGGTAGATGGAAAGCTATTGAAACAACATATAGACGTTAGCATATCCATGGCAGATACAGTGAAGAGGAAAAATATTAACGGTTTGTTTTATTTCAGTAGTTTTACGGTTCATTTTGTATTTTCTTCATCTTGCATCATGGATATTTTTCATTGAAACTTCAAACCGACACCTAGGTAATAACATAAGCTTCTTATTTCCCTTTTTTTCCAAGAAAGAGTTTATCGGAACATTTCCACCCCCGTTCTTTCGAAAACCCGGATCCTGGCCTCGAAAAATCTGAATAAACAATTATTATAAATTACAAGTGATTTATACATGTACTTCAGATATCGACGAATGCGTTGAGGGGACTAATGACTGCAACGAAGATGCAGACTGCATCAATACAGAAGGAGGATTCGAATGCAGTTGTAGGAGAGGATACTTGGATATCGAACCTTTGTTTCCAGGCAGAAATTGCACAGGTAAATTGATATCATCCTAATATATTTCTTACTTTCATGTACATTCCACTGGGGACAATTATTAATCAGAAATCGTAACGACAAAAATGATGATGATGATGATGAGGATAGTGATTATAATGATGGTTTCGATGATAATTATGATGATACTGAGAATAATGCAAATGATGACGATGAAAGTGACGATAACGATGGACATTTCAATATCGATCAAACATTTTTAAAATTGATGTGCAAGATGAAATACGACATTACTCAACCTTTCTCTCCATAGACAAGGACGAGTGCTTACTTGGGAGCCATGACTGTCATTCCGATGCTACCTGTATCAACCTGCCAGGATGCTTTGATTGCTTCTGTAACCAAGGATACCGAGATCTAACAAACGATACAGGACCAGGAAGAAACTGCACAGGTGAGTCACGCTTTGTGTGGAAGAAATCTTATTCTCACTTTTTTTTTGTAAGACGCTTTGTAATTAAAATGTTTTAGGCCAGGAGCCTGTTCCGAAATAGTTACCCTATTTTACCGATACGATTTGACCACTTAAAGATACTTAGACCATCTAAGTCATTGACAAAAAGATTGTCAGCATGACCGTAGCCGTCGGATTTAGTCTCCAGAGCCCCAGTAATGCTACAGTCACACGGCCATGTTACGGACCTGCGGATGCCTGCGTATATTTGGATAATGAAAATGCGTAATTTTTACCCCCAAATAACGCAAATTTGAGCAAAAGTTACCTATATTCTGCGGACGATACGGATTAGTTACGGATGTTACGTATGAATTACGGATGTTACGGGTAAAACCTGTTGATGAGCCCATCCGCTGCCAACCCGCTGACACATGTCACGGACGACTTACGGATGACTTACGGACGATACGTATGAGTTACGTAGTTTATGTATGGATAACGTATATTTTGCGGATGCTTACGTATATTTCATCCGCAGCAGAATTTTGAGATTTTCAAAATTCACGCTGCGGATCTGCGTATGTCTGCGGATCCTGCGGATTAGGTTACGGATGGATACGGACGTTTTACGCAAAAATACGCAAAGATACGGATCAATACGCATGATACGGAACAATACGCAAATTTTACCTAAATTCTGCGCAAAAGACCTTGCGCGGGAAATTTAAAATAATTTTGAGATTTTCAAAACTTTTTCGCGGAAGACCTCGATTCCTGCGCACTCCCACGGATTTTTACGGATGCACTTACGGATGATACGCATGATACGGATTGCTGCGGATTTCTACGGATTTTTACGGATGCACATCCGCAGACATGCGTATCGCGCGTATCTGTCCGTCTGACCATAGCATAAGAGACCCAAAAGATTTTAAAGGGATACTCAACCGCAGATTGTGGACGTTTTTATTCTGCGAGAGGGCAGAGTGATCGTTACCTGATCATGCCGTTGCCCCGCGGGGCGCAAACTCACAACATGTACAACATGCATGCTTCACCTGAGCTCGAGCTCTCGTGCGAGATTCGGTCGGCTTCGTGCAGTCCGAAATTTAATCCCAGTAGTCCAACGGACACGTTCGACGCACAAACTTTGTGCACGAGTAAATGGGGCTTACGCAATTATTTCTTTCCCCACGGCCGCCTGGTGGCGTATCCCTTCAACCGATCTCCCCATGCACCAAACTTTATCAGTAAGAAGTAGTATGAATGGACATTACAAAACACACACAATGACAAAATTTCCGTCTGGATGGGGTGTCAGCCGGCCCCTAAAAAACGGGGTATTTTTTTTTTTCCCTGGCAACCCAGGAACCAAATTTTGACAGAAGGAGTTAAAGGCTATGGATGCATTCCAAAAAATATAAAAACTGGAAAATTTGTCCTTGGGGAAGGGGTGTCATATACCCCCTGAAATAAAAAAAACCCAAAGTGCCATTTGACAACGCTTTGCCCCAGAAAATGTTCTGTATGTATAAAGAAAAACTGCTTCCTTACCTTCTGACTGTGACAATTCAAAGGTGTTAGTCAATTCAATTCAAAATTACATAATGTAATTTTCTTGAGGTGTAATTTGATGTAAATTGGCCATTTCATGCATAAGTTATTAAATTATGAAAAATGTATTGCTTTCTCAAAAGTAGCCTAAAATAATGTCAGGAATATGTAATCACACCCATTGACCATCTCATAATGCATAATAGAGGAGTTTGCTTGGTATCTGTCACATGAATAGTACAATTCAGCCTGGCAGTCACATACCAAAGATACCTGAAAAGCTCTTCTAGTATGCCTTGTCAGACAGGTGGAGATGGACGATGGGTGTGTTTACATAATCCTGACAATATATTTTGGCTACTTTTTGCGAAAGCAAAATATTTTCACAATTTGTTATCCTATTAATCAAAAAATCAATTTACACCAAATTGCACCTCAAGAAGATTATTATACTCGAAATTATTTTACGAAAATTTGAATTGAATTTTATTTAAAGACTTTTGAGTTATGAAGGTAAGAAAATGTTCTTTTTTTACATATTTTTTTTTTTTTTTTGGGGGGGGGGGGGAAACCTTTTTAAAAGCCACTTTTGCACCCCCTTCCCGATGAATAATTTTGAAAGTTTTTATATTTAACACGATAAAAACTACTTTCGAAAAATAAACTCAAAAAAATTTCAATAGCCCTGTCTATCACCTTTACAAATGTGCGAAACTTACAATGGCGTATTACGTAATCAGAACATGATTTCTATGGGCAGCACTATACACTATGAACACGATGACAAAAGAGAGCGGACAAAATATACAGCTCCTCATTGTACCCTCCACAATTGTTCTTGTAGACGAAAGAACATCCCTTCATTGCTATTATGTAAAATAAGTAGAACAGGTGAATATGCATGTGACACCTGTTCTACATATTTTTACATAATAGCAAAAAAGGATGTTCTTTTGTCTACCAGAACCAGTGTGGAAGGTACAATGAGGAGCTGTATATTTTGTCCGCTTCTTTGTTTGCCATGTTCATAGTGATAGGCCTTTGAAACTGCCCTTGAGTTTATTTTTTGAAAGTAGTTTTTATCGTGTTATTTGGGAATGTACGTCCATAGGCCATAGCTCTTCTTTCTGACAAAATTTGGTCTTTAAGCTTCAAGGGGAAAATTTGACCCCAATTTTTAAAGACTTGTTCTAAGATCCCATGCCGACAGAATTATTGTTGTCATTTTGTGGTTCTTTGGGCTTCTTTTGGCTCTGGGGGCTAAACCCGAAGGCTACAGTCAGGCTGACAACCTTTTTGTCAATGACGTAGATGGTCTAGGTAACCGTACGGGGTCAAATCTAATGGGTAAAATGGGGTGACTACTTCCGGACAGGCTCCCAGACTATTAGTTCATTTATATGACTTGTGGCTTTTTATCTCCGCTTATTTCCCTCAACTGTCATAATCGTGCCTAATCTATTTCTAATGTCTCTTTACTGTGTTTTACATAATCTCTCTGTCTCTCTATCTTTATACCTTTATTTCTCTCTTTCTCTCTCTCTCTCTATGATTTTATTTCTCTGTTTCTATGTCTGTCTCTCTTTATCTCTCTCTTTATCATTCCTCTCCCTTTACCTCTTTATTTCTCTTCTTTATCTCTTAATACCACCCTCTATCTTCTTTTTTTTTATAACACACTTCACCCCTCTCTCTCTCTCTTTCCATTTTCACATCTCTCTCTCTCTCTCTCTCTCTCTCTCTCTGTCCCTCTCTGTCTATCACTAGACATTGATGAATGTATTGAGGGATCACACAACTGTCATGCCAATGCTGCCTGCACCAATATCAAGGGCTCTTATAACTGTACCTGTAATCCTGGCTACGAGGACTCCACAAATAACACTTTGCACCCCGGTACAAATTGCATCGGTAAGAAAATGAGCACCATGAAATCAGTCCTTGTTCTTTTAAATTTTTTAATCATAGATTCAAGAATATTTCCGATTTTATGGCTCTATATTGAATTCGTATTTAGTTATCTCACGTCTAAATGCATGTTATTCATATTTTTATTATCCGTCTGATTTCATTTATATTTCAATTAATTTGGTTATTTTTAATGATGACTTTAATTGCAATATGCCATTTTGCCTTTTATCCCTTCTCTTATTATTGTTTCTTTTTTTCTCCGTCTTTATCTGTATCTTCTTCTTTCGCCCCCTTTCTCATGTTAATGTTAGTCATTTTAGAATTTCTTCTGCTTTCCTTTTTGTCATTATTGTATTCTTCTTATTCTGCTTACTATTATTTTGTTTGCATTCTATTATCATCACAACCATAATCTGTTTTTTTTTAGTTATTGTTATTATATCACAATTATTATCTCCGTTGCCCTTATTAAAATATAATTATTGTAGTCAGAATCATTGCCCTCCTCAACGTTCCAACTATTTCCGTACCTTTTCAGACATCAACGAGTGCGAGGCCGGGACGGAGGAATGCCAGAACGATTCAACTTGCATCAACACCGAAGGCGACTACGAATGCAACTGCCTTCTCGGGTTTGAAGGGACCCGGTGCGAGGACAGCTTCAATTTCCGTCCCCTTGCATAGAGATGATAACCATTAATTTTAGTAAAGCCTCGTTCGCACGTGGCGCGGAAAACAGCCCCTGAAAACAGTTGCGGCAAAATTTAATGACATATTAGTGCGAGTGCGTTTCACACTTCTGTATTTCATAACACATAAATAAATGAGTATGCTAAGGGGCTTTTTCACACTCCCAGACATTTTTTTGGCACTCACACTTGCCATTCATTTACACGTTTAAAGAAACAATAAGCCGTAGGGGTTTAGAGCGTCGTGCGTGAACGAGCCTTAACCAGACGCCATTGCCTGTTTGCAAATGAATTGGACTGGAGATCGTAAATCGTTGCTAATCTTTCGGGAAAATAAGAATAGTTGAATTATTTATTTTGTGTTCCTGTAGTATGCTTTTATAATATTACCCCATATGTTAAGTTACTTATTTACATTTATTTGATGTTTATAAAGCGCTGTGATACATTTACTTTAAGCAGGGAAGAGCGCTATACAAATGATAATACATGTATCGTATTGTATTGTATAATCGTAACAGTATTACAATCGTATGATTGCTAATTAACCCTACATATGCGTATATATTGCAAATTGTCATGATTGTCTAGTGTATAACAATACCTATTTTCATTTTCGCTGTACAGCGCTAATGGCGCAGTAATGGAAAACTTTCAAGCTGAATTTGCGAAGTTCGTTTTAAAAAAAGACTTCCTGCATACAGAATTTTATATGGATTTCACATATGTGAATGTATTTTATTCGTAGTTTAAGGAATATTCATGAGGCCCTGCATATTGTGAAAATATATCAGCTCAAAACACATGAACAGGGAAGAAATGGGGGAGGGATAATGGAAGGAAAATATTAAAGGGAAAGGAAGAAAAATGGAGGGAGAAGAAAATGAAGAAAAGAGAAGTGGCAGGCAGGAGAGAGACAGAGACAGACACAGACACAGACACAGAGAGAGAGAGAGGGGGGGGGGGGGGGGGGAGATAGAAGATTATGAGCAGATAGAGGAATACTTTAGAGGAAAACTTTGGTCTTATTTACCGAGGGTAGCCACATCTGGGTACCGTTTCATAAAACTTGTTATCAACAAGTTACAATAACAGTTATTATCTACTGCTTCTACTTGCATCTGATTGGCTGAGAGTAAATTTTCTTAGAAATGGCGCACTTGTTACTGATAACAAGTTTTATGAACTGGGGCCCAGTACTGCTCTTTCTGCAGGCCCTGTAATTGCGAAGGATTGGATATAAATTTATTGGACCGGAAATGAATGATGAATATAATTGCTGAATTAAAAAAAAAAACCATAGGAAACGGTCTAAAGAAATCAGTATATTTAGAGGTACACATATTTCAGTTCGCAGAGTGATCTTTTCATTTCCTATCAAATTCAAATTCGATTTTACGACAATTAATACTTTATAGCCGTCGATGTTAAGTGATATTCCTCTAAGCATTTGTATGTTTAGCAATCAGCTGATCACGATTCTGCCGCAAAACTTATAATGCGGTAACCTTTGCGTTGGTAAATATTTGTTATTTAGATAGCTATACATGTTTATACAATTATAAAATTATGATGGTAAACATTTCTTCCTTATGATACGTGCACATATTACATACCATTTAGAAGCACGTGGAACATGCATGAGAGTAAGAATAAAACAATTTCAACACGTCATTTTTCTTTTCAAACTATTATCTCATTATCTGTATAATATTCCTCACACATTAAACATCTTAAATCTCACATCCGTAGTGAGCCCGACACAATGTTAAAGTTCGGGCTAATTCGAGTTGGTGTCGGTCGGTTACTCTATAGATTGGAGTAGAAAACGGGTTTTGAGTTGGTAATTAGAATTATTTGGTGAGGGCTAGAAATAAAATGGGGAAGTGTTATTGGTAGAGCAAGAAATCGATAAGGACGATACGGGAGAGAAGCAACGGGAGAGAAAAAGGAATTGTCTGGAGAGAAACATGCACTGCCAGGAAAGAGAAGAAAAGAAGAAAGTGATGTAAGTCGTGAGGAATATGTCGTAAAATTAGTGCACATAATGAAAGCTGCAAAAAAATACCCAGTGATCCTTGTCAACAGTTCAAAATGTGAATATATGATATATTAGTTTTAAACCTCCAAGGCCAATATAACATTTAGAGGGGGTGGGGGGGGGGGGGGGCTTTCTTCCTTTTTTTTTTTTTTAATTGTTGATATCCGAAGACCATTTATCTTTCTTCAATTCCCTGGACATGTATTTTTGTGTTTAAAAGGAATCGGATAATCTGTACCTGTTGAAAGATTTGCTCACCCCCTCCCCCTTCCCTTCCTACGCCTAACTGACTACAAGCATTTTTATAATGAACTTCAAAATGAAGATGGAAAATGTCATCATGTACATTCACACTTCCTTATACTTCCAGTATAAAGTTAGCCCGAGGAGGCAGAAGACTTCTTGAAACAAATACATTGACATGAATCATAATTAGAGTGCTATGAAACTTCGAAAGATAAGATTATAATAGGGATCATCCAAATTGCTAATTCGGAGATTAAATGAGGTGCCATAGTAGGGGATTAAGTCATGTAAGTGTTGTGTATTGAACATTAACTCTATTATATGTGATGTGGATTGGTTATGTAAAACACAAAATTGTTGGTCTGCTGATATATATAATAACAACAACAAAAATAATAATAATAATAACAATAAAAATAACAATAAAACTAACAATGATTATAATAACAATACTAATCATAACAATACTATTCTGGTCCAAAGGACTTGGATACTATAACCTGGCTTTAGCTCCGGCAACAGAAGCGCTCAGTGCATTCAAGGAATATACCTTTCAGGCATTGGCGGATTTAGAGGGGGGGGGGGCATCCCGGCCCGTGCCCCCTTTTGAATGAAAAGTATGCATTGTGCCCGCCCCCTTTTAGAACGAACACATTTTCCCCCTTTTTTTTTGTTGGTGCTTGTCATGGAATTATGGAGGGAAACTTGACCCTATAACCCCCCCCCCCCCCCCCCCCCACTGAGCGACTTTTGGAGGGCTGGGGTGGTAATTGGCGCCTGCTATCAGGTACCCACTTACTTCACCTGGGTCAAGTTTGGCAAATGTAGACTGATATATATTGCCAAAGGACGTTGGTGCTGCTGCAGGGATTCGAGCCCCGCATTTTGTGGTTCACAGTCCGGAAACCTTAATATCCACTGGACCACAACACCTCTATTTAATGTCAGTTCTATTCTTGGAAATAAATAAGAATTCAAATTATGTAGTACAGAACTCCATCACAAAATAAAGCCGACCGTGACATCACACAGAGACAACTGCCAGGGGGAGGCCCTTCATATCAATAGTGTTCTCAAAACAATCTTTTTGAAATCTATTCGGTTTTATCTTATATTCCTCAAAATTATGCTTATTATTCTATTTGATTGTTCATTTTCTTGGTGTAAGAGTAGGATTCCCCTTTAACGCATTTTAAGGACTATTCGCACGAAAGTTTAAAGGTTGTTTGCGGCTTTGCGTTCTAGACAAATTATCGCTATGTCAATATGTAGTTAATAATTGACATTAACCGAGAGAAAAGTACTGTAGTCATCATGATAGTCAGCATGTAGGCTCTTTTATGATTGCATTGCATAGCAAGAGGGCAGAATAGATTTGGAGGCCATGCTGGAATTTTGAAAAACCAACCCGGTAAGTTCTTGACTTACAAAAACTAAAAATGTGATCACATGAGAATGGATACATTTGCGTGCAGAACAGGGTTCACTCATTTTTTTTTTTAATAAAAGCAAATATTTAGAGATTTGCAAATATTTATTTGCACACGGAATATAATTTCTTAAGTGCATTTTTGAACATGTTGAACGGATATTTCGAAGGATGAAACGCATGAGACAAATGAATAATCTTGTGATATGTATTCTATTGACTATGCATTTGAATTGTAATCTGCAGTTTTCTATCAAGACTCTTATATCGTGCATTCTAAAGAGCGTGTAATAAACACTGAGCTAAAATCTGAAGAAGAAAAAAAAAAGGGAAATGAAAATAATAAGAAGCTACAAAGAGCTAGAACTCCGAGCAATCTAAAATCCTCCTAGGAGCATAACAAATCAATATTCTTCAGGTGAAGAATATAAACGAAAGCGCTTGTGGAAGCAAACCTACGAATATCTACTATGTCTTTATTCTCGGAGTGAACTTTATCTTACTTTAAATTATTTTTTCTATACGTTCTCCCATCTACATTTCTTTACAACTATATATATATATATATATATATATATATATTACGTCACCCCCCCCCCCCCCTCTCGCATACTTTTTTGCCATGGTTGCATCAGCATCCATGTTTATGTGCACTTTTACGCTTCTCGCCCTCTTGTTTTCTTTTTTGTTTTTTTTCTTTTTATCACGTTTTTTTAATACGTCATTCTCTTTCTCAACTCCCTCAGCTTTCTCTACCATGGTTGCTCTAGAATCCATGGTTTTGTGCGCCTCAACGCTTCTCCCTCTCTTGTATTCTTTTGTTTTCCTTTCTTTATGACGTTTTATTACATCATTCTCTCTCTCTCTCTCTCTCTCTCTCTGTCCTCCATCAGCTTTCTCTACAATGGTTGCGCTAGTATCCATGGAGCTTTTTGCATTTTTGCGCTTTTAGCTCTTTTGTAATTTCCTGATGAAGGCCTATGGCCAAAACTTCTCAGTCTCACGGAATCTTTTATTTACTTGTCTTCTACACCTCATCTAACTGGCGATTCCGAAGCAGAACTCTTGTTTTTTGTTATTCTTCGTATATATATTTATATATATAATAAGAATGAAAAGTCCGTATACGATGCAAATATTCGAATTTTCGGCCATAGCCCTTTATCAGGAAATGATGAGATTTATTAGATAGGTACACAAAAGAGTGTGAAGCACAAAAAAAAAACCCCACAAAAAAAACGCAAAAGCTACATGGATACCAGCGCAACCATAGTATAGATCAGGAAGGAGAGGAGAGAGAGAGAGAGAAAAAAAATAGAGGCGTAATAAATCGTCATAAAAGAAGAGAAAGGGAAAACAAAAGAGGAGAAGCTCAAAAAGGGAGAAAGCTCCATGGAAACTCGCGCAACCATGGTAAAGAAAGCTGAGAGGAGAGAGAGAGAGAGAGAGAATGCCTTAAAACGCGTCACAAAGAAACAAAGGGAAACAAAGGGGGAAAAAGCGAGAAGCGTAGAGCGCTCAGAAATCCAAGGATAGATCCAGTTTATATGTTAATATAGTTCCATTCCAAAACATCCCATACATTAGTTTTCTAGTTTTTAAATCATTTTCACTTGAATACTCGTTTTCAGTAAGTACATACAGTGACAGATCAAGAAAGTTGAATTTACAATGGAAAGTTGTTTTTTTGTTTTAATCTGGATATCAAAACTTAGCTTATTCCCAAACCCTCCTGTACCTGACCCTTTTAACTGACCGATCAGAGTAGCGCGACATGCGTGACTAATCCTGTATTGACATCAGTTTTAATGCGATTTGCAGCACTGTGTGCAATGTAGGCATATGAGTATGGCGCATCAAGATTTTGGTTTTAAAACATGCTACATCCACAAGATTCATGCATTACTACTGTAATGGTAAAAAATATATATATATATATATGATTATCTTCGGACTCTCTCTCTCTCTCTCCCTCTCTCTTTATTTGTATACACAGATTGGGCTGATTATCAATAGACTGAAACAGCTGCAGCTAACATAGTCCGGGCCTACATATTTTTAGGTTCGGCGCACGTTATCCTTAATCCTTAAAAAAAAGAATTTACACCTCGAACATCGTGGATTTTGTGCACTGGGGCCAAAGGCAAAATTGTTTCTCTCCTGGAACATGGGTTACCTCCACTTTAAAATATGATGTCAAATCAAGTTAACCTTTGTGTCAAAGTTATTAGACAGTTACGACAGTATGGAATGGATATAGCTTGTCTTTGTACCAAAGCGAGCAACGGAAACCAGTGCCGTACTCCAGGGATTTATCCATTTGCCATGTTTATAGATTTAATTTTAAACACCCCAAGCATCTGAGAAACTACTTACATGGATACCTGTAATCCATGAAACAGTAACTAGTAGAACCCTAATCAAATGGACTTGCACAAACTTCACAACTGAGTCTCACTATAGTAGTAACCAGTACCGTCATATACAAGTACTGATAACCATGCAACTATCTGATTCCAGCCAAGAGGTCAAATCTACTTTTTAGCCAGGACAACTGGTACTTCGTGTGTCATCAGCATACCAACTTGCGGGAAATACAGGGACATGTAAGACCTTTAAATATAACTGACTAATCTCTGCACCTATAATCCAGGAACGTGGAGGAGCATTGATGCATATTAAACGAAGGCGCTGGTGTTAGTTATAGGCCCTGTACGGAGGATTACGTAGCAAACATTTTTCTAGCTTATTTTCATTAAATATTATATCTTTCATCCTAACCCATAACAAAAAAGATATGATCATGAAGATTACAAACATTGGTGAGGTATCTCTAACCACCTTTGCGATAAGCCTAGAAGCGTATATATCACGTGTATCCAACTTAGCATACGGTGATAAGTTTCTTAAAAATATCGCGTTCGAAAAATATGATGGAGATGGAAAAGAGAAATCTCTACCAACACTACATCGCGCTGCATTAGATGGCGAAATCGACGAAATCAAGTCTCTTATTCGTGGAGGGGCTAAGTTAGACGAGAGTTGTTATGGCGGATTCACCCCCTTACATCTTGCCGTGCAGAGCGGTCATCTTTCTGCCACTAGATATCTCCTGGAAAAGGGAGCTAACGTTAATGTTTGTACAGATCTTAGGGTGAAGCCATTTCATCTTGCCGTTCTGGGTGGCCACCTGGCTGTCATGCAACATCTATCAAGTCTTGGAGCAGAAGTAGATGGAGGGGACAAGGATGAGGTTACAGCCCTTTATCTTGCTGCTTTAATAGGACACATAGGTATCATAGAATTTGTTCTTCGCCATAAAGCTGATGTGAATAAGAAAAACAAGGATGGTTTTACTGCTTTACATGTAGCTGCTTTTAGTGGTAACCTTGATACCACGCAATATCTGGTCGAACATGGAGCTAACGTGAATATTGGTACCAATGATGGATTTACCGCCTTACATCTTTCTGCTGGAAATGGTCATATTGGTGTCACAAAATATCTGCTTGGGCATAAAGCTGATGCCAAGGGGGAAACAAACGATGGCTTCACTGCTCTGCATTTAGCTGCTCTTGGTGGTCACCTCAGTGTCATAGAATGTTTGATCAGTGGGGGAGCTAGAGTTGATCGTCCAACTGGTATCTTGAAAAGAGCAACAGCATTACATTTCTCTGCCTTTTTTGGTCATCTTGATATCGTAAAATGTCTGATCAGTCACGGTGTTAAAATAAATATGGGTACTGGCGATGGAGTTACTGCCTTACACCTCTCAGCACAGAATGGTCACTTTGATGTCATCAAATGGCTGGTCAGTCATGGAGCTAATGTGAATATGATTACTAATGAAGCAGTAACAGCCTTACATATCTCAGCACAGAATGGTCACCTTAAAGTCGTCAAATGGCTGGTCAGTCATGGAGCTAATGTGAATATGATTACCGTTAAAGGAGTAACTGCCTTACATCTCTCTGCACAGCATGGTCACTGTGATGTCACAAATTATCTGCTTCATAATAACGCGGATGTGAATAAAGACAGAAAAGATAGTGTTACTGCCTTGCACATTTCGGCAAATAATGGTCATCTTGACGTCGCAAAGTGTCTGGTCAACCAAGGAGCTAAAGTGAATGTGGTTACTAATCATGGGATGACTGCTTTGCATTTTTCTGCGCTGAATGGTTATATCGATATAGGAAAATGGTTAGCCAGTCAAGGAGCTGAAGCAGACATGGCTAATAATTATGGATTTACTGCCTTACATCACTCAGCATGTAATGGTCATCTTGATGTCGTAAAATGGTTAACAAGTCATGGAGCTAGTGTAAACAGGAGTACTTACAGTGGATTAACAGCCTTACATCTTTCAGCAGAGAATGGTCATCCTGATGTTGTGAAATGGCTGGTCAGTCACGGAGCTAATGTGAATATGGCTGACAATAAAGGAGGAACCGCCTTACATCTCTCAGCATATAATGGTCACTGTGATGTCACAAACTATCTGCTTGATCACCAAGCTGATGTGAATCAGAAAAGGATAGATGGCACGACTGCCCTACATCTTTCAGAACTGTGTGGTCGCCTTAATGTCATCAAATGCCTCATTAGTCGTGGAGCTAATGTGAATATGACCATTAATGGTGGGGAAACTGTCCTACATGCAGCTGCACAAGATGGTCACCTTGATATCATCAAATGTCTTATCAATCATGGGGCTAATGCCAATGTAACTACTGATGATGGGGTAACAGCACTGCAGTTAGCTGCACTGCATGGCCATCTTGATATCACAAAATTTATACTTGATCACAAAGCAGATGTAAATCAGAAAAAGGAGGATGGAGAGACTGCCCTTCATGCAGCTGCGTTTAGTGGGCACCTCGATGTCACAAAATGTCTGGTCGATAACAAAGCTGATGTGAATATAACAAAAGATGGCGGCGCGACTGCGCTACACTTCAGTGCAGAAAATGGACACTTTGATGTCGTGAAGTATCTCCTTGATTACGACGCTGATGTGAATCAGAGAAGAAAAGATGGCGCGACGGCCCTACATGCAGCTGCTGGTGGGGGTCACACCTATGTCACAAAGTGTCTCATCAGTCGAGGAGCTAACGTGAATATGACTACTGATAATGGATTAACTGCATTGCATTTATCTGCAGAGAATGGTCACCTTGATGTCATTAAATGTCTCGTACGTAACGGAGCTAACGTGAACATGATTTCTGCTGATGGATTAACTGCATTGTATTTATCTGCAACGAATGGCCCCTTTGAAGTCGTAAAACATTTGCTTGACCACAACGCTGATGTGAATCAGAAAAGAAATAATGGCGCGACTGCCCTCCATGTAGCTGCATATACTGGTCGCCTTTATGTCATCAAATGTCTCATACGTTATGGAGCTAACGTGAACATAATCACTGATAGTGGATTAACTGCACTGCATGCGTGTGCAAAGCAAGGTCACCTCGAGGTCACACGATATCTGATGAGTCCTGTTGTTCATTCTCACAAGCAACAGATTGACGGGGCGTCAACAATCTATAGGGTATGACTAATTAGAGTGTTATCTTATCAATTATGCTTTTCCTTTATCAATTTTAAGTTTCAAGATTCAAATAAACAGTTTCAACTTTAACAGAAATAACATCTAGCTTAGACATAAATTGAACAAAGATAGATGTTTTCATATAATACACTTGTAATAAACATAATATTTTTGAAATTATAATTTTCTTGTTGGGAAAAAATCATTGTTAGAATTGTGCGTGTGTGTGTGTGTGTATATACACACACACGCATAATTCTAACAATGATTTTTTTCCAACAAGAAAATTATATATATATATATATGTATGTGTGTGTGTGTGTGTGTGTGTGTGTGTGTATGTTGCATTAGGAATAAGGTAAACTGCATGGAACTACTCACGTTTACAGTGCGCCTTTATAAATAAACAAGTTAGATTTCTTATTTTTCAAATTAGAGGTACTCCTTTGATGTGCATATTGTTACTAAAATAATTATTAAATTTAATTATTCTAGTAATTTCATAAAATTGTGTTTTGGGGGCTCCCTTAATCTTTTTACTATAATCTTTAATTTAAAAAATATATATAATGTATCAAGGGTCATCCTGGTGGCTCTTGCTCAACAGTCTCGGCGCGGCACGGCGCGGTGCGCTGGGTTGAAATTTTCGAACATTTTCAGGATTTTATGAATGGTATCTTCTGTTTAGCAGCAAAAATAAAAGGTGAAAGGTGTGACCTGATGCATGGGAGCATGAATTAATTTTTATTTTTTCCTTCTATAATTATCATCCATCCTTTATTTCGTTAAGTTATTCTTTGATTTTTTTTCATCATCAATGATTCTGTCTTTCCTAATGTCACTCTTTATATTTATCATTCTATCACTTTTTCTCTCTCTCTCTTTCTTCTGTAATGTTATTTTTTATCTTTTTCATTTTATCAATTCTTTTTTGCTTTCCATCTTATCATTCGTTATCATTCTCTTCCACCACTGGTATTAGTCTCATGCTATTCCTTTTATCATTTCTGTAAATGTATCCTTAGTTGTTGTTGTTTTTTATGCTATCATTTATCGCTCATTCATTATAATATTCTTTCTTGTTATTCTTCTACCATTTTCTGCTTTCCAATTTACTTTCGTTATGTTATTTCCTTTCACCATTTTTTTTCCACATGTTTCCTTATGTTAATATTTATCCTTTATCATTTCGCTATTTCCTAACCCTTTTATCCTTTTTTTTTTCCTCTCCATTTTACATTTCGTTGTGTTATTCTTTTATTTAATTTATTATATCATCTTTCCTTATGTTATTTTTAATATCTGTATCCTTTCTGTATACATTTTTATGTTATTCTTTGTTTTTATGCTCTCATATTTTTTTTTTTCAGTCACCTTTCCTTTTATGTTATTCTTTGTTTCTTATCATAATCCTCCCTTCCGTTTTTCCTATCCTAATATCCTCTTGATTATCGTTCGTTATGTTTTTCTTTGCATTACTTCTCAGGTCTAGATTTCAGTTTCAGATTAAGATTTTAATTTATTTCATTTTTTTTAATTTTTTAAACTCTATAACAATAATTATTATGAAATTAACATTACAAAATATAATACACAACAAAGTACAGAAACAATTTATCAAAATGTCATATTCTCTTCCAATTGTCATTATGTTACTCGTTATGTTTATTTCGCTCTGTATTTTTCGATGTGTATTCTTTCTCCCCTTATTGTTCTTTTTATCCTGAAATAGGGAAAATCATACTGAGATGGAAACTTTTTTCGATTTGTCCCCTTGAAGACACCATACAAATTTTTGAGGCAAGTTTCGACCAGCGCGCCTCGCCGAGACCTGACTGCGGGGGCAGATCCATGATTTTGTAAGGGGGCACACAAATTCCCCCCTCTAAATCCGCCACTGCCCGACTGTTTATTAAAAGCTTTCCTGATGTAGGCCTATGCCATGAATATGTGAAAACAAATTATGACGATTGTAATAAAATACACTATTTTTTTCGTAGGACGGTCAATCTTTTGTCAATCAACCTGACAAGAATGGCTTTACAGCAGTTCATTTTGCCACAAAGTATGGACGTACATCTATCACTGAGTCTCTTGTTTCTCATGGAGCGGACCTGAACACCCAAGACTTCTCCGGCAAGACATGCCTACATCTAGCTGTCGCACAGTGCTACCCTCCGTCTCTGACTCCTGTTGTTGAAATAACCACCACGATGCGTAAGGTGGGTTACACTCATTATCGAATCATTGTTGTATATTCATCAGTAAGGAACAAAACCAAACTGAAAATCATAAGTGTGCATGTGCACCGTCGAGGAGGATTCGAAGCTGATGATTTGCGATTATATATTTTTTTTACCTCATGAGGAAAACAAATTCAGGGAACATTATGTTTAATAATATGTTTGAACCATATCTGTCGTATTGGTGATGTTGGTATGTGAATTTCCAACCGTCCAAACATGAATTTAGATATTTTTTTATGAAGATCGACGCTGGTCAATATGAGTGATAATTAATGGTAATTAAACGAACTGCCTGCATGGTTACTTCGGCAAATTCTTGAAATATGTCCAAATTAACAGATTAAGAATTCAATATCCGAAGAATGCGAAATTTTTTAAAGAGCTCATATTGAGAAAAGAAGTGGTATGCGTTTTTATTTGGTAATATTAAAATCTGTGTATCAAAGAAAACAATCCTTTTTATTTTTTTTCAAACAGCTCAACTAGAAAGTGCAAATTTTTGAAAATAAAAATCACCTTTTTGAATTTTTGAAATTGTCTCGCAGTCCAATTTCCGAAAAATCCTAGCTTGTTTACTTTACTATGCAAATTAGCACTGACGTCATTGGGTACAGTCGTATGACCTCCGCGGTAAACTGTATTCTGCACAACATAGCATGGACTGGCAAACGAGAGTGAAGAGAAACTTTGTTCGACATGATTTTTATACTTCAAAGTTATTTTTCAAAATCCATCAGTTTTTTTAAATATTATATGAAACTAGTTTACGTTTTATTCCAACAAGCAACCATTTTTCAGACAGCTCGCACAAGTTTACATGCACGTAAACTGAAAAAGTCGGACCCGTACACATCATGATACAGCCCCCATCCCTCCCCCCCCCCCCCCCCCCCCATAAATGCTACCCCATTAGCATTAGAGTCGTATAGTATACAAATATACAATACCTTTCGAGGGTCTAGCAAAAACTATGAGCTAATGAAGAGGCATTATTATTTTAGTAACTTTCCCGAGGGCAAATTTATATCAAATTTACTGTACCCGAGGCTTGCCGAGGGTATAGTAAATTTATAGGAAAGTTACTGTTTATGCCTCTGAATGCTCATAGTTTGCTAGAGCCAAGAAAGACATTGTATATCTGTTTTATATCCCTCATGAGCATTTCACTATGACTCCAAGTAGGCTAAATCGCAAAGCCTGCATTGTTTTCCTGCTGTATACCAGGGCCAGTATTCAATAAACATCTAAGACATTTTCTTAATGTTAAGAAAATTTCTAAGAATTTTTCTACTATAGGTAACATGCCCTAGGCCTAAGTTAAAACGTTGAGCACCTTTTCTTAGCTACATGTAAGTAAGACGACAGATTAAACTTTTCTTAGATTCAGTTATGTCGTCATGTCGATTCAGATGTCAGATTGTCAGAGTCCAATGACACAACATTGGAGCCTAAATTCGCCTGCGCATTATTTTTTGTGAAAATCGCACCGCAGGAAAAGTACGGTACCGTACCCATATACCGTAGCCTATGTATACAAAACGTATGGGAGATCATAACGAAAAATGTTCATAATTGTGGGCTTGAAAGACATTAAATTATTTTAGTTAGCCTAGCCCTTAGGGCTAGGCTAGGGCCAGGCTATGGATCAGTCAAGACCTCCTCATCTCGACCTTTTGTTGCATGTATATCCACTGTTTACATCAATCTATTCTAGCCCAGGTCCTAGGCCACTGTATTTGTATTTCTAACATAACAATTTAGAATTGATAGAAAAGCTTCATGTAACTTATTGCATGAATTATCTTCGACTTAGGCCGCGGCTATTATAGGCTCCACGTACTACTGTCCCGAGCCGGTCGGCTAACGCTGGTGGTAAATCGACGACCGCTAGCCTAGTCCAACGATGGATTGACCAGTAACATTAGATCTAGCCTATACTCCGATTATTTTCAGTCATATAAACACATTTCATCTCACCTCGTAACAATGCCGTGGACACAACATTCCCTGTCTCCCTACTGATCCAAGACTAATAAGTTTGTTGTTAATTCACAATTTCCACCAAGTCTTGTCCCCTTGTCATGACATTATGATCATGGTCAATCATAATAATTCCGGTAGCCCTTTCATTTTGTGTAATTTAAACGTAAACAACCAAATTAATTTCCACGTAATTATCATGCACAGATGCGCTATATTATATGCACACCGTGCGCGCAGCTCACATCTACGCTTGTAAAGCAGTTTTTTAACTGAATGTACCTACCCTCTATTTTAAATAAAACATGAATAAATAAATAAATAAATAAAGTATACGTTTTCATTTATGCATTCTATCTAGAGCTGCAGCGCCCAGGAACTCTGCCGATGGCTATGCACACCGAAGAAACTTCAAGCCGCGGATTTCGCACTCGCTGCGCTGTACTGCAAAAATTGAAGAATTTTAGATATCGATCGCAGAAATATCGGTGATCGCGGGGGAAAAAGTGGATTCCAAAATGTACTATACCACCCCCAATAGGAGATTTTCTCCCGCTCACTCAAATTTCTAGTGAAACTATACATTTTTCATGCTCTGTACAATCATAATGCAAAAAACTATACATGAGGGATATAATGTTTGCTATGCGGAAAGCGACATAAATATGCCCAACTGTACAACTATACAACTGTCGAGTAGATGTATAGTTTCAACCAATCAGAACACAGGAAACTATACAACTATACAACTGTGCGACTGTTAGCAGCTGCGCATGCATAGTTGTACAGTAAGCGGACCAAAGTGCCATAAATATGAGCAACTATACATCCGTACCGCTGTAGAGTAGATGTATAGTTTTAACCAATCAGAACACAGGAAGCTATACAACTATACATCTACTCCCGCAGTCTGGAATACATGTATAGTGTTAACCAATCAGATCACAGGAATCTATACAATTATATACCTATTCACGCAGTCTGGAATAGATGTATAGTTTTAACCAATCAGATCACAGGAAACTATACAACTCTACATCTACTCCTGCAGTCTAGAATAGATGTATAGTTTTAACCAATCAGATCACAGGCAACTGTACAACTATACATCTACTCCCCGTAATCTCGAATAGATGTATAGTTTTAACCAATCAAATATAGCTTAAAGGAGAAACAAAGAAATAAGGAAAGAACAGAACATAATATAGAAAAGGGAAAACGAAGAAATTGATAAGGAAAGAGAAGAGAATAGATTAAAGGAAACACAAAGAAAAACATAAGAAAAGGGAAGAGGATAGACTAAAGAAAATAAACAAAGATATACATAAAGAAAGAGAAGAGGATAAATTTAAGGAAAGACAAAAAAAAAATGCATAAGCAAGGAGAGGCGGATAGAGTAAAGGAAAACAAAGAAATACATAGGCCCATATTCTGAACTCCGGTTTAACTTAAACTATGGTCTAAATCTGTGGTTTAACTATGGGTAGCCAAAAATGTCAAAACTTTGTTTACACTGTATGTTCCTTATTTTTACTGGATTCTTGTCTCATGCTTTAATGGTCAAGAAAACTATTGTACTTATCATTCCCAGACAGTTTTTAAAAGTTTGAGTACCAAAATGGCTGATAAATTGAATATGTACTGTTAGAGATTTTTGTCACATTTGGCTGCCCATAGTTAAACCACACATTTAGACCATGGTTTAAGTTAAACCGGAGTTCAGAATACGGGCCATAGTATAAGGAAAACAAAGAAATACATAAGGAGAGAGAAGAGGATAGACTAAAAGAAAAATAAACAAATATATACATAGGGAAAGACAGAGGATATATTAAAGGAAAGAAAAAGAAATAAATAAGGAAAAAGAAGATGATAGATTCAGGATCCTCTTCTCATTCCTGTGTTTCCTTTAATCTATGTTCATTCATTATGTATTTCTTTGGTTTCCCTTTTTGATCCTATTCTCTTTTCCTGTATTCTTTGTTTTTCCCTTAATTTCCCCCTTCTTGTTCTGTTCTTTCCTATGCACTTCTTGTTTTCATTTCTATATCTTCTGTTCTGTCCTTATTTATTTCTTTATTTTTCCTTTGATCTATCCTCTTCTCTTTCCCTATGTATATCTATGATTTTTTTCCTTTAGTCTATCCTCTTCCCTTTCCTTATGTATTTTCTTTGTCTTTCCTTTAATCTACCCTCTTCTCTTTCCTTATATATTTCTTCGTTTCCCTTTCTAAATGTTCTGTTCTGTCCTTATTATTTCTTTGTTTTTCCTTTAATCTACCCTCTTTGATTGGTTAAAACTATACATCTTTCGAGATTACGGGGAGTAGATGTATAGTTGTATAGTTTCCTGTGATCTGATTGGTTAAAACTATACATCTATTCCAGACTGCGGGAGGAGATGTAGTTGTATAGTTTCCTGTGATCTGATTGGTTAAAACTATACATATATTCCAGACTGCGTGAGTAGATGTATAGTTCCTGTGATCTGATCGGTTAACACTATACATCTACTCTACAGCGGTACGGATGTATAGTTGCTCGTATTTATGGCACTTTGGCCCGCTTCCTGTAGAACTATATGCAACTATGCATGCGTAGCTGCTAACAGTCGCACAGTTGTATAGTTTCCTGTGTTCTGATTGGTTAAAACTATACATCTACTCGACAGTTGTATAGGTGCAATTGGGAACATTTCTGTCGTTTCCGCCCGTCATATGCGTATAAAATATAATGTGTTTGTGGGAGAGAAACCATTAAAATAAGATTATTTCTTTAAAGATTTCTGCAAAACTCGAGAAATACAACTTGCCGCCGGAGAAATTGTTAGTCATCTATCTTCTGGAACTTGGTGCAAATCCAGATATTCGGGACATTTGTGGAAAATCAGCTCTCGAGTACGTTTTGGACCAGAATTTCAAAGAGGCGATTTTATCAAGGTAATATTTAGATCATACATCAATCAATCATTAAGATTAAAATTACGATAACATGATAAAGATGATGAAATAAATCTCGTTTTCTCTGATTGTATTGAAGTGCTCCTTTTTTTCTCACTCCGTTTGTTCCGTCCTATTTTTCTGCTCAGTGATTCTTTAAAACTTTCTTTCTTCTCTGTCCTATTATTATGTTTTGCTGCCAAATATAAAACATTTCAACATAATTAAGTAAATTTACTGTGGATAAACAATATATTGATAGAATCAATGATTACGAGTGATGTAATCTTCATTATTTTTATTACACTTTCAGAACGCAAACGATGAAGGCAAGGTGGAAAGGTGATTATCAAAAAATATAGTAATACCTAGTTACTTAGGCGTATAATTTTTTATCACAATTACAATACAGCCACTTAACCAAAGACATAAATATAAAATGCAAATTTTATGAACATTAATAGCGTATCTTCAATATGTTCATTGATACAGCATAATATTAATGTACAATGGAATATGAAAGAGCTAATGCAGGCATTGGTAATAATACATGTACGAGGGGTCTTAAAAATGAAGCAAATGCAGCGACAACTTGATTGACAACATCTTAAAAAGTACTTTATCATTCTCAATGAAATATTTCGCAGGTGATTTTGCGGTAGTATGATCTTGTGAATTACACAAGGATCTCTGCTAAAACTACGATCTTGTGATCTTTTTTGGTATTAGCAATTTCCAAATGTTTACAGAGAGAGCGCGTTAAGAATAGCAACACTGCTATACCTGCATATTCCTTTTGCCTGAACATTTTGTGACAAGCTCTCAAATTAACTTTACTTATTGTTACAAAAGGCAGTGAAGAATTAGGATTAATGTCATTATACAAACATCAGTGCATTTGTTGTCTTTTTAAATCTCTTTTTGTGGAGGCATAGTGGCCATAAAAAATAAAACAAAAATATGGGGAAAAACCTAATGGCCATGTTACTATTTCATATATATTCTGCTAATGAATATCATAAAATCAGTGATAAGTGCTTGTTGCTTTACTTAAAATAATTTTGGAGAATTTAATTTGTTATTTAATTTAAAACAATGCTAGGTTGTTTTCTAGATTACATTGCCCACGACTTAATGACTGAAACATAAACGAGTTGACGACGTAAGAAATTCATCAGTTGCAAAAAAACTTATTGGAATTTTTTCGTTTGTTACAAGAGAAATTGTGAGGGGGAGGGGGCGCAAAGGCTACTCCTGTATTGACGTTTATTACTGACATAAAAATGGCACTCATTTTAAGGGATGGCTATGAATGAGCAACTAAGAGTCATTTTGAGTTCCAATTTATGTTTATGTAAAATAAAAATTGAACGTAAGACATCTCGTTCGAAACAAAATCTTATTTTTGTATCTTTTTTGCTTTTTCATGGAAAGTGTACAGGCGTACAAGCAGGAGGGAGATTAAGGTGCAATGTACATATATGTTCCTAGTTTCTTAGAATTCTCCTTGAATATCTCGAATCCCCTCCCCCCCCCCCCCCCACACCAATTATAGTCATTTTCCTCATATGAGGACTCTTGAGGAGGATAGCATTGTAAGTTAATTATTTTCTTTTAAATCAGACAAGACCAGTGCGAGGAGGTTTATCGATGATCGCGGTGGTGAGCTGTCGATTCCGTCCCATGGGTGCACTCTCTCTATCCCACCGGGAGCTTTGGAGGAAGGAAGATCTGAGGAAATAGCCATCGAGGTTTTGACAGACATTCCCGATAACATCAAGCTGCAAGATGATGAGATTGTAGCTAGTCATGGTTTTTACTGTTCTCCGTCGGGCTTGCGGTTTAGACGACCTGTTAAACTGGTGATACCACATTGTGCAGTTCTTGCTGATCTTGATGAACCTCGGAGAGTAGAAACATCATTATACTCGTGGGAATCCCTAACACAAGTTAAACATGGTAAACGTTAACCCTGTTTTAAGTCTGCATTTTATTAATCCAAATGGCAGAGAAAAATTTATATTTGTTATTACCAAAGAAGTTATTTACTCAAACCTTTGCCCATAATCCTTGAAAAACTTTGTAGAAAAACCCGTTCCTTTCTGTTTTCTCAAAATTCGTGATGAAAAAGAAATCCTTATTGCAAAAGAAAGAGAGTTTCTCACTAAAAAATAAACAATGGCCAAATCATCCGATGTTCAAAACTTCCAAAAATGTACAATTTTTCTTAAGTTTTGTCATATTATCTGAAACTTTTGCGTACCCGTTTCTGTTTTTGTCTTTCTTTCTTTTATTCTTATCAGGATGGACTTCTATTTTAAGTATTGATATAATTGTTATCTCTCAGGATCAGTCCTGCAATGACGGGGCGAGATTATACAAGTTTGGATCTAAATTAGAGTGCGATACACACTGGAAATCAATATATTCCATGCGGCTTACCCGTTCGCTCCTCGCCTGACTATGATTTTATTTTGAGAATATTTCTTAAGGTTGGTTTTTCGAATTCATTACTGATTATATATCAGTTTTAAAGAAATCTAATGTCTATTTCGTATTCCATTTCACTTGAAGGGATTTCCCATTTTCTAGAAATGCAGGCAATTTATTAATCAAATTTGAATAGGGGAGTTGCATTCAGAAAGGTGAACATCTTTGTGTTTTTTTTCGTTTCCAGGACCTCCGACCCGCCAACCTCATTCGGAAGTAACCTGCAAGGTATCGGAAACCGATTTCACCCTTGATTTGGAGCATTTTTCTGGAGGATTGTTGGCCTTCATCGGGAGGTTTGTGAACGGCAAGCTGATGTCCTGTATGCCATTTCTGCCCAAAACCATGCCGCACACGAGAGCACCGGTATTGGAGGTTCGACTGGTCAATAAGCCTTCACAGAGAAAATGGGTAATATAGCTATGTTGATGCAATTTCAATTTTAAAAATCTCTACCCTCTAAAAAATGTCTTGTCATTTTTTGACCAGATCGCCTGGTCACATTTTCTTAGTCAGTTTCTACTAATCCTGACTAGGATTCTGTTCATTTGACAAGTGCCCGTCGTTATTCTAGTTAAATCTGAATAAGTTCTAGTCATATTTCACTACATTGTTTAAAAGTGCACTACAATTCTCACTTTCCAAACTTCTCATCCAAATGTATCGTGTATATTGGGTATATCAATGTTTAGAAAATAAATGGCAATATAATCAATCCAGAAGGTTAAGTCTCTCATTACTTTATTTTTACATGTTTGCTTTACTGCAAGAAGAATCATAATTTCTTCTAATTATTCCAGTTATCGAACAACTTCTGGTGCGTGTGCGTTTTTTGTGTAATGCGTACATTATTCAATCCAAATATCAATTTCAATGGAATAAAGTGTTTTTATAAAAAATGCCAAATGCATTAATATAATTGAATTTTCTTTTGTACGTCCATTCTATGAAATAGTAATTATCGAAAAGGCAACGGAATACGTTTTATATTGTTTAGCTATCCTCTATCACAGGAAGACGTTCATGAATATGCCTCGCGTGACTACAATAAACTGGTAATACCTGCAAAAGACACAGACGATGAAATATTTGTCGAAAGGAAGGATCTTACAATTAGCTGTCAGCTGGACGAAGACGAGCCCGAATCACAGGTCACACAATACATATATACCTGGCCATGTCTGTATTCTTTAGTTATTGAAATATTCCTTTATTTGTTCATTTATCTATTTGTTTAATGTATTTATTCCTGCTTAATTTGTTCACTAACTCATATATTTATTTTTTAATATTTATTTTATTAATTCCTTCACTTATTTATATATAAATTCATTCATGTACTCATTTACATATCTATACATGTATTCATTTCCTTGAATTATTTACCAATGTAACTATTCATTTATGTATTTATTTACTTGTATGTACTAGAGTGTATAAGCATCTATTTTATCTTCATCGGAAAAAAAATCCCTTCTGATCAAACATGGGATAAGTGACAACATAGCATTCGACTATAATTGGTAGTGCAAGTAAATATTTCATTCCAATTATAGAATAAAACTGCATTGTTCAATTTCATTTTCGAAGGATATTTGATCTAGAATATATATATATAACCTACACACACACACACACACACATATATATAATAATGAAATGATGAAACAGTTAACTTAAATTCATGACAAGTAATAAAATACGTATTTATAACACAACTTATTGTTCTCTTCTGTCATTAAAAAATATATCTACGTATAAATTGCACGTCAGAAAACGAAGCGGGCATTTATTGTCAGAAACTACTTTGTCAACGAAAACTACTTTGTCAACGAAACGAGGTATAAAGTATTAGCACTTAATGTACAAAATATATATTTTACTTGCTTGTCTCTCCCGCAGACTGTCAAATACAAGAACTTTCTGCACAAGAACAAACACATCGTGTATTTCGATCTCGACTTTCTCAACCGAAATATCGCAGAGTCTAAAGTTACGCTGATAATAGCCCAGAAATCGCTTGTTAACAAGATTAAATTCCTGACACGGTTTGAAGGTAAATGACGGATTAAATAATAATTGTGTCCAATACCAAAATTTATTCTCACTTTTTGCTTAGGATGGTTTGTCTGCAAACCATAAAATATCTGAATTTTCCAAACCTGGAGTAATCAGATTTGCATATTTATGAGGGATCCTTATTCTGTTATATACATGTGCAAAGACTCATCAACGTTTAGAATTATCATATAGCATAAAGGAAAATACTCTAAATGTAGGTACACTGACTTTGACATATAGGAAAACAAAGCGAATAATTTATAACCTTTGAATAAACATATGAATTAAAATATACTATACAAGGATTAAAGGTTGAAGTCCGACGCTTATATTTCTGCTGAAAACCAGATGGTTTCATTCATTTATTCATTCATTTATTCAATATTCATATTCGGGCTGGCTTCATCATGTTCGTTCATGTTTGCAATTGACTGGTTAATACAACATACCAGCGTGTTTTATTTAAAATAAACCATATCCTTTGGTCTCAGTTTTTTCCCGAATGAGTCTTACATCTGATTCGTTTGTGTCATTAACTATCTCCTACAAAGGTTTCATATTTTATATTCTAATTTAAAGTTTTGCATATTTCCCACTCATTTAATTCTCCTACTTATTTATGGAATACAGTTTATGGATTTTTTAAAATGTTTTTTTTTTTGCAGGTACAAAACTATTATTATCACATTTCTTTGTATCCTAATTTTTGTATAGATTCATCTACTCTTAAACGAACGCAGACTTGTGGGTAAGATATATATATATACTTTTCATTAGATTTCCTGTGTTTCCCTAAATTAATTAACATTCTCCGAATTTACTGCTTTTAGAAACGATTTTCTTCATCCGTCTCTCTCTCTTCACCCTCTACTTCTTTACAGAGCCTTGTACGCCCACACATGAACACACCCTCTTTCTGACTACCACTCCCCCTGCCCCCCCCCCCATCTTTCCCTCTCTCTCTCTCTCTTCCTCTCCGTCTCTCATGGTAAGATGAACTCCTTTTGCATCTTTTGAGAACAATTATACATGCTCAAGTACGGTTTAATAGTGTCCAGATAGTTACATTATAATGGTTGTATTAATAATTTCAACAATAATCATCATGCAAACAAAGAGGTTTCAAAATGACAGTGTGGCGTAGCTACGGATGGGGAATAAAGAGACTGAGATAGAAAGAAAGAAAAATTAAAAAGAGAAAGAAGGAAAGAAAGCGAGAAGAGAAGGCGATATAGAAATAATTCGATACGTTAATTTAAAAGAAATAATAATAGCACACCTTCCTCAAGTCGACGGCATTTTCTTTCGCATTTCATTTGAGTTATATCAATGACCTTTCAATAACTACACCAATGCAACGCCACTGCTTCTGGAAAGTTAGTATTACCATTATTTTAATTCAGCATCAAAGTTACTCGGGTAGATACGGAAAGTCGAACGGATGATCACGTTGACGTAAACACAAAGGGCGACAAGGAAATATCATCAGATTTCGGCGGCGGAGAAGGAATTGATCAGACCATTGACAGGAGTACTATCAGAGGGCCTGGAGCAAGGCCAAAGACACGAGCAGCAGCGTAAGGAAATTTATTTTATTTTCCTTTTTCCCGCTCTCCTTCCCTATGCAGGTAAAAAATGCAAATGTATAATTAATTAATTCAAATTTCTTTAATTATACATATGCATTATTATCGCTCATAATTATGGTAGTCCATATTTAATCGATCACATTTTAAACACTCTTGCAGTCACGATTCTAAAAGGCATATTGTGGGATAAACATCAATTAATTTTTCTACAAATATCTTTCTTTGACAACCTTCTGAGGGCGATGATAACACCCAACAGAGAGTCTCTCTCGCTCTCTCTCTCTTGCAAGTTTACATCTTGGTTTTAACTTTACAAAAGCGATCTCTCATTCATATCTTCTTTTTTCTTGTACATGAATCTCAGTCCTGTAGATTCCTCGGAAGTAACTGACGGGCATCTTCTAACACTCTCGAGAGATCTTCTTCCAGCTCATTTCTCAGCCCTGTACGTTGCCATGGAGATCCCATCTGGCACTGCACAAGGGATCAGAGTTCAGCAGATGAACAACTATCCGGAGATTTACATGCAACTGCTACAGCTGTGGAAGACGGGGCCCATAGAACCTTGACAGATTTAGACCAGGTTCTTGTCAAGGCTAAGGCTGGCGGTCTCAGATCCAAATATAAACTTTAGTAAACTAAAATTAAACACAGATTAATAGTTTCGCATTTGAGTATCAGCTGGTGTATGGATAATATCTGAGCCTTAGCTCGCTTGCAAGATAGAACAAGAATTTACAGCAATATATGAATACGCACTTTAATTTTGCATGTAGTGAGAAAAATGCTAGTATGCCTACATTCATCATAAAAGACTTGTAACAATAGAAATAATTTCCACTTGTAATAGCGCTCATATATGTCACGTTGTGACGCTCATGGAGCTAAGACATAATTACCCCGGTTAGCCAAAGTAAGTGGTGCTCAAGCATATCAGGTACCCTCATAGGCATGGTTGGGGAGTGGCAAATGTAGATTAATGTAGATTAAAGGACGTTAGTGGCGGGCTGGGATTCGAACCCGGCCCATGTAATCTACATTCCGGTGACTCATCCACTAGACCAAAACATCTATAATTCAAGTATTACCTTAAAAGTAACCTTTCTGTTTAATAAAGGTTTATTACGTTTATTGCGTTCAACACCCAGGCACCCTTTCTCCCAAAATAACTATTTTCAGGTCTATATGACTACCCAAAGAACACCCCCCCCCCCCCGTCCTTCTCTCTGTTTGAACAATTATCTGCATTATCATATTAAGTACAAACTAGAGAATGCTGAGTTTTGATTTGAATAGACTTGTATGTCATTTTTTGGGTTCATTCTCGTACGAAAGAACACCATAATTATACATTAATCAAAGTAAGGGTTTCTCGTGAGTTTTTCTCAATACTTCACGCAAATTCAGAAAGAATTATTACTTGGGACAAACTAGTATGCCTATTTAAGAGTACATTTTAGTTCCTGATAAAGTGATTCATCATTTTCATGGTTTCATTCCTCGCATTGAAAAACATTATCAATCGTTAAGAAGATATGAAATAATAAAGAACGGTTGTGCATTGTATAGGGCGTAGTAAATTCCCTGCATTATGCATATTTAAGAACCATTTTTTTATTGAATGAGAAATCATTATAAAAGTAAGCTTGTGGATGTTTGAAAACTTCATCATGTTATTTGAACACATCAATTATGTGATTATGTGATTGTTATAGAAGTACTATATCATGATTATTATCGAGTATACTATATGACTGACGATTGCGGTATTCAAAGTTTATGTTATATCTGGACCAAATCGTATGTCTACATTATACATTCAAATTAAACATTCAGTATTTTTGAATGAATATGATGATTTATCTTACAATGTCAATGAATATTATCATTTCTGAAAATTTAATTCTCAGAAAATTTTCATGTAATACAAGGATACACAAAAATTGTATGTATATGAAGTTCTGTCTTAATTGTTTTTAGTTACGGTAATTATTACTGGAAGCAATTATAGAACAGTGCCTGTAGAACACTGCCAACTAGCCCTCATTAATATAGAAATTAAATATGCTAACAAGTTTAATATCATAGCATATACTTTAAAACAGCCCTAGGGCAAAAAAGTATAATATACAGAGGACATGTCCTCTGGAATGGGTTAAGCAATGATATTAAAAATTCTGCATCACTCCTAAGTTTTGAAAGGAATTAAAAAAAAAACATTTATTGTTAAAAATGCAACTCTCTTCTTAGTGCCAAAACAAATATTCTAAATGACCCCCTCCCTTAACAGTTTTATATTATGATTATTAGGGGGTTAACCCACACAAGCAAATTTGCTTTTGTTATCCCCCCTCCACGTACTAGATTATTAATTACTTTTCCGTTTTATCAACACCTGTATGATTGTTTATCTTGTATTTTTTTCTCCGTCTTTTATACTATCAAATGTAAATTGTGATTTGTATTTTGTATTTTGTATGTTTTTTACTAGTACTGGAAAATAAATGAAATGAAATGAAATATGACGTCACTCGGAAAGAATGAATAAAGATACACTGACAGTGGATTATTAGAGTTTTCTTGCTATTATGAAGATGCATGACTTCTCACTGGATATTAAAGATGCAATTGCTTACTAGACTTATAACACTGTAATGAAAACTTTGTTCAAGAACGTCAAAGCATAAAGTGCATAGGTCTCTACTGTGTGCATCTGTTGCAGATGCATGGTTTATGTAACTATATATTTGGAAGAGGCGATTTTCATTGGTTTCTATGTTGTCCATCTCAGGAATGGGCTCTCGTATATAAGGACCATGTTTCTTTTTAGCTCTTCCCTTCGTTCTCATTATGTTTCGTTCTTTTGTATGTTTATTATCATATTTGTAAATGCAATTATTATGAATGCTGTGTATTCTTTAATGATGAGTGTAAATAAACGAATTCTTCAATTATGTCTATCATCATGATCGTAGAGATGTTTACTGACATTATCTGAACACGCTATATAATAACTTATATGGCGCTTTTCCAATTAAGTAATTGATCAAAGCGCTTTACATTGTATTATTACCATGGTCATATGATTCATTTATAGTGCTCATTCTCCACTCCATTAGGGAGCATACCAGTCTGGCAGCCATTTTACAGGCGAACATATGCTATTTCAGCCACAATGACGTTCGCATCCTCCCGGGTACCCATTTAGCACCTGAGTGGAGAGGTGCAATGTATATTATTAAAACTGCCTTGCGCAAAAACGTAAGTGCCGTGCCGGTGTTCGAACCCACGACCTTTGCATCCCAAGTCAAGTGATTAAACCACTCGACTATGACACATCTACAGTGATGAAAACTTTGTTGTTCAAGAGCGTGAAAGGATAATATATAAATGCACGCACAGGTCTCTCTACTGTGTACATCTATTGTAAAGTTCATGCTTTATGTAAGATACATTGTTACGTGTATAGGATGCTATTGTCATTGTTTATAAAGTGATTAATGCGTCTATCACAGATATGTTTACTGAAATCATTAAAGTAATTGGATTTCAGATATGTTACGTGACTTAACATTTGAATGTTAGTTAAATTGTTCAGGAACGTCAAAGCGTCAAAAAAATATCAAGCTCTTTACTCTGCACTTCATGCATCTGTTGTAGATTATTTTGTTTTATATAAGATGTAATTGTCATTGTTGTCTATAAAAATTATATAAAGTGTTTCATTTATCTATCATAGAAATGATTACTGAAATTATTTAACATACATGTATCCTAGAGGTGATAATTGACTGAACATTTGAATGTAATCTATATTGTTCAGCAACGTCAAAACGTCGAACTATAAAGTGCCTAATTCTGCCCTTTTTTGCATCTTGTAGAGTCCATGCTTCACTTTAAATATATATTATTAAGATTATGATTGTTATTGCTGTCTGTAAAGTGTTTACCTTTTCTATTATAGAGTTGTTTACTTACTCCTGTATTCATCATGCTTACGGAACTGAAATATTGGCGTTGTCAACGTTCTCATAAGTTTAAATACACTGGCATTCTTCAAGAAAATATATTTAACAGTTTTCTAATGTTGTTGAAACTCTCATATCACGATGTATATATAAACATGAATATGCACTTATGAAATACCCTAACATTATAAGGGGACTTAAAATTGCCATAAGTCTTTTTCTGTATCTATAAGTGTAAATACACTGGCGTTCTTGAAGAAAAAATAACAGTTTTCTAATGTTGTTGAAACTCTCATATCACGATATATATATGAACATGAATATGCACTTATGAAATACCCTAACATAATATAAGGGGACTTAAAATTGTCATAAGTCTTTTTTTCTATATCTATACGGTCCAAAATGTACAGGTATACTTTGAAATTATTTTACAGGTACTGATAGGATGGTGTACAGATTTTTCGTTTCTTCTTTAGTTTATTATTTCTGCATATCAACCTCAATGATACTCTTTCTTAAAAATGATAATATCAAATTATGACATATCACCGAAATTGGTCATTGAAAGTTATCGCGTATCAACATAATGAGGTGATAACAGATTGATTATGATTTCGTTTGTGTGTAACTCAAATCTTCTTAAAACCGTGCATATGTTTGTAAATAGATATGAAATGAAATTTAATGTTAAATCAACACTGAAAGGTTTGGAGGAGTGACAACATTTGCAAAATGGTAGATTTACCTTTTTAGCATGCAGGATCCAACAGTATGGAGGTTGGATGCAGCATTTTGATTGAAATTTTCGAAAATGTCACTCCTCCAACCTTTTTAATATTGATTTAACATTATTATTATAGAGTGTACATATGAAACATCTAACTGTTATTAGGCGGTCGTTTTATCAAATCAACTCCATGACAGTCCTAACTATTTTCGGTGATCTACGGAAATGTCATGGACTTGACAAACATGACAATCATGATAAATGACAACTCAATGATATCGATCCTCATTGGCTAAAAATGAAATAAAATCTAAATCTGAATCTGAAATCTGAAAAAAAACATTTTCCCAATATTATTCCAAAATGTCAAATATGGCAGCAAAAACTAATACTGCTGATACAAAAATCTTGTTTACATGAAATTATGTGTACCTTATGGAATTTTAGAATTCATAAAATTGAGAAAAAGGATGCTTTTGCGATGTACGAATCTAGATTTGTAAATAAGAGGATACCGTAATTGACTAATTATGGAAAGAAGACCCAAATCGTGTACACTTTAGAGGAAATGATTAATTTAAGATATTTTATGACCAAATTCTTAATATTCATTTATGAAAAATACATTTAATATTTATATCAAAGCATTGCGTGAAAAGGGGAAAATAAAGGGAAAGTACCTACATGATAAAATGTCGTCGTTTACATTGGTTTGTATATACAGACTGTTCCGTTTGCGACGCTTTTTCTATGGTAGACCGATGTAGGTATATTTAATATAAATCTCATTTACTTGTTGGGGGGAGGGGATCAAGAAGTCATACAAACATATTGTCCGTCTGTAAAATATTCTAATAAAAACATTAGTAAGACTATTTACTAAAAGTATGATAAAGGAATGTACTTGGAGATCAGGAAATAAATTTTTTCTTAACTTGCATTTTTCATTTTTTTCGCAGCCCATAGACTAACTAAAAGCTGGCTTGTGATGGCGTTGTAAAAAAAAATTTGACAGGTCTGGAGCACCGACAAGTCACTTGTCGGTGGAGTTGTCGCTGATCTTTGTGAAACAGTTAGCGGACAATTTGAGCGACAGCATTGAGATGTCGCTGATCTTGTCGTTATGACGGTTTCATGAAACGACCCCAAGTGATTTGATAATATACCAAACTACTGAAATATTACAGCCACTGACAGCGTTGTGTACATTTTGCTGTTTCTACTTTAAGTGTATCGTTGTTCTGCATATCACCAACTACAATAATTCGATTAGAAATGAAAAGTTATATATTCGCTATCGTAAAATAATCATATAAAAAGTAGTTATGAAAGATCACTTAAATTGATCCAAAGGTTTTTTGAAGCGCATATATAGAGACAGTGATTAATATGTATTATGCGCGATACAAGAACTGAATATCATTATTATTATTATTATTACTGTACAGGTGGTCGTTTCATCCCATCAATTCCATGACTCTCATAACTCTTGTCCGCCAACTACGGCAATGTCATGGGCGTGACAAACCGTTTTCACAAAGACATCATAAACGACAACCCAATGATAAGATACTCATCGGCTAAAATTCATAGTCTTTATCAAAATCCATGGGATTTATCGTCAATTTCCCAAAGAAATTTGAGGTTCAGTTATGCCCAAACTGTTTCAAAATGCAGAAAATAGCAACATAAATTACGATTAATGATGCAATTATCACATCAACATGAAAAAAGGGAAATTAATGGCATCTTATATTTGATAAAATTGAGAAAACTCGTGGTAGCTTTTTCGATGTGCGAATCTAGATTTTGTTCACGTCTTTGAAAACAGTGAAATTAAGGTATCGTATGAACCTATTTTTAATGTTTATTCATAAAAAATATATGTAATATTACTTGTATCAATTCTTTGCTTAACAATTGAAAAAACATAAGGAAGATATACACATGATAAACTGTCGTCGTTCAATTGGGTCTTTCTATGGAAAACGGATGTGGGGACAAATAATATTAAGCTCATTTTAATACTAATCTTGTTAGGTGTTCAAAACGTCATTTGTACAATATTTAAATATTAACATTGATAAAAACTTTTCAATATTAAGGGAAGTGCTTGGAGATCAGGAAATAAATTTTCTCTAAATTTGCAGTCTTTTTTTTTTTTTTTAGCTGCCGATAGACTAATTAAAAGCTGACTTTTGATGGCGTTCTAAAAAGATATGACAGGTTTGGAGTAGCGACAAGTTACTTGTGTTGAGTGACAGCGTCCAGATGTCACTGATCTTGTCGTTTTGACGTTTGGATCAAACGATCCCCAGTGATCAAAATTAAATGATAGTAGATCATCAAATACGATTTTTTTTTTTAATTTTTCACGATATAAGTTTGCAGAGTTCTGCAATCTGAGAAATTTGGCTAGATTAATGAACCAAATATATGGACGTGTATTGTTTTACTATCATCTTTATAACACGATTTTTACGTGTATATATGTTTACATAAATCTGTAGGTATGAATTAAGTTAGTGTTCACATAAAATAATGTTGTCATTATTACCCTATATCAAGAAGGTGTCATGTTGTTTCCAGATGGAATTATTATAGCCACTGACAACACGGTGTACACTCTACGTCGTTCAAAAATCAAATCAAATGAAGTGGTGCATAATGTCATATATGACATGATCAGAGAATAAAATAATCCAGTGATGCAGCAGGCGTGGTATAAATAGATCGGAGTCATTATGCAGGGCCTGTCTTTAACTTAATTGGTCATGAAACACCTATTAGCTTTAATATGAATTGAAAGAGAGAGAGGGGGGGGGGGGGGGGGGGCGGGGAGATAATGCAAAACAGAAGAAAACAGAACAAACTGAAGAGAGAGGTAATATAGGGCGCGAGAAAGAGCGGGAAGGGATGCGTACAAGCCGAGCAGTTCACGTTACTTGAATAAAATACATATTCTGAATGTCTTTTGAATTCTATTTTACCAAAATTAAAAGTTATAGATATACCCTACTATATACACTACTATTTTTATTACAATCGAATAATTTGAATATACATGTACATTTATACGATAATGCAAAATTTAGGAAACATTATTTAAATCCAAAGTTCATCACTACATGAAAGATGGCTGTAACTAATTTTGCCAAGTAAACGTAATTGCAACCCTACCCTACCAATATATCTTTGACAAAATAAGGCCCGGAGCACATTTTGATGGAAGAAATATCGGAGCACCTACAGTGAAGGACAATGGGAATCGAGCGACGCCTTTCTATTAAAGATCACATTGCAAGAAAATTCCATCAAAATAAATATTGGCTTAATACTTATTATTGCATAGATGGCATAAATTATACAAGGTTATCCAAATTCAACGCTTGGAAACATTTGAATTAATGATTATTATCAATTATAAAACGGTAAAATACAGCCCCCGATATAGCAGCTGAAGAGCTCCTTGAACGCTGCTGAGATGTGTGACGACACACGAAGGACCAGTCCTGTCTAAGCAGACGATGTCCCATAACATCTTACACATTTTTCAGTGCCTGTTTTGTCATCTCCTCTTCACTTATTTCTCTTACTTGACTAGCGTCAGTCTTAATGTTAGTCTGTTGCCTCACTCTTAACTTCGTGTATGGTATTATTTTGATGAAAAATGCAGCGTTAAAAAAATAAAGGAATCAGTCACTTGTAAACAAAATAAGACGCCATTGTATTTCAGCTGCTTGCACCGGGGCATGTTCGGCGTTTCAAGAGGGAACGAATACAATCTGTGATATTATTCGGAGGGCTTTTCAATTTGAAAATGGGGTTTATTTCATTGATCATTGACCCTTCTCCTGTGTATTTACAATCAAACGGGTTTAGTTATCAGAATCAGTTTCACTTTCCCTTTTAGAATGGTGTGAAATAAGGTCATGTTAAATATACCAAACTCTTTATAATTTGATAAATAATTACATTGCAATTACGTTCATTCATTATAGGACGTCGTCTGCTTAAGCAGGATCGATCCCTAGTGTGACGACATCAAAACATCGCTATATTTCTGGCGAATCCTCGGATATTCCAGATGCTTAGAAGAGCTTTTATTTATGTTGTTTTTATAATCATCAGATACGCAGTTGACATAAAACTTATACGATTGCCATCTGTAAGCTTCCCAGTTTCTAGTGATACATTAATTGCCATATTTGTGATTTTCTTGCAATGTGATCTTTAAACTCACACACACACGGCAACCTTGAAAAACAAAACAAACCAAAGATTGCAAGATACTTGTAATTGGTTTCGGATTTCCATTCAATGTGTCGGTAAAACAAAATGAAAACGATACTGTCGATAAGTCATGACGATAACAGGCCCCTGGGAACGATTGTTTTACTGGGGGTGCTTGAGCAGAATTTATTATATGGTGTGTGTGCATGTGTGATTGTTTTGTCGAAAGTATGCATCGTCCCACAGATTTTATGGGGGTATATCTTGAAAATCAATGTTTCGTTCAAATAATATGGTTATAAAATCAGTTATACATTATTGCTTTGAAGCAAGAATTGAAGTAGAAAAGATGAATTAAGATTATGAAATACCGAGAAAAAATGTTTTCCCGCGATAAACTTTGGGACCCATAACTTTTTTACTCTCCTTTTTGAACAATCATATCCGAGCGTACTGTGGGATACTTAGAGTAATTCCCTCTCCAAAAAGAAAATCAATAATAATAATAATAATTATAATATTCCGCTTTTATATAGCGCCTAATACATCGGTGATGTGTCTAAGCGCTTTACAGATATATTATGGCATTCCAGTGACGCTCAAATTGCTAAACAAGCGACATTAACTTTCGCATCCTACCGGGTACCCATTTAACACCTGGGTGGAGAGTGGCAAATGTAGATTAACTTCTTGCCAAAGGACGCTAGTGCTGCGGTGGGATTCGAACCCCGGACCTCCGGGGACTTATCCACTGATCCATAGCACCTCTACCATCTGTGTATAGTGATACCACAAAACCGACACTGTGCGGTTACAAAAACAATTAAATTTATTGACCAATTATCACTTCATTGTAGCCTTTCTACACCATTCTCTCTTTTTCTTTCTCTCTTTCTCTCTTTCCCTCTCTCTCTCTTCCTCTGCCTCTCTATTTGGTGCAGGTGATATTTTGAAAATTAAAATGAAATACCTTGTTTTGCATTCAACATGTATTATCCACTTTTTCACAATGAGTTAATGATATTTGTAGATCCACGCTTCACCCGTCGTGAACAACAGACCCGGTTTTGATCATGATCGGCCGTTTATTGTAGTCCTACCGGGTTTTTCCCAACCTAATACCTGCATGATATAAGTGGATTTCTGCTTCCTGATAGTCGTCACATACAGGTAAACCTAGGCGCTGTAATGGAAGCGTTGCAAAGCTACAGCATACACTAGATTGAGGCCGAATGTAAATTTGGACGACCAATCAGGTAATGTCTTCAGTTTTAAACCTATTCGGTATTTTCGTGTAATCAAGTGCTCATACCCTCAGCACATTAGGGTTTCGTTTTGTCAAGTATTCTCGACAAAAAGAGCCATTGAAAAATCTTTCATAGACATTACACTTGTTTAAAAAATATAAATTGAAGGCATTCGTTGGAACAATATATCTAGAGAGTGTCAGTGGTGCGACTGTCAATATACAGAAACAGGGGCGTTTTCCCCAGGATAGTTCGCATAGGTGCACTCCAATCAAGCGGTAGAGTTTCAAATTTTGAACACTGATGCTGAGAAACGGCTGTCTACTCACTTTTTCAAATGCCACAAGGAGAAATATTATCAAGTATTCGAGTGACGCAACCAAAAGGAAAGATTTCTGTGAAATAATGAACCTTTGCTATTATACGCGTTATACTATATTCGGCGAGCTATGGTTGACGAGAGGCTGATGAAACTTTGAATTTTGAACGTTTTAAAAACGCTTGAACAAAATCGGACAAAAATAAGAAACTCTAATAGTTTTTTTATTTTGAGGCCCTTATCAGTCAATTTATGACTATTTAAGCCTTTGACCTTGGATTTGGATTTAGATCTGGATTCGTTAACAAAGTTTATATAAGAAATCTATGATATTATGTTATTATCTTTTTATGAATTAAATCTTATTGGGCTCAGAATCCCAGCTAATTAAAAACTATAAACAACTATAAACAGCTAACTATAAACAAAAATGCGTAGATACTTTTAACATTTTACAAATATATATTTTTGGAATGACTCAAACTATACCTCTATCTCTATCTTCAAGGATCTTTATCTTTATCTTTATATCCAATAAGTATCTTTGTATCCAATAAGTATGATTTCAAGCAAAGGCATGATTTAAACAGTAATGACTAAGAATGTTTGTGGCTGGGGCTCTGTCATCCCCACAAACCTCCTATATTGGTAGGCTCAATGTACAGGCCACCGAATTCGACAATAGATTATTTTGAGAAACTTGATACATGCCTTGCAAAAGTAATGTCTGAAAATATTAATTGTGCTATTTGGGAGATTTTAACTGTAATTTTATCAGTGATAAAAGAGATACAATTGCAGAAAAATTACAATTCCTATTTGAGTTATATAGTCTTAAGCAATTGGTTGACATGCCTACCCGTATAACTCAAAATACATGCTCAATCATTGACTTGATGTTTGTCACTAATTCCGAGTTGTTTTCTGAGACTGGTGTTTTTAAGACTAGATTTGTGACTATTATGTAGTCTATACAGTAAGAAGTTTCAATAACAATAAAAAATCCGCTAAGAGCAAATCTGCTAAATTTCGTTCGTTAAAACACCTCGATCTCAAATATTTTCTATATGATCTTCAAAAAATTCTATGGAGATCATATGTAAATTTTGATGATATTGACATTGCATGGGAGACGTGGCATAAATATTTATGCATGTTGTTGATAAACATACCGTTAAGTGAAAAAGAATACGAAATAATGCGCGCCCTTGGATTAATGACGATATAATTGAAACAATGCGTGAAAGAGATCATGCCCATGATGTGGCGCTTAAGAAAGGTGGTGACACATCATGGGCTAGGTACATAGAACTGAAGAACAAAGTGAATTATCTTTTGAAAAAAGAAAAAGAAATTATCACAGTTCTCAGATAGATATGAGTAAAGGGAATAGCAAAAAAAAAATGTGGCAGAATATCAAGCACATTATTCCTAAATCCAATCATGCCTTACCCAGCAGCCTAAAATATCACAGAGATATGAAAATCGCCGTGCTCCTGATTGTTTTTTGACAAATCGCTGAGGGCATCTTGATTCCGGCGGCGACGCATTTTTTCGGATGCAGATGCGCCTGCGATGAATATAGAGATGGCTGCACACATCGCCACACTTGTCTGTGAGGCAGTGGCCGTGAAAGTAGGTCATATGTTTTACGCGGGTTTTCGTACTCGCGATGCCCATGGCGACGTGTTTGGGGCATCGCCACCGCCTGCGATGCACTTTCGACGGTTCGCTCTATTGGTGCACGACGTTGGCGATGGAGTTTCGATGGACCCTCGATTTTTCACGACGTGGCACGACGCCACCAAGTCGGATATAGTCGAAACATTTAAATAGCTGGTATTAATGTATTAGAAAATGGAAACAGAGGTGGTTATGTAAAAAAGATACAGACTGCAAGGTCTGTGTCTTTTTGCTAACTTTCACTCAAATAGATAAGATTTGAAAAATAACTTATATAAAAATGTCATGTGTCTCTCCTTTCATTTCTGTCTCTTTCATAATATATTTTAAAAGAAACAATTAAGAACACATTTGGTTAAGAAAAGAAAAAGTTCTGAATAGGTTATGAAGAAGAAAGTGAAAGGAATGAAAGGTTAATGTCAGCAATGTCTTTCTCCTTTCAGTCCTTTCACTTTCTTCTATTTCAAAAGTTATAAAACAAAAAGGCTTGAAATTTACAAAACAAGAAGGTATTGAGTCCAAGAAAACCTGAAAACAACACGATAATACGCTATATATACTGCTAGCGAGTGGGGTGACGGGTGCGGCATGTGCGCTCGCGAGTGCGCACATGCCGCACCCGTCTTGGCCATCTAGCGGTCATCGCCGCGACGTACGCCACATGCATCGCTGCCCACTGAGAGGCGTCTCAGTACTCATCGCTGAGCAGGCAGACGGCTAGCAGCACTACGCGATGGGTATGGCGATACCCCGACTAGTAGAGCGTACGGTCGATCTACTCATCGCGTCGCCGAGCGATGCATCTGGCGATGTGTGTCGCGATGTCAATTCCGGCAGCGACGCCTGCGACAAGCTAACCCCATTTTTAAACCGTCAAAAGATTTTCTGAGCGGCCTGCGACGCGTTGCGGCCCGACCGCGATTTTTCAAGACCGAGTTTCAACCTCTGCGATGCGTGACGATGCATCTCTCTATGCCTACTGCGAAATCCCGTAAAATGCCAAAGTCCCTACGTCGCAGTGCGTCGCGAAGCTCGAATCGCCACAGTGAAAGGCGGCCTTAATACTGAAGAAAAGTTTGAGCTACAGCAAGTCACGAACGCATTTGTTTTAAAAGGAATTGTAAACATGAGTGACGATAAAACAACAGGTGATGATGGAATAAGTTGCCGTCTTTGAAAATGGCGAAATATGTCATTGTTGCTCTTAATAACGTGCCTTACCAATAAGTCAATTGCAACAGGACAAGTGCCTAAAAAATCCGCTAAGGGCAAATCTGCTAAATTTCGTTCGTTAAAACACCTCGATCTCAAATATTTTCTATGTGATCTTCAAAAATTTCATGGAGATCATATGTAAATTTTGATGATATAGACGTTGCATGGGAGACGTGGCATAAATATTTATATAAGTCTTAGCCCCTTTCTTACTGTTATGTGAGGCCCTAAACGAGCCGTATGATTCCAAAAATTATATACACTACAAGGATATTATTGTTGGAAGGTCGCTTTCACAATGTTGAATATATTTATTTATAGTTGAAGCAAATTATGGTTTAATTGCTTAAATAAAGGAATCTTTTGGTTTTCCTAACATACGTCAATAAAGCATGTATATTAGATTCGTTACTTACAAGGTCTTTAAGTTGATATGGTTTTTTGAGTCGTTGGGTTATAAGGCTTCTTATGTTATTGTATTTGCTGCAATCGAAGAGGAAATGCTGGATTGTCTCTGTTTTGTTACAATAGCAGCAATTTCCATTTTCGTGTTTGTTAAGCCTATATAAATGTGTATTTAAAGGGCATTTACCAAATCTTAATTGGTGTAAAATTATTTCATCGATTCTGTTGGGATTTCGTGGGAAATATGCATTTTTTACTTCATTTTGTATGGTACATAAAAATCTACCATGCCTAGATGTATCCCACGCACATTGCCATTCCTTTATAATTGCATGCTTGATGTTGTTTTCATGTTCTTTCCTGTTAAGTGGTATAATGATATCAATGTTTGATTTATCAGTTGCTTTTTTTGCTAATTTGTCTACTCTCTCGTTGCCGGATATCGCGGCATGTGAAGGTATCCATTCAAAGTAACATTTGATATTTTTTTTCTGTAAGTCTTTTAATTTGTGTAAAATTTCCAAGACTAAGCTTTGTTCATTATCGTAACTTATAAGAGATGGCAGGGCTGAAAGAGGATCAGAAAGAATTACAACATCTCTAACAATATTTATTGCAGGTAATTTGAAACATTTACTTATGTTGAATTCTGGGATATAGAAAGCAGCTCCTGTTTTACCGTTTTCCTGTTTTGAACCGTCAGTGAAAACTTCAAGGTGATTTCCATATGTGTTATTGATAATGTCAAGAGAAAAGTCTTTTAGGTCGAAATTACTATTGTGTTTTTTAATCATTCTGTCGTGAATTGTGAAGGATATGTTGGGGCATGTGAGATGCCAAAATGGGATTTTAGAAATGCAGTTATCCCACTTTTCAATTTCTATTGTAGTATTTTTATCTATATCTATACTGTTTAAGAATGGACACTCACCCGGACCCCATAAACCTTCTTTTATATGCATACAAAGCATTAAGATTTCTTGGGTAGGATGATTTTCTTTAGCAAAATCAAGATATATGAAGTATTTTTTCTTCGTAACTTGAGTGGGGATTTACCACACTCTACTTGCAGAGCATCTAGCGATGTAAGTCTTTTAGCTCTTGTTATTATTTTTAAACATTTATATTGAATGGTATCTAGTTCTTTTTTTAAGTTGTTAGATGCTGAATCATAATCTATGAATTAGCACATTTTTATGACGAAATAACATTTCCACAGTAATTTCACAGTTATTTTGCTCGCTAGCTTCGCTCGTTTGCTGAATTAAAAAAAAACCCAGAAAGTTTCGGGCAAGAGATTCAGTCCCATTACATCTTTGTATGTATGTGTAATAAAGCGGCCCGCGACGTACTTTCAGGAATATTTATGTTCCGTCTGACAACATAATTAAGAACCCAGGCCGTAGAGTAATCCCTTTCCGCAAAAGAGTATGAATTCTTTGTCATTAGTAATGCGGTGGTGTTGTATTTGTAATTGCTGGATCACGTGATTAAGGAACTTTATTTTTTTATCTCTGTCTCTCTCTCTCTCTCTCTGTGCTTATTTCTGGTACAGTTTGAAATTCCCATTATCGAAACTGAATTTCACGTACTGCTTTTTCTCCATTCCACAATCATGTTTGATAAATTCTTCTTTTTATACTGTTCTCAGAAACCCACGCTTCTTTTCGCTGGTCGCAATCAACAAAGCCGATATGATCATGGTCGCCATCACGTAGCTCCTTTATTGCAGGCCTATCGTGTTTACCATAATTCTACGTATGATCGGCTCTATCTGCTACAGTACAGGAATCATGATATAGTCTCCACATACACATACGTGTGAGTCTCGAAGCTGTAATATGGATGTATTGCACAGCGGGAACATATATATATGCACGCACTTGATTAAGGAGGCTTAATGAAATTCTGAAAATTTACCAATCAGGTACGTTCTTCTTTTTACCTATTAGACATTATGGAGGTAACTATTCATGCCCTCAGAACAGCAGTGGTTTGTTCTGTCACATTTTGATACAGATATAACCGTCACATATAGAAAATTTATTTATAACTAGACTTGTCAGACTATAAATAGGAGGCAGACAGTTGAACAAGATTATGTACATTATAATCTATAATATAATACACTAAGGGTTTGGGGCCTATTTTTTGGTTCGAATAGTCGTCTCCCCTGGCCCTTTCGGTCCCCGCCTTTGGTACCCACGGGCGGGGAATGGTTCTTAGAGTGGTGGGAGGCACTTCTTAAGGGCTCACGTGCCGTCCATATTTCATAAATTCATTTTTAAACATTGAATTTCCGCAGGGAGTAGGCCTAATAATTCTGCCAACCCATGAAGCGGGTTTGTAGCTTCATGCAGCCCAGCCCATGCCCTTTCCCTGTGAAGGGGAGGTATGCCATATGCATGGGCAACAACACATGTGTTACGTTCACACAGGGCGCATGTATGGCTTCAATATACACGGCCCTACATACAATGTGTAATAAGCCAGTTCGGGGTTAGCGCATGGTACAAATGACCCCAAATATCCACAGATATTTTAGACATGGAGGGTACTTTTATGTGCACTTCAGAAAAATAACTCTGGGAGTGATAGAGGTGCCTCATGAATAGCTTTTGTTTCCCCCTTTAAAAAGAATGCTTCCACCTGGATATCATGGAATGCACCATTAGTGCATAATTGAATAATGATTACATGACATTCATGAGCACATATCGAATATTAGTGTCAGTGGGTTTTAGAATTTTTTTTTTTTTGTATGTATTTATTGAATTTTACAAAATGCAACAAATCAGGTACAAAATCAGGATAATCATAAAATATGAATAATAATTACAAAAACAAAAGAAAAAACCCCAACAACAGATAAAAATAAAATAAAGAGAGCAGCTAAGATAAAAGTAAAATAAAGAGAGCAGCTAACTAAACAATACAAAGGACCTGAGAGGATGCCCATAGCCAACCGAAGACGACCCCTTTAGAATTTGATACAGATGACCTTTATCTGCTCATGCTCAGATTGCATCTCCGAAGTGGCTTATTCGCAGTGTGTTCTACATGTAGCCTACTGCGTGTACTACGTTTCACCAGGGTTTCACGCATATAGAGTTATTTTGTCATAAGAGTTCACTGTAGTCGCTGGGGGGGGGGGGGGTCATGTCTCGCTGAAGCACGTAACCCGGGTGACGCGTTTATTGTATCCAAAAAAGCAAAAATCAAGAAAAAGGATATCAAATTCAGAGATGATAAGAAAAAGATCCGCGGAAGGGGGGGGGGGGGGTAGGCTTTGGAGTGTAGGGTTAGGGTTAGGGTAGTGTTTAGAGTTTACCTAACCGCACATTTGGGTGGTTGTCGCATAAGTTATGCGACAATCACCAACAGCTGAAATGACATGAATGGCCTTCATAAGTTTGGAAAGATGTTATGGTATATCGCCTCAATTCATTCCCTTATATATATGACAGACTAAACTGATATGTAGACATCATTCGGGGGAGGGGAGGTGTAGGAGATCACGTCACTTAGGAATATCGGTTGCAACGGTGTAAAGAAGGAGCCCCCAAACAACAACAACAACAAACAAACAAAAAAAACATACAAAAAATCCAACAACAAAAACAAAAAATTCCTTCGAAATTATTTCCACCATGATATGAATACGTATAATGATATTAATCCCTTCTCCCCTCGCGCTGGGGTGATGGGATGACATTGGAATGGGGGGGGGGGGGGGGGGGTAGTAGAGGGAAAAGTCAATCCTTCGGTCCTCCCAAGACCCATATAAGGGGGGCATAATCCCCCTGAAAATAAAATGACAAATTCATTTTTTTTCCTCATTTTTGCATCCTTTACAGGGCACGTAATTATGTTTTCATGGCCTTAATTTCTCTGAGTATTAAACCACAGAAACATGGCAAGATCAAATCGCCCCCTCTACCCGACTTTTTTACTTATTCACTTGATTATTGTGACAATTTAACGGTGCGGTGATTAATCATAAACACAGCTAGCGCCCGTGGATGTCCACGGGCTGCTTCTGCTAGTATTTATATATATCATTATGGTTCATTATAAATCCACTGTGCTGTCCACAAACATAGAATGTTCATTTTAAAAAATATAAAGTAATGTTAATGCAATGGGTCAATTTCCGGGAGGTGGAAGATCATATCAGAGAGTGAAAGAAATAAACAACAATATTCAGTGATGATGTATCATGTATCCATATAGAGATAACGGAATTCTATAGTCTTGGGAAGAGCAGACTTAAGTATTAAGAGGGTTATGTAAAGACAATACTCTGTATGATATTGTGTATTGTATTATGTAAACACAATAACACAACTAGGACTCTAGTGGAGTAATGTACATTTATCCTAATATGCAAGTCAGTGAATATGAAATCTGTGCAAAAAAAATTACCATACAGACAGCACATTTAATCATTGTTGGGGTATGATTTTATGTTTTCAGAATGAAAGACAGAGATGATTTTTTATCTTTATGTAGATCGTATCTATTACAAAATAAATCCTTATTTGTATACATGGAATTTAATTTAAGGCCATTTATTATAACTTTCCTTGAGAACAGGGGTGTCGATCCGTGTTCATGATAACCCCCCTCCCACACCCTCCCCTTGTCGGTCATCTCCAAATCATGAACACGGATCGACACCCCTGTTATCCCCCTCCCACACCAGGGACTTTTTTCAAAATCTCTCTATAAAACTTGCATTTTAGAACATCCTGAATTGGTTTCTGTGTGATTGAATGTTGTTAAATAATGAATTTGGATAATTATTAGTTTTAAGTTAAAATATCATAATTCTCACTTATTTTATAAAAAAATATGGGGTAGGGGGGAGGGGTGATAATACAGGCCATCCCCCATCTAAAATTTCGGGGGGGGGGGGATATGTAATCCCCATTCCCCCCCCCCCCCCCCCGGGGATCGACACCCACGTTTGGGAATCTCGATACCACTAGCTACCTCTTCCCTTTGCATGAAAAATCTCTGCTAACTGTTCCATGTTCTAAATGGTACGTCCGGGGGGGGGGGGGTGAACAGTTTCTCACTTTTAAAATATCCCCAATGTACCCCTTTTAAATAGGAAAAGTGAACTCTTTTACCTCAGAAAAGTGTCTCCTTTTCTTTCTAACTTGTGCCAGTTCCACATTCTTATTAAACTCTCCCTTACCACCGATGATAAAAGCCACCATTAACTGGGATTACTTTCCCTATTCCAATCAAACAGGTGCTACATTTACTCTTTCAAGTACCCCTTCCCCTCCCTTTATACTGTGTGTTTATTCAGTAGAATTGTTGAGAGTTCTGTTACATTACCTCACAGCACAGTTAAATAACTATAATATAGTAGGAATAAAAATTACCAAATTATTAATAAACGTTCCCTTTTTCACCTCTGAAAATGTCCATTTTGGTAATATACGTTCCTTTTTAATAAAATCCCTATTCAATTCTGATATGTACATTATATAATCATGATAATGTCTGAAACTTATATATTCACTTTAACGTTTCCATTTATGCCGTTCCCTTTTCCCTAAAAGTACCTTTTCTGTTAATGCCCCCTTGTGCATGCCCCTTTTCAACAGAAGTTCTTTTTCTGCTGGTGTCTACTTTACCCCCCCCCCCCCCCCCCCCTTATCACGAGACGCTTTGCCGCCCTGGTCTGTGACCAATATTGATTAGTTGCAAACTCGTGATTTTAAATCGCTACACTCTACATCAACACTAAATTTGTGATTTTACCATACTTACTTGCCAGTTAACCCCAATGCATACCATCGATATATGTATGTATATGATCTCTGCATGACTTTCAAATATAAATATCAAAAGTACTCTGACTTTTTACGGTTCTTATCTTAGATGACAATCCACAAGTTTACAGGAACTATGTATGGTATTTTTTTTTATACCTGTCATGTTTTGTTTTGTTTTTAATCCTGTAGTCTCAATAGTACATTTATGTTATCCACATTCCACATTAATCTTAGCCTTACATAATACACTCAATTGGTTATTTTTGAAATATTCATAGCCGTTATTATTGTTGCTTTTACTTGTTCAGTTTTTTTTATTATATGCCTATATTACCTGTATTTTCTTATAAAAATGTTACGAATTTATGATATAACTTATTGTTTATTCCTGTTACATCAGGACCATGTATGATGCAAAACAGTTTTATACTGTTTTATACTGATCATGCTTCTATATGTGAAAGAGTTATAGGCGAAAAAAGGAAAGACAAACAGAAAGGCCTCTGCCACCAAAATAGGGGGCCGAAGTCCTAGATGTCTATCAGGGATAATTTAAAAAGCTCCTCCAAAAGGCCCCCCCCCCCCCTGGATCCACCACTGGATGTCACAGCCCGCTATATTATGCTCGCTTGGAAATAAATAATAAATAAATATACAGACCATCACAGACCCTCACACTCAACTGCACACTGTGATGTAAAGATAGGAACAAATAGGATTATTTGAATCTTTCCTGAGATGGGTTCAAAATATGTATTTTCTTATAAAGATTGTTACCAATTTATGATATACCTTATTGTTTATTCCTGATACATCAGGACCATGTATGATGCAAAACAGTTTTATACTGATCATGCTTTTATCCTGTGTGAATAAGTTCAAATAAATAAATAATACATAAATATATAGATAAACTTTTGAATGAATCAAGTAGCAGGTCTTGTCATCATGTTTAAGGCGAGAATTTTGGTTTCACCCATTCTATTGCGGACACAAATCTTCTGGATCTAGATTTGAATCAAGTAAACAGAAATTCCGGTAGAAAGACAACACCACCTTTTGTATTAGCTACCACTTTTTAGTAACAGCTATAGTGGTCACATTCACAGCCAACGAGCAGAATCTAATGGCTGACGATGATTGTTAATCTGGTTGCCATATATTTTATATTTATTTATTTATTTATTTATTATTATTTCTGCATGGTACATGGTATTGCATAGAATGATCATTATGACCAAAAAAAATGAGAATAAGTATGAGTAACTCAATGACAGAATTAAAAGGCAAATATGATCATAATACAGGTACAATATATGGATAACGTAGTAACATGCAGAGGTATGGCAATATAAGCTAAAGCTTGAAGCATTGCAATACCTTTCCATTTTGTAAATAATACATATAAAAGGAAAATAACTAATGATGACACTAACAACAAACTTTATTTACAGAATAACATAGAATAAAAAACAAAAATATGAATAGAAAAAAAAGAAGAGAGAGTTTATTTACAAGGGAAAGAGAAGCAGAAAATAGGAATCAGAAAGATGGGGTGCCCTAATGTTGACAAATAATATATCAAGTCTTCGATGAGTAAGTAATAGTAAAGTACAATACATAGAACATCGATTACAATGTAAACATAAATAAAAGCATCCTTTGAATTATGTACCTTGGAATTCATGCATCTTTAAAAGGAGAATTTGCTTTACGGCCATTTTAAACGAATGTGGGGTTTGCAAATTACGGATATTTTGCGGAAGAGAATTCCAAATATCTGGACCGCTATGTCTGATTGATTTATGTGCTAACGCTGTGCGGGGATTGACTAAATGTATGTTATGCTGAAACATAGAAGAAAATGAGTCGGGCAAAAGTTTGGCATTAAAACGAAACATGAATAAGGCGGTTTGCAGGTAGTTTATATCATCGACCTTCAGGCACTTCAACTTAACAAATAAAGGCTTTGTGTGGTCTCGGGGACCAGACCCAGTACATATGCGAATGGCTTTCTTTTGCAGGAGAAGGATATTGTTAGTTAAAACCTTGGATGTAGCCCAAAGTACATTGCAATATGAAATGTATGGTAGTATAAGAGTATTGTATAATATCAATAAAATTCTATCAACAACAAAACATTTAACCCTGTACAATACACCTATGTTTCGAGAAATCGGGGTAACAATGTGAGCCACATGGTCACTCCAGTCAAGCTTCTGATTGATATACACACCAAGGAACTTTGTACATGTCTTTCGCTCTAACTCTATACCATCCACCTCAATATTTAATTGTTTGTTGCCTGTAGATTTCCTTCCCTGAAAATGAATAAAATTGGTTTTTCCTATATTTAGAGAGAGCAAGTTACTCCTGAACCATAATGTCAATTTTGGCAGTTCTGAGTTCAGTTTTTGTTCAAGCGTTTGGATATTACAATGTGACAAGAAGACACTTGTATCATCCGCAAATAAAGTATAATGCAAATCTGCGGAAACATCACAAATATCATTAATGTAGATGAGAAATAATAGTGGACCTAGAATAGATCCTAGGGGACGCCACATTTTAGAAAAGTAACATCTGAATTTGTACAATTGCAATGGGTATATTGGCTTCTCATAGATAAATAATTTGAAAACCACTGTAACGCAATACCTCTTATTCCATAGTGCTCCAATTTAGAAAGAAGAATAGAGTGATCAAGTGTATCGAAGGCTTTACTGAGATCCATAAATACGCCAACAACGACAGCTAGGGCAGTTGACACACGGTCGTAAAATTTTAACAATGCAAGGTCGGTAGAATGACATCGCCTAAATCCATATTGTTCAGAATTTAGGTACTTGTGATTATCCAAAAATTCATAAAGCCTATTATGAACAATCCTCTCTAAAATTGTAGACAAGCTAGGTAATACTGAAATAGGTCTATAATTAGAGATGAACTTTGCATCATCTTTCTTATGAATCGGGATCACTTTGGCTAGTTCTGAAACTAGAAGGAAACACTCTTGTCGACAATGAGAGATTACAAATGTGTACAACTGGGGTTATAATTGAGCCAATAATCTGCTTTAACAGGGATGTGCTTAATTCATCATGGCCACATGAGTGACTATTCTTGAGCAAACATACTACATTGAAGATTTCTAGATAGTTAGCTGGCCTGAAGAAGATAGAAAATTGGGATGAATTGTGTAAATAATTCCTAAAATTGGTACCATTTGTATCTATTAACTTTGCTTGATTTGTACCCACATTAGTAAAATAGCTGTTAAATGCATTTGCAATTTTTTTGGTGAAGTATATTCTTTTCCTTCATGAGTGAACTTTTCTGGGGTAGCAATGTTTCCATGCTTACGTAATATATCTTTGACAGTTTTCCAAGTAGAGGACATATTGCCCCTTGCCTGTTCAAATTGTGTGGAGTAATATGACTTACGGGAGTAGCGTATAATTGACGTCAGTCTGTTCCGATATGTCTTGTATTTGTCAATATTTTCATGCGTTGAATGCTTAATACTTCGTTTATAAAGAATATTTCTCCTTTTTATTGATTGGAGAATACCCCTGGTTATCCATGGATGATTTCCTCTTATCTTGTTTTTAGATTTCTCATATGGAAAATGTTTATTGAAAAAGTAATGAAATTTGGTCCAAAAAACGTCATAAGCTCTATCCACATTATCACAGACGAGAACATCATCCCAATCTTCTGAATGTAGATCTGTGTTCAGGCGACAGACCCCTTCATCAGTAATTCTTCGCTTCCTTACATCTCTTTTCTTAGGAAAAACATTGGTTTTAAAACCATGAAATATGCAAAACACAGGGAGATGGTCAGATATTTCAGAATAAAACAAGCCAGACTGAAAACGGCCTTGAGATGTCTTTATAAAAATGTTATCTAGCAATGAAGACGAGTGATCACTAATCCTGGTCGGCTTATCAATCATTATACTGAATGCATTTGAATCTAAAATATTTTGGAAGCGAAGAGAGTGAGGACTTTTGCTCAGCAAATCAATATTAAAATCACCCATCACACAGACAGATTTACCAGAGGAATTGACAGTTAACATAAGAGATTCCAGATCATCAAGAAAATTAGCCACATCTGTGCTAGGTGGTCTATACACAAGACAAACTACAAAATTCTTTCCCTCAGGAAGATCAACCTCAACAGATAAACATTCAGCAGCACCTCTCGGGAATGAGAGGTCATCCCTAGGTATAAATGATAGAGAATCCGATATATACAACATTATTCCACCACCCCTGCCATTTGTCCGGTCTTTGCGAACTTCTTTGTAACCATCTAATGCAAAAAGAGGTGGAGATTTTGCGTTTAGCCAGGTTTCAGATATACCAATAATTGAGCATTTAAATTGCAATGAAGATAAAAGAATATCAAAATTTTCATAATTCTTAGAAAGACTTCGAGCATTGCAGTGCAAAAAGCTCAGATACTGAGTTTGATTTGGTTGAACTTGCTGAGGATGAAATTCACTGGGTACATAATAATTACAGTTTATATTTTGTTGCAAATTATATTCTTCTACATTCATATAAAGATTGAGGGGACAATAACAGACTTGATATAGTGGTTACAAACCACATCAAAAGGAGTAGGGCAAAAGACAGACAGAGCAAAGAACATACTGATAAGAGAGTAAAATGAAGCTAAACTACAATATACAATACATATGGAAAACAAGTAGGCTGTAATGAATAGTGATATTTGGATTACCACTCCGTATCCAACTTGAAATGTAGCATAACACATTAACATGTGTGAAATAGGAAAATGAAGGAGAAAGAGATTGAAAGCATAAGATAGTGCCATGAGCAAAACAATGAAATAGTTGTTTCAGCGCAGTGACCACATGTACAGTCATTAAAATTCCGGCCATGGTTTGGGTTAGGCAGTTCTGTGGTTAGGCAATGAAATCTTAAAGTCACACTACTGCGTAAAATATGGAGCACCTCCATTCCTTCTCCATTGCCCCGCATAAAAGCGAAGCTTGGTGCCCCGATTATAAAGATCCTGAACGTCTTTAGTATGTTTCTTTTTTGCCTCAAGGTCACGCTTTGTCATATCCTCTGTTAGGTAATAGTTTTCACCGTGGAGAGCTTTTCGTGCGTTTTTCATTATGTTAACTTTGTCACGATACGATAGCATCTTGAAAATAACGTGGCGTGGGCGAACTCCTTTCTTACCATCACGATGGGCGCGCTCCACCTTGACATCACATTTGAACTTGGACTTGAGGATGTCCTCCACGATCTTGATGCAGTCCTCCTCCTGGTCGCCAGTTGGTTCAGGAATACCAACCAAGCGGCAGTTGTTGCGCCTCGAGAATCGCTCAGCTTTGTTCACCTCGGCCTCTTGATGCACTACTTTCTGTTGTAATTGATTGTATGCTTTTTCCATTTTCTCCATCCTTCCTTCCAGATTCTTGTTTTTCTTTTCAAGGTCGTCGATTCTCCGACCTTCAAATTCCAAAGCTCTCTCTACTTTCTGAATACTTTCTACTACTGACTTGACAGCTTGGTCCAACATTGTCTGAAATGTCATTGCCTCTTTAAGAATATGAGTCATAGCAGCAGTGGATGGGGCAGATTCTCGCTCGGCAGCAGCAGCAACATCTGTCACCAGATCCTTTGGATTAGCTGGGCCGGTAGCTCCGGCCGCGTGGCTAGTTGAGGTAGCCATGTCTTGGGGAAATTCACTGCACGGGTAGATGTCACTCCCAACCGGCTCCTTTTCTCCCTTTTTTGTAGTTTTCCTTTGAATTTTGGGAGGCATGTTGATTCAAAATATTATCCACGTGATAGATATGCGCAGTGTTAACTTAGGAAAGTTGAAAGAACAAGAACATCTAGGGTTTTTGAAATATCTTACGGAGTGGTAAAAAAGTGTGTGTGGTTAGCTGGCTGCCATATTATTCTATATCATATTGGTTAGTTACATTTCTTTCTTTAATTGAAAGAGGTCATCGTCATTAACATTCTGCATCCATGGCAACATATTTTTTTAATAAATCAAATTTAGCTCTATTTCAAACAAAAGTTTTTAATATAATCAAACAGGCGGCAAAAATTATTAGATGTTACCATTATTTTCGTGTTGAAAACAACCATAGTATGTTGTTAAAAATACAACACAATAAATATATTTGTTACCATGGTAACGGCCTACACATATAGTAATCACCTCCATCACCCCTTTACTTAAACAAATTATGATAAGTGCGTGTCCTGTAAAAGAAAAGATAATCATGTACGCTACAATTGAATAATTTTAATTTTTCAGTAGCATCATGGGTTTGGTCAAATATGATTATTTTAATACTGTTTCCATAGCAACAGCCATTTTCAAACATGATGGACACTTTTCTTTTTTTTTGTACTTTCTTAATCACAAATACATGATATTTTCTGAAATTCTACTGTTCTTGATCCGTTGCCATAGAACTTGTAATCACGTCCACCTCTTAATTTAGGGCAAAGAAGCATATTTTGATAGTTAATGGTCCCATCTAACAGAAAAAAATCTTCATTTAAGATTATTTATAAGGGGGCGGGGAAATTTCAGTTTTTGGCCCATAGACTCTACTGATAATACATGGGATAATTTGCCTTATGTACATGCACACTCTAGATGTACATTCAAATAGTGTTTTTCATTCAAAGTGCGCATCCAGTAAAAATACATCATTCCATTTGGGATAAAATAAAATGAGTTTTCTATCACCTTATCGGATAATTTCTTTTCTGTGTGTGACATGACAATATATACGATATGTTTAATCAAGAAAAGGCGTTTAAACTGACAAATTTACGTTGGGTAAAAAACCTTGAAATATTGGTAGTGTCCACAACCTATTATTTTGAGTAAATCACAGTTTTATGTTTCATTACGCCATACATGAGTGTGTTATATCTTACTTCAATTGTATATTATTCAAAATAAATCTGATATCACTTGAAAAGTCTTAATCAGGTATTAAAATTTGCTATCAGAAAAACACGACAAAATTGCTGTATGCTAAATATCAGAAACACACGAGAAATTTGCGTTTTATAACATAAACGCTCTCATGAAAAATAAATTCAGGGTAATATTCAACATTTACTGATAATTTCACACGATTTATGCTAGATCGCTTATTATTCTGGAAATCTGTAATTAAATAAAGACGGCGTTTTTACTGTGCTAGTACTTGCCTTTCTGTGCCTCACTGGTCAGTCTTAATATTCGGTGTCGTGCGGTGATATAAATTTTAAGTCGGCGTGTTTGAAATAGAGAACACATCTGCAAGTCTGCAACTTCATTGACACTGGAATGTTGAGGTAATTTTGAAGATGTATTCTAGATTTACTTCAACTCAAATTTATCTCAGCTAATTATACGAACTGTGGGTAGACATATGGAATTATTTACATGAAAATACAGTTATGTCATCTCAAGAAAATCATGATTTTATGTATAATTGACATAACTTTGCATAAATAAGCATAATTAATTAATTATAATTAATTATAATTAATTAATAATATGATAAACATAATGTCTGATTCATTCTTGATATATTTGTGAAATCCTATTATGTTTGGGTGTTGCATTCAAGAGATACAGAGACATGTTACTGGTTATTGCATATGTGACCCTCCACCACAAAACGACCAATAAGTCGCAATGGGAGTTTTTTAGAGTAAACAGCTGAAAAAGGTGGTTTGGGGTAGAAATTTTGATTTGAAGTTAACTTAAAAATTCATCTTGAATTTAATGAAACTGATTTATGCTTTCATTTTTAAATTACCTCCAACAAATTTGTACACTATTCAGCTATTGCTCATATCAATGTCAGTGTTATCTGATATATAGTTTTTGAACTAGATAGGGATAGTCCACACTGATTACAAGTTGGTTTTAAAAGAAGCAGAATAATAAAAGAAACAGATCAGTGAAGGTTTGAGCAAAATTCGATAAGAAATAAGAAAGTTATGAATTGTTGAAGTGGTAATCAATCAGACACAAATTGGCAACTCCGTGACGTATCATGCAAGCTCCTCTCCCATTTGCCCTTCACCCTAAAAATCATTAATTTCCATTTTCTCTAAAGGAAATATTCAATCTTACATGCACCTTACATATAATCATTGCTCATATGTTTTACACAAAACCTGTATGAAATAAATCTATTCCTTCATCAACAGCCAAGAAAATGAAAATTTATGACATTTTCTGTACTGAGCAAATGGGAAAGGAGCTCGCAAGATACGTCACGGAGTTGCCAATTTGTGTCTGATTGATTACAACTTCAAAAATTCATAACTTTCTTATTTTTTATCGGATTTTGCTCAAACCTTCAATGATCTGTTTCTCTAATTTTTCTGATTCTTTTAAAGCCAACTTGTAATCAGTGTTGACTATCCTTTAGTGGGAAATGTTTTTTGTAACACCTAGTAGAAACCATGCTATACGCATGCCATAGTGCAGTTGGTTTGTTCACTCATGCCTAAAGTCTGCGCTGCCTTTCTCTCATTGTTTATTTTGAATAGGTCTGTACTATCACAATGAATCTCACCACTTCAGTAGCTTTTGTGTGCTGTGTTTTCATGTTGTGCTGTAGGTGTCGTGCACTACATCAATGGTGTCATGTATCTGATCTGGTTTCTGACCCACATGTACAAAATGTTGCCTAATTATTTAAAGGCTATACCAGATGTACAGTCGTTGAAACTGAAATTGAAAGGAAAGTATATTGGTGCTCCTGTTCAGTACTCTATCCACTTTTCAGATTTTGATATTGTAATCTGGCGATGAGAATCCGAACCCAGGCCCTGTCACACATTACTTGGCCTCCTCGGATGACGATCACAGTTCAAGGTATTCTATATCATACTAAGTACGACAGTAAAACACTTCACTCTTTTAATTCTCGTTCATTCTCACTACTGTGGCGTGAACAGAATGAGGAATGTAACAGGATTATGTCTTTAGGTATTAACAGACATAAAAGAGGGCGGGAGACACATCGAGGTAGGAAGGGTGGTCGTAATCGTTTTAATGACAACCTTAAACTTGGTTGCTTAATTGCCGTTCTGTTCATAATAAATCTACCTCATTACAGGAATTTATTATTGAACATAGATTAGATTTTACATGTGTTTGTGAAACTTGGTTAACTGTATCAGATGATGCAGTGATTGCTGATCTTTGCCCTCGTGGTTATATTTTCAAGCATTACCCCGGAGCTTCCAAGCGTGGCGGCGGAGTCGGCTCTCTCTACAGGAAGAGTCTCCACGTCGATATTAATTCAACGTGACAATTTGAAAGCTTCGAATCAATGTTTGGAACTGTATCTGATGGTTCTACACAGCTCAACATCATTGCTGTATATACAGACCACCAGGATATCAGTCTTTCACTCAGTTTCTTAACGACTTCTCTGCGCTTCTTGACAAGAGGTTGTGACCATCCCCTCTTGTGATCACCGGAGATCTAAACATTCATCTAGATAACACTTCATCCCAGCACACTCTCAAGTTTTTGGACCTTATTAACAGACATGGCCTATCCCAGTTGGTCACATCTCCGACTCATGACAAAGGTCACTTTTGTTCTCGTGCGCAATTCAGACAGTTTGTCAATTTTCGAAGCCCAGTATCGTTCAAGGTATATCAGACCATGCTGCTATCACTTGTGTACTTCGCTTCACTTAGGCCTGCACGCAACGACAGAACATTTACTTCCCGGAATATTAAAGATAGTCTTCGCAAAGGATGTTGCTGAGAGTGACATTATGCCTTTAACCTCAGAGAATGTCAATATAGCTACTAGCCGCTACAACACCATTCTTTCCTCGCTCCTCGATATTCACGCTCCTGCCAAGATTCGCAAAGTTGGGGACCGTCATGACAATCCCTGGTACAACGGCGAGATTACTGCTGAGATACGCAAGCGTAGACCGCTTAAGCGGAGATGGCGATCTAACGGAAAGTTTCACATTGACAGAGAGATGTTCCGTGCACAACGAGATTTTGTGAACTTTCTCGTGGAACGAGCCAAACGTTCCTACTTTGTTGGGCTAATCGATTACTGTGGACATGACTCTAAGAAACTCTACTCTACGGCCAATCTTCTCCTGAATCGGAAACAGAGCTCTCCACTTCCAAGACATGCTGATAGTAAAGAACTGGCTCAAAGATTGATTCAGTTCTTCCGCTCAAAGGTTCATAAGATTCAGGACAGTCTCACTCCTGACTTAACTCCACCTGATCCTGTCACATCAGCATCCCTCCCGACGATTCAACCTACCACCTCCGATGAGATACAGTCACTGCTCCGTAGATTGCCAGCTAAGTCAGATCAACTAGACCCTGTCCATACTGTTCTCATCAAGGACTGCTCCTCTACATTAGCCATTGTTATCTTACAGATTATAAGTATCGATCAGGCATGTGTACCTTCTGTCCTTAAAACGGCACACATTCTTCCTTTATTGAAAAAAACCTAATCTTGATTCTGATTTACTAAGTAATTACCGTCCGGTTTCTAATCTCCCGTTTTTGTTCAAAATACTTGAGAGGATGGTGTTCGCTAGATTAAATGATTACTGTCTCAATAATGACCTCCTTGACCCCTTTCAATCTGCATATCGTCAACACCACAGTGTAGAAACTCTCCTTCTTAATGTATCCAACTTTATTCTCCAGGAGATGGATGGTGGAAAAGTAACTGCAATGTTACTCCTTGATTTGTCTTCCGCCTTTGACACTGTTAACCATACTGTTTTGGTGAATACCCTCATGTCTCTAGGTGTTAATGGTCAAGCCCTGGAATGGTTTAAATCATACCTGTCATGTCATTCTCAAGCTGTCATGATAAACGGTTGCCTTTCAGATTTTTTACCTCTTACATGCGGAGTTCCGCAAGGCTCTGTGGGCGGGCCCACCATGTTTTCGTTGTATTTAACCGGTTTGAAGAATATTTTTCATCACCACTCTCTTTCATATCATGTTTATGCTGATGATATTCAAATATATACTTCTTTCAAACGCAGTCAGAGCAATGCAGCCAGCGCTATCCGTAATCTTGAGACATGTGTAGAAGATGTTCATAATTTTTTTGGTTGAACTCACATTCACTAAAATTAAATCTTGCTAAATGTGAATTTGTTATGTACGCTTCTAAGACTCAGAGAAGATTTCCATCACTTCAATTACTCTTGCTGGACATAAAAGTACCTTATCCAATGTATGCCGTAACCTTGGTGTGTTTCTCGACTCAACTATGACAATGTCTACACAAATTCAATATGTCTCAAAATAAGTTCGTTATCAGTAATTTACACAATTTAGGTTTTATTCGTAGTGCCACTGAGAAAATTACTCATGCTTTAATCTCATCTCGCTTGGATTTTGGTAATGGCCTTTTGTTTCGTTTGTCTGACAACCTACTCGCAAAATTACAAAATTACAGAATGCCGCTGCTCGTGTCGTGACCCTCTTCAACAAGCACTCACATTACGCCAGTTCTCAAATCACTTCATTGGTTGCCTGTAGAAGAACGTATTGTTTTCAAGATTTCTTTGTTATTATTTCACTGTATACATGGCTCTGCTCCGCAGTACAACATTGGTTTGATCAAGCATTACATTCCCTCTAGACTGCTACGTTCTCAAAACTCTGGCTTACTTGTTATTCCTAGGCTTAACACAAAGTGGGGGGAGCGAACCTTCGCTCATGCTGGGCCGTCGATATGGAATACTCTCCCTCAAGGGATTAGAAATAGCAGTTCTGTTGAAGTGTTCAAAAATAATCTTAAAAAGTATCTGTTTAATTTGGCCTATAATTGATTACCATTACCTTTCATGTCCGTACCTCTCCTATTGCACTTTTGCTTATTTGTCATGTATTTCATCTTTTGCACAAGTTGCGCCTTGAGCATTTGATCATCAAGTGGATTCGGCGCCTTGTAAATCTTATATATTATTATTATATTATATATTAAAAGAAATTGATAAGTTTACGCAATATATGAATAACGAGAACAGCTGAGATTTCATAGAATTGACCTCTGTCATCTTTCAGCTTCATCAATTTATAGTCTGGGAGCCACGGGGGGGGGGGGGGGGGGGGGGGTCAACCTAGCTGGAAAGGAAACCAATTTTCATGTGCATGAATGTAAAGATCGCATAGTCAGATACAACGAATTGTCCGTATGGAATGTTCTATGTGGTGGGTGTGGCCAGGGGGAGGTCACAAAGTGGTCGTAAAAAAATGAGCTAGAATCAGCTGGAAAGGAAACCCTTAGAAACCTATATCAAAAGATTCGCCATAGTCCCAAGGTACATGAATGAGCAATGCCAGACTTTTTAAGTGGTGGATGGTGCCCGCCAGACGCCCCCAAAGGGGGTCCAAAAATTGCGCTAGATCAGCTGGAAAGGAAACCCTAAGAAACCTATATCAAAAGATTCGCCATAGTCTAAAGATACACAAATGACCACTACCAGACGATTTAAGTGGTGGAGAGTGCCTGCCAGACGCCCCTATGATAATCCATCCACCATTATTGAGCTAGATCAGCTGGAAAGGAAACCCTAAGAAACCTATATGAAAAGATTAGCCATAGTCCAAAGATACACAAATGACCACTGCCAGACGATTTAAGTGGTGGAGAGTGACTGTTAGGCGTTACTAATATACCCCGTATATTTTGAGCGAGATCAGACCTGTGCAAACGAAAGTTCGTGGGAACAAAGAAAAAAAAAAAAAAAAAATTAGCTTTGTCTAGACTTACATAGATACTTTCAGAAATTATCATGATTATGTATTGTGAGATTTACCTGCCAGACGTCCCCCCCCCCCCCCCCCCCCCCCAATCCTCCATGTAAAGAATGACACTCAAAGTGTGCAAATCAACAGTCATTATTGTTTTTCTTATTCCTTTTTTTTTACATATAAATGGGATATCTAGACGTCACACAAACGCTGTAAAACCAGCAAAATATGATTGATTTAACGCACGTAAGGTGTTTACTCCTATATGTACCTTTTAAAGAGCTCATATTGAGAAAAGAAGTGGTATGCGTTTTTCTTTGTTAATATTAAAATCTGTGTATCAAAGAAAACAATCCTTTTTAAATTTTTCAAATAGCTTAACTAGAAAGTGCAATTTTTTAAAAATAAAAATCACCTTTTTGAGGGTTTGAAATTGTCTCGCAGTCCACTTTCGGCAAAATCCTAGCTTGTTTACTTTTCTATGCAAATTAGCACTGACGTCATTGGGTAGAGTCGTATATGACCTCCGCGGTATCTGCTACACAACATAGCATGGGCTGGCAACCGAGAGTGAAGAGAAACTTTGCTCGACATGATTTTGATACTTCAAAATTATGTTTCCAAATCCATCAGTTTTGTTAATATTATATGAAAACTAGTTTACATTTTATTCCAACAAGCAACCATTTTTCAGACAGCTCGCACAAGTTTACATGCACGAAAACTTTAAAAAGTCGGAGCCGACTTGCTTTCCAACTGGGCCATCAAGGCATCATCAAGATTGGATATTCACACACACACACACACACACACGCCACCGATACGAACATTTTGTACTCACAATTATTTATGGTTTGTATCTAAAAATTTGATGAAGAACTATATAATTAAATGTCTACAGATATTAGATCTTTTGATACTCAAAACAATGGGTTAAAAAGAAATAAACCTTAGCAAATCTACACAAACCGGCCGGCATTCACACATCGCAAGCAATCATACCCAGTAGTGAGACCCGTACACATGGTAGGCTACATGTAGGCCTACAGCGACGCGGTGAAACCCCGTGGGGATCCGCTTGAGAACTGGGCTAGATCTGATACACTACTGAGTACTGTGGAAGAAAGGAACAGAGCTACTCTACGAGAATCGCGCTTTTCTTCCTAATATTGGTCACAGCAGTGAAATATCTGGTGAAACACCGAATAAAGGTTGGTTTTAACTTGTCACTTGACATTTTTGGAAAAAAACGATACTATGACTTCGAACTGAGTCCACAAAATCAGCGCAAGAACGACCATGTCGGCATTGATTCAACTATACAATTTTACAATTTCACAATACTAAATAGGGTCTACGGCGAAAGTTGCTCACCTTAGTTCTCAGTCTGACTTTTTTCCGAAAGTGGTCTCCTGCGGCTTGATGTTGGTGTTTTTGAATAGTTGATGCTCTGTATTGTGGGCAAGACATCCTTCTTCAACCTAGCCTTGTATTTGGGCCAACTACATCTCCAAAGTCAATCTTGCAGTGACGTTCGAAGGCTGATTTTTCGAAATGGTCGCTACAAATTCGTGCATGTGTTGCTGCGTGAAATCTTTTCGCCGAAGTTTCACAAACTTCACCCACAAATTCAGTTGCTTATTGAGCTTTGGAAAGGTGAAGAAACTGATGTTGGGGTTCTTCGAAGTATTGTAACACCACCCCCCCCCCCCCCCCCCCCCCCCACAACGCAATTTCGAAACGTAGAAAATTCCCCCAAAAGAAAGCGACTTTCGTTGATGTTGGTTTTACACACGATTTCAATAGCGCGCGTTATGCATGCACCGGATGAATTGATCAACACCCAGTGACGTCATAGGAGGTCAACCCTGCTTCGATTTTTATCGGTCTGAATGAGAAATCTTGATCAATAAGGGCAATAATCAAGGGTACATTTTATGCAAAAAAAATCTATTTGATTTGCTAAAATTGATGAAACCTTTATTTCAATATGTTTATTATTTATTTACAAACCATATTCTTGCAATTGGGGGTCTGAAAAAAAACACCATATGAGCTCTTTAACAATGTGGATTATGGTTTGTGTGATTGTTAATGATTATATTATGTTATAATTATAATTGACATTAGTTCTTGCAGTGGAAAACTCCGTTTTGCCAAGTATTGTCGTTATAAATATATAATTCATGATAGACTTATAATAATTTTATATGTTTATAGCAAGCACCAGGAAATGTTTTATTACTGATATAAGCTGTAAATTATAAAATTCATTCAAAACAATCTGACCTTTTTTTAAAGGGCTAGCACAAGCTTTATAGTCAAATTTGGGCCGGTTCACTGATTAAACTATCTACAGTAGATATTCTGGGGCCAGTTTCTGTGATTTTTTGTGCGAATGGAGAGAGGAGTTTTATATTAACACAGTATAATATTTGTATATATTTGACATATTGGTATAGTTTGAAGTTTGAATTTTGAATTTTTATTTGTTCCACTTCACATCAAAAACAATTCAGTTATTACTAGCATATAAGCATCAATTTCAAAACGTACGAGTAAAGAACTCAAATCAAGTATAAAGTGCGGTAAATAGGTGGATAGTTTAGAGAGATATACATGTAGTAACGACTAGGGGAAAAATATATTTGTAAATGATGAGGAGCTTAAATAAAAAGCATATAGCTTGTAAATGATTAGGCTCCCGTTTAGAGTACTTAATATTATAAGTAATTGTGATTAATATGTAATAAAAAGCGAAACGGAATAGAAATATCAGATTTACTAAACAATCCCGAACAAGGAGAGCAATGCTCATAATGTGGAGGAAAGAAAAAGACGAAAGAGACTAAAGAAAAGAAGAAAGAGAAGAAGAAAGAAGCGAAAGTAAAATTGTAAAGGCAGGACAGTGTAACAAGAAGAAAGGCTATGTGACCATCACCTGTACGATCCAGCATGACAGAGTTGTTGGAGGAGCTATCAACCAGTTCATGATTTTTAAAAGAATCACATGTTATGCCTTCAAGACATCAAACATTTATTAGAGTCATCGGCAAAGAGGATTATGACAAGACTGCAGATGAGTTTTGTAGATCGTTAGTGTACATAAAATAAACAGGAGCGGGCCTAACAGAGAGCCTGGAGGGATACCACAAGTAATTGACTGAAGGGTCGATTCAAAACCATTCATGTATACATATTGTTTTCTATCACTAGGTTAGTTCCTGAACCACTCCAAGGCATTTCCCTGGATACCATAGTGAGATAACTTATACAACAATATATCATGATTTATAGTATCAAAGGCCTTGGAGAAGTCCAAGAAAATACCTGCAGTGTGTGCCACTGTCTATAGCTCTGGCAAATCTATTAATATTAGAAGCACATGCGTGAATGTTGAGACGCGGAGGGACATGATTATTATCTAAAACGAATATAATGAGTCCAGAATGAACGATTTTCTCTAGATTTTTGGAGAAGCTTGTTAGGGGTGATAAAGGGCGGTAATATATCCTTGTCTTATTAGTCACCTTTCGTGAATAGGCATGACCTTTGCAATCTTCATTTTATTAGGAAAAACGCCGTTTTTTAGTGATAGATTAACAGTATGTGTTAAAGGAAAACTATTTCATGAATGATATTTCTAGTAAAACATTAGTTATACCATGATACACAGACCTGTTTCTATTGTACATTTTTGACATGTTCACATGAAACTTTAAGTTTGAATAGTATATTTCATTGAAACCTGGTCATCGTATTAAGAATCATATTCCGCACATTTTAATACCGACCAATTATGCACCACACTGTTGTCATAACAACCGTTCAATGCAAACCGACACGTTTTCGATAAGTTTTTGATATTTTGGCGTGAAAATTGATTTTTATTTAAGGTTTAATATGGGTTTCAAAACAATATTCAGACAGTGAATTTATGTTGTACATATCTTTGATGCATATAAACACCATTTTGATAATGGACATCTTCGTTGCTTATCAGCAGAGTGCCCTGCAAAGTACCATAAAACCTCGGTTTTGTTAACATTTGAGATTTTTGAATATTTGTTAGCACATTGATCACTTGAACCTTTTCCTTTTAGGCTGTTACTTTTTAATTCCTTATCATGATGCAATGAAACTTGAAGATAATATTAAGAATGATATTCCGCATTGTTTGAAACAGTGGATATTATGTTTACATAAACTTCAGTTACCGTGGCAGACTTTATGCAATTACTCGTCCTACATAAATACCCTACCTGAATTTCTACTAATATGCATTTGAACAATTATCCCAAAACAGCCTCAGGCAGGCTCATAGATCTATAAGACACACTGGACCCGATATTTGGAATTCACTACCTATATAGTTTATATTCAAGCCCAACAAAGTGTATTTAAAATAAAGAAAGAACGCTAAATAGATTATCTTTTTTTCATGTATTGCTAGCGATATACAATATCATTAATCAATATTTTGCTGGTAATATACAAATGTTATATTTACTTCAAAATGATATAAAAATGTACAGACTAACCTTAATTGTTTCGTACTTATTACAAGACAGTCTACATATTATTAATGCCTGTATCTGCAACATTCGTAATTATGCATAGAAATATGCCTACAGGTGTTTTTTCAGCACGTATCCTTGTACCTTGCAATATAAGAATCAGTAGTCAGGAGTTTTATGAAGGTTATTGGTATTTACAGACCTTATGTTCCACCTGAACTGTGCTTATGACGACCCCTTTTTCTATATAATTATGATTTTATGTGACCATACATGGAGATTGTAAATCTATGATGATGTACATGGAAATAGAAATGAACATCAAATCAAATCAAATCAAATGTATTTTTTTATACGGAGATTGCTCTGAACGTGAAGAATTCAGCGTAAATATGAGTGAGATATAATACATACATATATAGTGAGTTATGGTATCGGTGGCAAATCTAATTCACCAAAATAAACAGAGATCAGGTGTAACCATTATTCTTTATTACCCTTTTTGTACCTTTATGTGTGTATCCGAATATGTCACTAGGTTTCTAATTGGGCCGAGCGACGTTCCGATTCTTTCTAACTGATTTCTGTCTAACATCATATTATGTTGAACATGTTGAATGAAATATTATGAGATGAGGTATTTCTATGATTATAAATAACTTGACATGTATTTAACAGAGTAATGAACAATACAGGCTAAAACTCTGAAAAAAGGGTGATTTCTTTTATAAAATCCAAAGTCTTGACCCCAACGTACTGGGATGGAAAGCTTTAGACACTATGATTTGAACCTTGAACTTAGAAGGCTACATATTTGATATAAACATTGAGGATTGGACATTACTGACATCAATGTTACACACATTTATGTTTGTGGATAAAAGTGAAATCTGATTTATCAGGAATTAAGTATTGATAACAAAGCCTCTGTGTAGACTATGTAATTTGAAATGCACAGCTATAGCCTGATAGCCGGTTACATTTTGCAAAGTAGTCATTAGATATCATTGTTAAAATACATGTATCAGGATATTGTGATCTTTTAAAAAGATCTCTGGATCTTAACAGCAGTTTGTAATATCAAACGATAATCAGGATACGATTTTAATACGTTTCAATAGGTCTGGCCAATTAAATATTTATCATTTTTAAAATGAATGTAGAGACTGGAGCTTTTTCCTGGGGCGTTTTCAGTGAGGTACATACATTTGGTAGGTATCAAACTGAGCGGAATATGATTCTAAATAGGATGAAGTTTCAATGAAATGGTTTATTATCGTCTGTATAAATTATGGGGATATCATTAAATCGGCAAAAAATTGGACTAAAGCTTGCGCTAGCCTTTTTGAAAAAAAAGGTCTGAACATTTTTGAATGAATCTTATAGTTTACAACTTAGATCGGTAATAAAACAGTTGCTGGTGATTGCAATAAACATATGACATTATAACGCCAATACTAATACGGTTTTGACCAATTCAGTCAAGAATTAATGTAAATTATATAACAAACTATATGAACAATCACAACAACCCATAATTTTCACTGTTAAAAGGTACTAAATATATATAGGAGTAAACTCCTTACGTGCGTTAAATTAATCATATTTTGCTGATACAGCGTTTGTCCGACGTCAAGTATCCCATTTATAAGTAAAAGAAATGAAATAGGAACAAAAATGATGACTGTTAATTTTCATATTTGTGTGTCATTCTTTAGGGGGTGGGCGGGGGGGGCGTGCGGCAGGTAAATCCCACAATATATAATCATGATGATTCCTGGCAGTATCTATGTAAGTCTGGACAACATATAGGGCTTGTATAATAACGTCTAACAGTCACTCTCCACCACTTAAATGGTCTAGTAGTGGTCATTCGTATATCTTTGGACTCTGGTGAGTAATTTCCCACAGGTTCCATAAGGCTTCTTTCCAGCTGATCTAGCTCAATAATGGTGGATGGATCAGCATAGGGGCATCTGGCAGGCACTCTCCACCACCTAAATCGTCTGGCAGTGGTCATTTGAGTATCTTCGGACTATGGCGAATCTTTTGTTAGGGTTTCCTTTCCAGCTGATCTAGCTCAATATTGGGAGTTTGGGAACTTTAGGGGCGTCTGGCAAGCACTCCCCACCACTTGAAACGTCTGGCATTGTCCATTCACGTACCTTGCACTCTTAGAAATATTGGGCAAAATTTTACCCAAATGTTACCCAACGTGAGGGTCCTTATGAGTCCGACCAACTTTTGGGTAAACTTTACCAATTTCATTCTTATTTTTGACCAATGTTGGGTAAATGCATGTAAAAGTTGAGCAAGATTTAACCAACCTATGCCCAATCTTCATTTACCCAGTGGCATTTACCCAACATTTCTAAGAATGTGGGAATATGGCGAATCTATTGATATAGATTTCTAAGGGTTTCCTTTCCAGCTGATCTAGCTCAATTTTTGGACCCCCTTTGGAGGTGTCTGGCGGGCACCCCCACCACTTAAAACGTATGGCATTGTCCATTCATGTACCTTGGGACTATGGCGAATCTTTTGATGTAGGTTTATTAGGGTTTCCTTTCCAGCTGATCTAGCTCAATATTGGGAGTTTGGGAACTTTAGGGGCGTCTGGCAAGCACTCCCCACCACTTGAAACGTCTGGCATTGTCCATTCACGTACCTTGGGAATATGGCGAATCTTTTGATATAGGTTTATTAGGGTTTCCTTTCCAGCTGATCTAGCTCAATATTGGGAGTTTGGGAACTCTAGGGGCGTCTGGCAAGCACTCCCCACCACTTGAAACGTCTGGCATTGTCCATTCACGTACCTTGCACTCTTAGAAATATTGGGCAAAATTTTACCCAAATTTTACCCAACGTGAGGGTCCTTATGAGTCCGACCAACTTTTGGGTAAACTTTACCAATTTCATTCTTATTTTTGACCAATGTTGGGTAAATGCATGTAAAAGTTGAGCAAGATTTAACCAACCTATGCCCAATCTTCATTTACCCAGTGGCATTTACCCAACATTTCTAAGAATGTGGGAATATGGCGAATCTATTGATATAGATTTCTAAGGGTTTCCTTTCCAGTTGATCTAGCTCAATTTTTGGACCCCCTTTGGAGGTGTCTGGCGGGCACCCCCACCACTTAAAACGTATGGCATTGTCCATTCATGTACCTTGGGACTATGGCGAATCTTTTGATGTAGGTTTATTAGGGTTTCCTTTCCAGCTGATCTAGCTCAATATTGGGAGTTTGGGAACTTTAGGGGCGTCTGGCAAGCACTCCCCACCACTTGAAACGTCTGGCATTGTCCATTCACGTACCTTGGGAATATGGCGAATCTTTTGATATAGGTTTATTACGGTTTCCTTTCCAGCTGATCTAGCTCAATATTGGGAGTTTGGGAACTTTAGGGGCGTCTGGCAAGCACTCCCCACCACTTGAAACGTCTGGCATTGTCCATTCACGTACCTTGCACTCTTAGAAATATTGGGCAAAATTTTACCCAAATTTTACCCAACATGAGGGTCCTTATGAGTCCGACCAACTTTTGGGTAAACTTTACCAATTTCATTCTTATTTTTGACCAATGTTGGGTAAATGCATGTAAAAGTTGAGCAAGATTTAACCAACCTATGCCCAATCTTCATTTACCCAGTGGCATTTACCCAACATTTCTAAGAATGTGGGAATATGGCGAATCTATTGATATAGATTTCTAAGGGTTTCCTTTCCAGCTGATCTAGCTCAATTTTTGGACCCCCTTTGGAGGTGTCTGGCGGGCACCCCCACCACTTAAAACGTATGGCATTGTCCATTCATGTACCTTGGGACTATGGCGAATCTTTTGATGTAGGTTTATTAGGGTTTCCTTTCCAGCTGATCTAGCTCAATATTGGGAGTTTGGGAACTTTAGGGGCGTCTGGCAAGCACTCCCCACCACTTGAAACGTCTGGCATTGTCCATTCACGTACCTTGGGATTATGGCGAATCTTTTGATATAGGTTTATAAGGGTTTCCTTTCCAGCTGATCTAGCTCAATATTGGGAGTTTGGGAACTTTAGGGGCGTCTGGCAAGCACTCCCCACCACTTGAAACGTCTGGCATTGTCCATTCACGTACCTTGCACTCTTAGAAATATTGGGCAAAATTTTACCCAAATTTTACCCAACGTGAGGGTCCTTATGAGTCCGACCAACTTTTGGGTAAACTTTACCAATTCATTCTTATTTTTGACCAATGTTGGGTAAATGCATGTAAAAGTTGAGCAAGATTTAACCAACCTATGCCCAATCTTCATTTACCCAGTGGCATTTACCCAACATTTCTAAGAATGTGGGAATATGGCGAATCTATTGATATAGATTTCTAAGGGTTTCCTTTCCAGTTGATCTAGCTCAATTTTTGGACCCCCTTTGGAGGTGTCTGGCGGGCACCCCCACCACTTAAAACGTATGGCATTGTCCATTCATGTACCTTGGGACTATGGCGAATCTTTTGATGTAGGTTTATTAGGGTTTCCTTTCCAGCTGATCTAGCTCAATATTGGGAGTTTGGGAACTTTAGGGGCGTCTGGCAAGCACTCCCCACCACTTGAAACGTCTGGCATTGTCCATTCACGTACCTTGGGAATATGGCGAATCTTTTGATATAGGTTTATTAGGGTTTCCTTTCCAGCTGATCTAGCTCAATATTGGGAGTTTGGGAACTTTAGGGGCGTCTGGCAAGCACTCCCCACCACTTGAAACGTCTGGCATTGTCCATTCACGTACCTTGCACTCTTAGAAATATTGGGCAAAATTTTACCCAAATGTTACCCAACGTGAGGGTCCTTATGAGTCCGACCAACTTTTGGGTAAACTTTACCAATTTCATTCTTATTTTTGACCAATGTTGGGTAAATGCATGTAAAAGTTGAGCAAGATTTAACCAACCTATGCCCAATCTTCATTTACCCAGTGGCATTTACCCAACATTTCTAAGAATGTGGGAATATGGCGAATCTATTGATATAGATTCTAAGGGTTTCCTTTCCAGCTGATCTAGCTCAATTTTTGGACCCCCTTTGGAGGTGTCTGGCGGGCACCCCCACCACTTAAAACGTATGGCATTGTCCATTCATGTACCTTGGGACTATGGCGAATCTTTTGATGTAGGTTTATTAGGGTTTCCTTTCCAGCTGATCCAGCTCAATATTGGGAGTTTGGGAACTTTAGGGGCGTCTGGCAAGCACTCCCCACCACTTGAAACGTCTGGCATTGTCCATTCACGTACCTTGGGAATATGGCGAATCTTTTGATATAGGTTTATTAGGGTTTCCTTTCCAGCTGTTCTAGCTCAATATTGGGAGTTTGGGAACTTTAGGGGCGTCTGGCAAGCACTCCCCACCACTTGAAACGTCTGGCATTGTCCATTCACGTACCTTGCACTCTTAGAAATATTGGGCAAAATTTTACCCAAATTTTACCCAACATGAGGGTCCTTATGAGTCCGACCAACTTTTGGGTAAACTTTACCAATTTCATTCTTATTTTTGACCAATGTTGGGTAAATGCATGTAAAAGTTGAGCAAGATTTAACCAACCTATGCCCAATCTTCATTTACCCAGTGGCATTTACCCAACATTTCTAAGAATGTGGGAATATGGCGAATCTATTGATATAGATTTCTAAGGGTTTCCTTTCCAGCTGATCTAGCTCAATTTTTGGACCCCCTTTGGAGGTGTTTGGCGGGCACCCCCCACCACTTAAAACGTATGGCATTGTCCATTCATGTACCTTGGGACTATGGCGAATCTTTTGATGTAGGTTTATTAGGGTTTCCTTTCCAGCTGATCTAGCTCAATATTGGGAGTTGGGGAACTTTAGGGGCGTCTGGCAAGCACTCCCCACCACTTAAAACGTCTGGCATTGTCCATTCATGTACCTTGGGAATATGGCGAATCTTTTGATATAGATTTCTAAGGGTTTCCTTTCCAGCTGATCTAGCTCAATTTTTGGACCCCCTTTGGAGGTGTCTGGCGGGCACCCCCACCACTTAAAACGTATGGCATTGTCCATTCATGTACCTTGGGACTATGGCGAATCTTTTGATATAGGTTTCTAAGGGTTTCCTTTCCAGCTGATCTAGCTCATTTTTTTGACCACTTTGTGACCTCCCCCTGGCCACACCCACCACATAGAACATGCCAGACGGTCAATTCGTTGTATCGGACTATGCGATCTTTAAATTCATGCACATGAAAATTGGTTTCCTTTCCAGTTAGGTTGACCCACCTGGCTCGCGGACTATTACCACAAATATGATAATTCAACTCCCTAAAAGGATGCATATTTTAAGTCCATACCCAAAATGGTACTTGAGATATCGCGATAAAGACTAGAACCTACCATATATTATGTCGATTGACCCATATGACCATTGACCTTACATCCTCTGAAACAAAAATATAAGATGTTTCATTATGTTTATGGATGATACTGCACTTATACCATGTAGCTCAATGTTTATACTAAGTTTGAAGTCCGTATACAGTACCTGATATTGCTTTAGAATAGAAATATCGAGAGAACAACACTAAACTCTAAAAACCTAAGTTATTTTGAAATATTTGTAATTTTATATGTTTGCCTGCACATTAATGCAATTAATGCAAAGGATATTCATGGCAATTCATAAAAAAATTATAGTTTTCATCAAATTGGTAGTTACTCGACTATAAAAAAAAGTCTTAAAAATCCATACAATGCACGAACATATGTTTCTACAGGTTAAAGGCTCTAAATATGATTGAAAACTTGTGGCTGCTAGGGAAAATGGTTTTGCTAGGCAACAGAATGGTCTTCATGGATTTTCAAAGTATAAAAAATGTGTTGCACTTCCTAAGACTATAGTTCCACGTTTATACTAAGGTTAAAGTCCACTCCTTTGATGGTGCCTGCGATGTCTAGAGAACAGGGCTGAAGGGAATCGGTAACTCTATGGACCGGGCTTGGTTTAATAAAATTCCTTGCAATCATTAAAAAATTGTAATTCTCATCAAAGAAGTTGTTATTTGTCTAGTTAAGTATTTGAGGTATCATAATAAGGCACATACAACGTGTATACATGAGTTCCTATACATTAAGATCTCTATATATGGTTGAAAATCAGTGGTTGCTAGGGAAAATGATGTTGCTAGGCAACAGAATGGTCTCCATGCATGCTAAGATATCAGGCAGCATTTATTCTTTTATAGTGGCTCCATTTATAGTTGCTTTATCCCTGGAAAATATACATTAATGTCTAAATCACCTTCATAAACAAGCAAATAACTAGAACTGATGACTCTTATGCGAAGTAAGGTAAAAGTGGGCGTGGCCTATTCAAAGCGATGCTACAAGAAGGATCAATTATTATGCTCATTTTTTTTTTAATCCTAAAATTTCCTTCAAAATAAAGTTAAAAAATAAGCCGACTTTTGGCCACTCGCCGCTCACCTTAAATGCTGAGTCAAATAACCCAAGACAGGCAAGATCTAATTAAAGTGGATATATGAAATCAGCTTCAAAACGATTTCTCATGTCTGTCAACAGACGGCGCTGTAAAGAAAGGCTTTTTACAATAGACATGTAAATTTGCAAGCCACCAAACATGGAGTTTTTTAATGTAAAATGTTGTTGTATTCTCACAAAAACTACATATCATGAAAATGCAGCATTTTGTCCATAAGATTATTATTTGAGTGTGCACATTGTGATGATAATTTACCTTAGGTAATAATCTGTTTTCTCAGACTGAACAATTTTCAGGATCTAATTTGCATAAAATATGCAAATATTTGTAAATTAGGATAATAATTTTTCAATAAAATTTCTGTTTCGTGCTGAAATTTATATCTCCTGCCCCTGGAGAAATGTTATTTGAAGCTACGGTCACGAATCTCACTGTTCGTACAGATTCGTAGATGAATTCTTTCGGCCTTCTTACGGCCGGCTGCGATGGACTTTCGAAGGTTCGCTCTGTTGGTGCACGACGTTGGCGATGGAGTTTCGATGGACCCTCGTACAGATTCGTAGATGGATTCTTACGGCCTTCTTATGCTAGTCTTTCACTATTGAGACGACTACGGCGAACATGGGCCGCGACGAAAATATCACAGAGATATGAAAATCGCCGTGATCCCGATGGTTTTTTGACAATTCGCTGAGGGCATCTTGATTCCGGCGGCGACGCATTTTTTTCGGATGCAGATGAATAGAGAGATGGAGAGTGGGGTGACGGGTGCGGCATGTGCGCTCGCGAGTGTGCACATGCCGCACCCGTCTTGGCCATCTAGCGGTCATCGCCGCGACGTACGCCACATGCATCGCTGCCCACTGAGAGGCATCTCAGTACCCATCGCTGAGAAGGCAGACGGCCAGCAGCACTACGCGATGGGTATGGCGATACCCCGACTAGTAGAGCGTACGGTCGATCTACTCAAAGCGTCACTCTCAAGTCATTCGCAAGAAGATCTTACGATTTTTGGTATATTTTGTCGGGCTGCAAAAAGGCGCTGCCGTGCACTGTCGAAAATTCTGTGAATGTTGAAAGTTTGAGGATTTGAACTTCGTGCGTTTGGCTTTACTCGACAATTGCACAAATTGTGTACCTACGCCTTACGAGCACCTTACGAACGCCTTACAAACGCCAAGAATCGTTCGTAAGAGTACCGTACGAATCTCCGTTCGTAAGGCATTCTTACAACGCCGCAAGAGCCCTCTATGAACACCTTAAGGCGTTCTCACGATTATCGCAAGACTTTAAGGCTTCTAGAATTGTCTCTGGACCCTACAAAATCTTACGAAGGGGGGTTTCGTACGACGTAGAAAAAAATCTTGCACAAGACCATTGACCAGGCTGCGAACTTACGAACGGTCTACGAACGGTCTACGAATGCTGGTTTCGTACAGCCTTCCTGAGAAGATCTTAAGCCTTAGTCACAACTGCCCGTACGGGCTTGTACGGGTGGTTTACGGGTGGTTTACGGGCAGAAATTTGGGAAAAGCAAGGGGGACGCAGGTTGTTCGTACGGAATTTCGAGTTTGCAGACAGCACGCTAAAGCCGTAGGCCGAAAATGTGTATGCACATTATTTTCTGCGTTCTCGCTACGACAGGCAGCCCGTGGACAGGACGTAATGAACACTCAGTCTCCGCAAGAGGGTAGTTCGAATAGCGTGGGTGGGTCGCACGTTTGCTGGGGTAAAAACCGCGCGAATACCGCAAGGCAGCACTCACGAGGCACGCATGTGATGGTCACGCAAGTGCGCATGCGCTCCTTGCGGGCCACGTGCGTGTTACGCGGGTATCCAATCATAGCTGAAAACGTGCATGTGACTTGCGTGCTTCGTGTGTCCCACCCACGGCGCATGCAAACACGTGCGTGCAACGTACGGCCAATTTGGGGTCGGTATAAAAACCGTGCGGGCAACAGAGTTCTCACACATTCGCTCTGAATTTTCAGTGTCTTCAGGAGGTCCGACGTTTCTTCACGACATTTTCTAAATCAGGACTGACTCTTGAATCACAATGCCTTGAGCAAGAGGCAGGGGTCAGAAGAGAACACGTGGGGCTAAGAGGGTGGAAATCCACCGCCGACCGTACTGTCGCCGTACGGTTTTAGTACGTTCATCTTGCTTTCACCCTACTACCGGCGTGAATGTGGCGCAACAGGCCCGTACGTTCTTGCAACACGTACGGTGTACGTGCGATTAACGGACGTGAACCTTGCGTCATCTGCACGGAGCACATACAAATCGCACGGCATTTGTTACACTCACGATTAAATTTCCGACTGAGGCGTACTGACGCCTTGCGTGCCGCACTTTAACTGCAAGACATACGTGCTCCTTGTGTATGAAGCCCGCGCAACCACGCTACTACTTATACTCCCTGTGCGAACTGCCACGGACCTCTACGTTTTTTCCAACCCCGAAAAAACCGTGCGTCCTGAAAAAACGTACGGGCAGTTGTGACTAAGGCTTTAAGAAATGTTCTAAAATCCTTCTTACGGCGTTCGTACTTAATGGTATTTGTGACCGAGGCTTAAAGTAATTTACACCACATTGTGAAGAAAACCCTATTCTGACGTTAACACTTACCTATGGCTTGATTTATATGGAATTATTTATTGAACACAAGGTGGGGGGGGGGGCAACTTTACCCCCCCCCCCCCCGTAGGGACCCCCGTGCAGCCAGATGGACGAGTTTTCCACCCTAGAGATACTAGGGACTTTAAGAAGCAGTGGACTAGTACTTCGTCCCAGTCGACTAATTCGCGCATGTCAACGTCGTCGACTGCCCATGTTAGATTTCACTCGACGTGTACGTACCGTCGACGTCAACCAGAAGTACACACTCAACGGATGAGCATACACTATGAACATGGCGAACAAAGAAGCGGACAAAATATACAGCTCCTCATTGTACCTTCCACAATTGCAATGGTAGACAAAAGAACATCCCTTCATTGCTATTATGTAAAAATATGTAGAACAGGTGTCACATGCATATTCACCTGTTCTACTTATTTCACGTAATAGTAATGAAGGGATGTTCTTTTGTCTACCAGAACAATTGTGGAGGGTACAATGAGGAGCTGTATATTTTGTCCGCTCTCTTTTTCATTGTGTTCATAGTGATAATAGTTGAGCTGTTCTGATGACGTCATATACGTGAACCTCGTCGAAGATTCTGACGATTATCGCAAGACTTTAAGGCTTCTAGAATTGTCTCTGGACCCTACAAAATCTTACGAAGGGGGGTTTCGTACGACGTAGAAAAAAATCTTGGACAAGACCATTGACCAGGCTGCGAACTTACGAACGGTCTACGAATGCTGGTTTCGTACAGCCTTCCTGAGAAGATCTTACGAAATGGTCTAAAATCCTTCGTACGGCGTTCGTACTTAATGGTATTTGTGATCGAGGCTTAAAGTAATTTACACCACATTGTGCAGAAAAACCTATTCTGACGTTAACACTTACCTATGGCTTGATTTATATGGAATTATTTATTGAACACAAGGTGGGGGGGGGGCAACTTTACCCCCCCCCCCCCCGGTAGGGACCCCCATGCAGCCAGATGGACGAGTTGTCCACCCTAGAGATACTAGGGCCTTTTAGAAGCAGTGGACTAGTACTTCGTCCCAGTCGACTAATTCGCGCATGTCAACGTCGTCGACTGCCCATGTTGACTACAGTTCTGATCATTTTAGATTTTACTCGACGTGTACGTACCGTCGACGTCAACCAGAAGTACACACTCAACGGATGAGCATACACTATGAACATGGTGAACAAAGAAGCGGACAAAATAAACAGCTCCTCATTCTACCTTCCACAATTGCAATGGTAGACTAAAGAACATCCCTTCATTGCTATTATGTAAAAATATGTAGAACAGGTGTCACATGCATATTCACCTGTTCTACTTATTTCACGTAATAGTAATGAAGGGATGTCCTTTGGTCTACCAGAACAATTGTGGAGGGTACAATGAGAGCTGCATATTTTGTCCGCTCTCTTTGTCATTGTGTTCATAGTGATAATAGTTGAGCTGTTCTGATGACGTCATATACGTGAACATCGTCGAAGATTTCGGAGCACCGCAAAAACGAAGTGAACACGTTCTCGATTTTGCAAGTCAGGGAGGAGGACAGGGAGAGGGCGAGTGGCGCATGCGTAGTGGCGTAGAATGATGTCCTTGCGTACCAGTCGACTAAGTGGACGTGCAATTCTAAAAGTCCCTATTGCGAGGAGTTGGCAGGGCCGGTGTAGCGGCAGATACGGGGATCGGCAGATACCGTTCTAAAAACGGCCAAGAACACTATCTGCCGGCGGATCATGTTCCAACCCCGGCAGATACCGTACCTAGACATAGCAACAAATAATGTATGCAAACTGGATTCCAAGTATTGTAGTTCATTCATTAATAACAGGTTAATGGAATACCTCGTTACTAGGTCCCCAGGAAAGAAACATCCATAAATTTGAATCACTTAGACAGGTCTATTACTAAAGGCACGAGAGTTTCTCGTACAAATCTGCCAATATACAATACACCTTATCCGGCAGATATGGTTCCAAGGTAGAACGATATCTGCAGGCGGATACGGTATCTGCCGGAGAACCGTATGTGCCGCTACACCGGTCATCAAAGACGGTCCTTCCACTTGATGTTGTTTTTTTTTCTTTTGTCGTATCTTCTTGACAATCCGGCTCGGTGCATCGAGCGGACTTCTCATAGACCATAGAATAAACCTATGTAGGACTACTTTTTATATCTTGCCATGTCAGTTTCACAGAAAAAGTGAAGGTTTGCCCCTTGGTACTAGGACAAGTACCCCCCGGACAACTACCCCAAGACAACTACCCTCTAGGACAACCGCCCTCTATGACAACTCCCCCCGGACAACTAACCACCCCCAGCACATCCGCCCTCTAGGGAAAAATACCCCCCGGACAACTACCCCCCCCCCCCCCAGACAAATACCCTCCAGGATAAGTCCCCCACCCTGGACAACTACCCCCAGGCAACTACCCCCTAGGACAACCGCCCTCTAAGACAACTACCCCCTGACAACTTCCCCCTAGGACTACCATCCTCTAGGACAACTACCCCCCCCCCCCCCCCCACGTTTCTGTTTCATAAATGTATATCTCCTGACCCGGGAGAAATGTTATTTTAAGTAATTTACACCACATGGTGCAGAAAAACCTATAGCTGACTTTAACATTTAGCTATGGCTTGAGTTACATGGAACACCAGGGGGCAACTCCCCCCCCCCCCCCCCCCAACCACCCTCTAGGACAACTACTCCCGGACAACTAACTACCCCCAGGACAACCGCCCTCTTTGAAAAGTGCCATCGGACAACCCCCCCCCCCCCCCAGACAAATACCCTCTAGGATAAGTACCCCCCGGACAACTACCCCCAAGACAAATACCCTCTAGGATAAGTACCCCCTGACAACTACCCCCCCCCCCCCCCTCCGTTTCTGTTTCATAAATGTATATCTCCTGACCCTAGAGAAATGTTATTTTAAGTAATTTACACCACATGGTGCAGAAAAAACTATTCTGACTTTAACATTTACCTATGGCTTGAGTTACATGGAACACCAGGGGAGCAACTTTACCCCCCCCCCCCCAACCACCCTCTAGAACAACTACCCCCCCCCCCCCCCGGATAACTAACTACCCCCAGGTCAACCACCCTCTAGGAAAAGTATCCCCCGGACAACAACTCCCCAGACAAATACCCTGTAGGATAAGTACCCCCGGACAACTACCCCCAGACAAATACCACCTAGGAGAACCACCCTCTAGGACAACTACCTCCGGACAACTACCCCTAGGACAACCACCCTCTAGGAAAAGTACCCCAAAATAAACTTAACATCATATTGAACAAGTCGTTCTATATGCTCGCTCGCTAAAATAGAATTAATATGGCCTTTAGCACAATTTCTGTTGTAGTTTTCATCCTAAAATGATAAGAAATGTATCTTTACTCATACAGGAAAATGTACCCCCCCCCCCCCCCCATCCTCCCGGAGTAGAGTCATTACTACTCTAAGTATTAGTAGCAGTATATTTTGTTCTGATATTGTTTCTTTACAATGTTCCTGAGCTTTTCCTCTGGCACACTTTTTGTGTTTTATATGATTCTTATCAAATGATAGCCTGAAAATAATATGGTCTCATCGACCCAATGTACATTCAGCATAATGTCTTTCATGAGATCCCTGCAATTAATGTTTCCCAGCAATGCCAAGTAGCCATTTACGGTACCTACTATAAAAAGAGGCAAATGTAGGTAAAAACTTAAAAACAAAGATGTAAGCACCGAGCAAGGATTGAACCCAGAGCTTTCGTCTGACAAGAGCCTTCACTAATTTACCACAGGCTCCTACACAAAGCCCCCAACACTGAGCAGGCGGAGATTCCCTTTCAATATTTAAATATTGATGGGGAGGGGTTATGATATGCTAAAGTGGCTGGTCAGTCATATTGGTGAGATCAAGAATTTTGAGTAAAGAAATGTGCAAAGAAATTTCAATAAGATGATAAGGAGTAATAAATATGTTCTGATGGGAGGTGATTTTGATATGATTATGAATGCTGATTTAGACTACAACGGAAATGTAAAACAAGGCTCTCATAATAGATTTCGTATCGAAGTGGAAAATGTTATGGAAGAGTTGCATTTAATAGATACATGGAGAGAAAGAAACCTATTGAAAAGACAATAAACATTTACCAAAAACAATCTGTTCATACAAGTTAGATTAGACCATTGGCTTATATCTGAAGATTTGGAAAGGCTCGTTATTAGGTGCGATATAGTGCCATCTTTAGCACCAGTTCACTCAGCAGTATCTCTGTTTTTGTACGATAAAACTGAGAAAAAAAAGCGGAAAGAAGAAGGGATCTTATTAGAAATTTAACAATAGTCTTTGTGGAAATGTAGAATATGTAAAAAGCAAGATGAAGGCGGAAATAGTCTGATTAAATGAGGAACTAGAATCAGAAATTAAAGATAGGAAGTACTATGTGATTATTTTAAACATGACAATAAGGACCTTTACACAAAACTTTTCACACAAAAACAATTGACATCGAAGGAAAAAAGGGGGAATCTCTTGAAAATTTAGAACGTAGCCTTGTTCAAGGAATAAATGAAGAAAACGTTTTTAAAATGTGAAAACAAAAGGAAAGAACTCGCGGACAGTTATAAATATATCAAAGAATTTATTAAAATTCGATCCCGAGCGTCATGGTACGAAAGTGGGTAAAAGGACACAAGGTACTTGCTGCAGACTAACAAAAAGAAGAGTATTATTAAGAAATTATTAAATGAAAACGGAGAAACTATTGAAAAAGAAAAATTAAGTTTTAATTCAGATTAAGACGTTTTATACTCATCTTTACTCTAGGGAAGAAACAGAAGGAACGGAATCAGACAGTGCCTTTTATCAGATATTTACCAACATTAACAAAATAATGAAAATATAGAAAGCTGGGAAGGAGAGAAATTTAAAGAGGAATCTTTCGCTGTTTTGAAAGAAATGAAAGAAAATAGAATTTTACGATACATTTTGGACTGTGAAAAAGGATGTAATAATAAGCATTTTAGTGAGGCCTATGTTTCGGAGGAACTTTCGGCATCACAAAAACAAGCTAATATCAATTTGATAGCTAAAGAGGGGAAAGATCCACATTTTGTAAAGAATTATAGACCCATATCCTTATTAAATATCGATTATAACATTATGTTTAAAGTTTTGGCTAATCGAATAAAAGAAGTCTTGGAATATGTTGTGCTAGTAGATCAAATAGGGATTATGAAGGGACGAAATAAAAGAGAAGCAATTAGAATAATTGATATTATATGAGATCCATCATTACCCCACCAGACAAATTAATCTATATCGCTTGACAAGAACTCGTACAGCATTAACCCAGAATACTTTTTCATATACAGCTCCTAAATTTTGGAATTCCCTCCCGTTAAATATACGAGACAGTATAAGTTTGAGTACATTAAAAACCACGAAATCCGTGAAAGTTGATCAGCGAATCTATGATTTTAAAATGAATTCCTTAAAATGAAAGAGAATGCCCAAACAGGCCTCTCTGGGTACTTTCTTAAGTTGAATGCATGAACATTGAAATCTAATGCCCGAAATTTGAAACCATATAGTACTAAAACGAATTCGTAAGAACGATCGCTAATTTGAATGCCCTGAAAATAAATCGAATGCAGATAAAGCAAAATGGAATGATATTAATTGAAATAATCTTGTCCATAAATGAATTTCAGTGTACATAAATTAATCCGCTTGTGTCGAAAAGAATTCAATGACTCCATTCAAAATTTGAAAGACCGATATCGATCGTTAGACGATAGTGTCTGAATTTGAATGCATCTAATTTAATTTGACTGACAAAAATATGAAATCGAGCGGGAAAACCTATATTTTTCAGCTGATCCACAAAATATCCTAGGCTAAACCTAGGATTGTTATCATGACTATACCAGGATGAACCTAGTACAGAGACGCCTCTCGTTACTATTGACACAGGATCCAAGGTAATCCGCGGATCGCAAGGTCCAGTATATGTCGTGTATGTTGTGCTGCTCCCATGTTCAGTGGGATCCTGTCATTGTCAGATGGGCTGTTTTTGTGGGGTGGGGATGCAAATCCCGAGCGTATGGCTGCAACCCTTCAATGTCGGGGTTAGAGGGCGGTGGCCCAAGAAGGTCATGACTTTTCTCTCATTTAGCAAACACACAGGCGTAATGCTTAGTCGCTGACGAGGTTTAGTAGCATGTTCCGCATTTCACATTAAATTAAATTTTATTTTGAGATCCCTTCCTCCGCCGTGGAAAAATGTTGATGCCAGAGCCGCTCCCCACTCCCAATAAAATGAATTTTAGCCCTTGGACCCTGCTCCAATCACCTCCGAAGTAAGACTTTTGCCCCTGGCGGCCATGCGTCTCTCTCCAGCTCCCTTCTCTTCAGCTCCCTTCTCTTCTTTGGGGACACCACTTCCCCCTTTCCCTGGCAATTCAAGATCTTAGCATCAGCTACATTACCCCCCACCCCCAACCCCCACACACACACACTCCCTAGCGATTCAGGAATTTTTTAGCACTCGACCCTGTCCCCTTTCCCCCGGCTATTCAGTATTTTTATTTTGCCCCTTTCCCACCCCACCTACCCCCCCCCCCCCCCCTCCCCCCAGTGATTTGGAAGTTTTAGCGGTCGACCCCCCCCCCCCCCCCTTCCTCGGCTTTTTAGATTTTTTAGCGCCCTTTCCCCGCCAATGCCCAGCGATTCGATTTGTTAGGGCTCAATCACCCTTCCAGCTGTTTAAAAAATTTTAGCGCCGACCCCCTCAAATCTTCCCCAGCCTTTAAAATCTCTAGCCCCGCCCCCTCCCCTCCGCCCTCACCAGTGATCATTTTTAGCGCTGGACACCCTCTCTTTTTCACGCCTTTGCCCTTCTTAGTAATCAACATTTTTAGCGCACGATCCTCCCCTTTTCCGGCTGTTCAAAATTTTGTCGCCCGCCCCCCTTCCCTTTTTCGGCGATATTGAATTCAAACACTGGATCCCCCCCCCCCCCCGACTTACTCGAATTTTTAGCGCTCTTCCCCCGGCAATGTCCAGCGATTCGATTTGTTAGGGCTCAATCACCCTTCCAGCTGATTAAAAAAGTTTTAGCGCCGACCCCCTGAAATCTTCCCCAGCCTTTGAAATCTATAGCCCCGCCCCTCCCCTCCGCCCTCACCAGTGATCATTTTTAACGCTGGACACCCTCCCTTTTTCACGCCTTTAAACAATTTTAGGGCCCCCTTCCCATGCAATGCCCAATGTTTCATTTTTTTGCTCAACACCCATCCCCCTCCTCCCCAGCTTTCAAAAATTTTAGTGCCACCCAACGGCTTTTAAAAATTTGTTCAGCGCCCACCGCTTCCCCATCCCCTGCTATCAAGGGTTTTTTTTTAAAAGCTCTGGATCCCCTCCCCTTTTCTCGGCTTTGTAAAATTTAAGCGTTCACTTCCTCTTTTCCCAGCAATTCATGGGCTTTTTTTTAGCTCTCCCTTTCCTCGGCTTTTTAAAATTTTAAAACCCCCTTCCCCCACAATGCCCAACAATTTGATATTTTAACGCTCGACCCCCTTCCTGGCTTTTTCCTTTTTCAGGACTTCTCCGACCTTTAAGATGTTAGCGCTCTTTTCCTGGGCATTTTAGAACTTCAACGCTGCCCCAGCCCCCTCCCACAGTGAACAGTGATTAGATATTAAAGCGCCCCTCCCCTTTTCCCAGCATTTCAATGTTTTAGGGCTCCACGCCGCCCCCCTCCCGGATCTTCAATAACTTTAGCTCCGTCCCACCCAGTCCGCTTCCGCCGTCCCTAGCTATTCAACATTTTATCACTCGACCACCTCCGCTTTTCTTGGCTTTTTAAAAGGTTGACACCCCTTATTCCCGCCATGGCCAGCGATTCGACTTTTTGGGCTGAATCTCCGCCCCTAGGCTTTTTAAAATTTAGCTCTGTCCTCCCCCCTTGCCCTTCTTAGCAATCAATATTTTTAGCGCACGACCCTCCCCTTTTTCGGCTTTTCAAAATTTTGTCGCCCGACCCCCTCCCCTTTTTCGGCGATATTGAATTCAAACACTCGACCCCCACCCCACTTCCTCGGATTTTTAGAATTTTTAGCGCCCTTTCCCGGCAATGCCCATGCAGTGATTTGATTTGTTAGGGCTCAATCACCCTTCCAGCTGTTTAAAATTGTTTAATGCCGACCCCCTCAAATCTTCCCCAGCCTCTGAAATCTCTAGCCCCTCCCCTCCCCTCCGCCCTCACCAGCGATCATGTTTAACGCTGGACGCCGTACTCTTTTCACGCCTTTAAAAAATGTAAGCGCCTCCTTCCCATGCAATGCCCAGCGTTTTCATTTCTTTATCGCTCAATCCCTATCCCCTTCCTCCCCAGCTTTTCAAAAGTTTTAGTGCCACCCAACAGTTTTTTTTAAATTTTGTTCAGCGCTCTCCCCTCCCCATATTCCCTGCTATCAAGGGATTTTTTTAAAGTTCTGGACCCCTCCCCTTTTCTCGGCTTTGTAAATTTTAAGCGTTCACTTCCTCTTTTACCAGCAATTTATGTTCTTTTTTTTTTGGGGGGGGGGGGGGCTCTCCCCTTTCCTCGCCTTTTTAAAAATTTTAGAGCCCCTTCCCCCACAATGCCTAGCAATTTGATATTTTAGCGCTCGACATCCCCCCCCCCCCCCCAGCTTTTTCAGCACTTCTCCGCCTTTAAGATGTTAGCGCTCTTTTCCTGGGCTTTTTAGAACTTGAACGCTGCCCCAGCCTCCTCCCACAGTGCCCAGCGATTAGATATTTTAGCGCCCCGCCCTTTATCCCCAGCATATTCCAGTGTTTTAGCGCTAAACACCCCCCCCCCCCCGGCTCTTCATTAACTTTAGCTGACTTTTAGCGCTGAACCCCCGCCCCTAGGCTTTTTAAATTTTAGCTGAAATTTAACGGTTTCTATTTTTATACATTGATAAACGGTTTTTCGAATTCTCCCTTCTAAACTTGGGAGCAAAATAACGAAAATAGTCAAGGAATTTAGCAAGGAGAGCGAAAGAGAATTCTTTCAAATGTTGAACCTTTGCAGATGTTAAATACACTTTACCCTTCCCTGGGGGGGGGGGGGGGGGGGGGCACAATAAAGAGGCAGATGAAACTTACATGATATCGAGCACAATAACAATAATTACATCATATTTTTCAAATTTTGAACCTTAAAAAAAGTTATTTAGGAACTTTATAACGGGGCGCGAAATTACAAGATCCTGAAAGGAAATATTAATGTGATGGAGCAAAGCTGCCGAGCTTTAGAAAAATTTTCTTATTTTAGACACCCAGAACTGTATTTCTAATGCATTTACCCCGGGGGGGGGGGGGGGCACTAACATATAATGTCACACATGCATGTGCCGCTGTGACGTCCCCCATTTTCAACCTTCTCGGGCCGCTCCCATGATATGCGATTTTCACTACCCGCACCTCGATTGGCTTCCGACTCGCAGGCTGCCGCTCCCTAGATATGAGAAAACAATGCGCACAGCCCATTGTCCGGGAACGGTCGCTCCCTAGCCTGACGGGCCAGCGCAGCGGGGGAGCTGGGCGGCCTAGTGCCCCTAGTGCGGCGGCTCAGCGAGATCTATCTGCATGCGACATCGAGTTCTGAATTCAGTGCAGTATGTGGCATGTACACAGCGCTGCGACCGCTGACTCAGCACATGCACCGCATGTGTACCAGCGTAGTGAGATCGGGAGCAGCTAAAATTAGCTCTGTCCATGAGCCCTTTCGCTCCTTAGACCCTCAAAAATGAGCTTCCTCAATTAACCATTTAGCTCCTTAGCCCCCTGTTTTGAGATTGGCAGAGGCACACCCACATCCCCAAAAAAGGTTGAGTGCCCCCCCCCCCCCCGGGGGGCATTTACCCTCGCCTTGGCGCGCATAATCCGTAAGGATTATAATTTGTCTTCATTCCCCCCCCCCCCCCCCCCTTCTTTTTCTTCTTCGTTCTTTGCGCCCCCTCAATGTGCCGCCCGGGCACTGCCCCCTGTCCCCCCCTTCGTAGATACGCCACTGCACATATCGATATTCAGCCTAATCCCCTCCCCCATCACTAGCTCCCCCTCGTTTAGCACATTCCCCTCCTTTTTTCCGTCTCCTCACTTTTGTTCTCACCCCACGCTTATACTTCTCCCTCTCGACAAAACCTCTTTACATCGCCAAACATCTCTCTCTCTCTCTCTCCTCTCTCTTCCTCTTCTTTCGTCGTTTCCCCTTCTCTATTAAGGTATTTCCCCTGTACTTCTCTCTCCCTATTATTTCCTCCTCTCCCACTGTCTTGTGACTCTTGTCCATTTTTTCTCCCACCTCCTCACTCTTTTTATTGAGTTATAACTATAAGCAGTGATGTATTGGTGAAGGCTCTATACTCTCATACGAGAGGTCCTAGGTTCAATCCTCGCTAGGTGCTACATCCTCAGACGAGATGTCTTACCCACGTCGTATGTGCATCTCGACGAAGGCGTAAATGGGTACCTGAAATAATGACTGCAGGGCCCTCTGGGTAAACATTTATTATCATAATATTCCTGTATCTCAAACCCGCTTGCATTCCCCTTACAACTCCAGCCCTATCCCCCTCAACCACCCCACTCCCTACTCTCTCTCTCACAATGTCATCTGCATCCTACATGTTCTTCCTCCCATTTCTTCTTTCTTTCCCTTCACTCCACCCCCTCCCTTCTCCCGACTTCCCCTCCTTTCCATTAAAAAAAAAATCCTCCTCCTCACTCTATTTGTTTTCTATTCCCATCCCCTCTTCATCCATCTCTGCCCCCACTTCCTCTGTTACAATTTACCTGTTGCCCCTCATCCTCCTCCTCAATCCCTATCCTTCCCTCTTTCTTTCTCTCCCACAATGTTCTATCTCTGCTGTTCCAAGACCCCCTTACCTACCATAATTCCTACCATCACCCTTTCTTTGTGCTCTCTTCACGTCTTCATCATCCCCTTCTCTCTTCCATTTATTTCAGCTCATCACCCCCATTTTTTTCCTCACATCAACAGACACTAATGAATACATGTACTCAACTGGATATTGTTAATTGTACCATTTATTAGATTTTTTTTTTTTTTTTTTTTTTCTTTTTTTTTTTGGGGGGGGGGGGGGTTATATTTGTTTTAAGAGCATGCATTTCATTTTAACATTTTAACATGCATTTCATTGCACATTTTGGTCAGTACAAATCTTTCCTTGCACCCCCTGCTTTGTGTACCAAGACTGATTCACATAAAGAGTAAGCAAAGCAGCAATGCCTTCGTGAATACATGAAAATGGTTTTATGGGACAACTTGGATGTGCTGGGGGGGGGGGGGGTTGGAAAAAAATACCATGTGACCTTACCAAATACCCCCATGTCCCCCCTTAAAATTTAATGGTTTCCATAAAAAGGAAAACATATTTCCCAGCAGTATTCACAGCTCCTTGAGTCTGTTCTAAGAGGACGCATTGGCCAATCCTCACTGGTTTTAAACATTCAATATTCATGTTCGAATGATAACAAATAGAGAAATTCACATCATATTCTTTGATTGTAAACATTAAAAGCACATGTTTCAAATATATATTAAAGGACAAGTAACCCCACGTGATATTCTAGATGCACCTATTGTCTGCTACGTCTTTCCATGGAGGCTGCCATTTTGTGCATGACACGGATCATTAGGTACCATATGCATTGATAATAGCCTACCTTTACAACAGATACGTCGCTTTGTTCTGATTGTATTACGATTGTTATTGGCCATGGGCCTAGATAATTGACGGCCCATGAGTTCTAATAGCCATCCTGTAAAGCAGATTCCTCGCTTTGTTTTGGTATTGTTACGATTGTCTCCGTCCTTGACGTCAATTCTCCGTCCTTGACGTATATTTTTTATGAAGTATATTTTTTATGAACAAATTAAGACCTTTTAAAAAATATATAAAACTAAACTTACATTTCAGAATATGTGACTTTATCTAATATATATTTGTCCTCTAAAAATCAATTACAAGTTAACGATGAAGGAAATTTTACTTGGATGAAAAATATGTTCGTGTACACATAAAGTAATGGCAGCCCCCTTATTATTGCTAGCAGACGATAACTTGGCTGGAAAATAGTGATTTATATCTATATCCTGTGTTTTTACATGAAATTGCATGTATCAAATAAGAGGCATATACTACACCATTCAAAATAAGCTAATTCATACGCTGAGGTTAATTTCCCTTTAAATAAAAAAAGATCAATTAGTTGTGTAAGTGATAAAGGCAAAACACTACTGAAATATACCTCCTAAATAAGAACAAGGATGCCCTGCTTGAAGATGAAAGACGTACACATACGTGTGCTGTATTCACTTATTCGTTCTTTCACAAATAATTCCAAAGCACAATATCCAAATATTTTGAACAATGCAAAAAAAAATGCTAACAAATCTTTATTTTCAATTTTCATATAAGAGTTTAATATGAAAAAAACAGTTGAAATTCCAAAACACCTCTTTTGATCCAGAATCATGAATCGTTAAAAGGCCCCTGCAACCCAAATGCAAGTTTATTTCTGTTGATATGCAGAGATGCATACAACTAATTTTCTGTTATTAAAACATCTAGATATGTTTCATAGAGTTTTAAATGTTTTTGAAATATTTTTCTCCATCCTCCTAAGCTCCACCCTAAAAAAAATGCTCCAGATCTCATTCCTGCAATGACATCATAATTTGTCAATCATCAGTCAGCTACACTAACATTCTACAATACCATTCTACAATAGACAGTAGAATTTAACTTCCCCCAGCTCAGCACATGCTCACAATAGAATTTCAAAACAAACTGGCCGGTAATCTGCTGATAATTGCTGTTCTGCACCAGGGCTGAACTAACCAATCTTTTAATTTCATGCATATATGACCTTTGACCTACGTAAACAAAATATCTAATCAGTTCATCTCAAAATGCTAATGTATACTAGTACTGTACTAAGTTTGAAGTAAATGGCTTTCATTGTTTTTGAGATGTTGCATTAATGATGTTAAAGGGATCGAAAAGTCGCCAATCGTGGTGTTTTGAGCGTGGCCTGGCTCGGGTAATATTCAGGAATCTCTGGATATCTTTGGTAAACGAGCATGCAATTGCAGTGATACGCATTCGACCGAAGAAAGATGAACTGAACAACCCAACTGACAAACTAGCCCACCGTCGACGGCAATTTTGTTCGCTGCTCCAAGATTGTTGTTATGCACGGCCTTGCAATAGGGGCAAGCGAATGAAATGGAACGTACAAGGATATCAAGCGGTGGCTCCCTTTAAAACCTGCAATTTCAGTATTGACCTCTTTGGCCTTTGACCTGCATACCCCAAAGTCTAATCAGATCATCTTCCTCTGGTGATAATACTATTTAGTACCAAGTATGAAGTTCATACCTCAAATGGTTCTCGAGATATCACGTTAAATGAGGCTAACACCTGAAATTTCAGAAATTAACCACTGTGACCTCTGAACTTTTACCAACATTAAAAAAAAATAATCAGATTGTCTTCCGATGAATACATAATAGCACCAAGTTTGAAGTTCATACCTCAAATAGTACTTTAGATATCCTGTTAACGAGAAAGGGGAATGGACAGACGAACCTGAAAAAAACAATACCTCCGGGACTAGGCATAAACAGTCATAAACCGTCATATATGAACAAGTCTTCAGAATGAAGTTTTTGAGCCATGTATAGTTACTATTTTAATGAAAATCATAACAATTTAATCAGAAAACACATTTACACAAAATTACATTGTGTCTGTTGTTTGAAGCATTTACGATGCCTTTTTGTATTGTACAAATTTTACAATTTTACATTTAAATTACATGTATTTGGAGTGGTGGGAGGACATATCAAAATTTGATTTCTTTAATCAACCAATTCTCGCTACCTCAAATATACAGTTTTCGACGTAGAGGGCAATATTATGCATGGAAATTGTCCGCATCTTCGCAACTTCACTTCCGGTCCGTATTGAAACACTACGGCTTATGAATAAAATGAGTGCTAAAATTCTTAAATTTTGGATCGCATGACATAAACCACTCAAATTTTGAAAATGCAACCAATTGTCTCAATAAATCATGGTATCTTTTCAAACATGTCGGTTAATTTATACTCAAACTCGAGGATTTTGTAATAACTGTGTACATTTTCAATGCAAAAAGACAAACACTTGTCGACCCAATCGGGATATTGTCAGCACTGCGCATGCGTGGTTTGCATGACAAACGCCATCTGGCGAAATCGCGTATTTGGGGTAGCGAGAATTATGTTGTAGCTGTACCTTTTACTGTAGCTGGTATTGTGATTCCTCTTAAACTTTTGGATGAAGATAATACAGTCACAGTGTTCTTGCAGAAACCTTTTCTTCCTGAGTCATCCTGGAACTGAAATAGAAAACAAAGAAAGATGAAACATTGTGACACTGACATACTTTTATTGCAATGCATTTCTCTCAGTGATAGAGAAGTCTGATTATCTAGCCAAATCTTCAGGAAGTCCTATATTTTGTTGCAGTAAAATGATATTGTTTTCTTCATAATTTCAAGATTGTTTGTTACATAAATCCGAGGGGATAATTTTCGCTCGGCTTTTATCATTACGCATGGTATTCATTCAAATCTTTGATAAGCTGTTAAGATATCAAATTTAGGGCTGTAATTAGCTTAGTTACATGGAGGGGGCTCCATATTAACTTCTTTTCTGGGGGGTTTCAAGTAAAAAGTTGGAGTATGTGTGCAAAGGACCACTGTTCTGTGTCTACTCCTGGCTCCAGGAAGAGGAAATTATTTTTAAAACAAATGAAGGTTTTTTTTTTTTCGGGGGGGGGGAGAGTAGGGGGGTTAACCCGGACTGTACTGCGCTATTTCAAGCTCCTCTCTGACTGGGGAGGGGCCTCTGATCTCAGCCGTGACATGACCGATCGCCGTGAAATTTTGCACGGACCTCTGCAATCTCGTAAAGAAGACAAATCCATAGTTATTAATATTATGTAACTTTATTGTTTCATTTAATATTAGAATTTATGCAAAATTATATGCATAAATATACATTTTGATTGATAATCAAGGAAAGAAAGGCCTTGGGGATTAAATTTTAAGGCATAAAACATAATTACATAAGAAAAAAAACAATTGTAAAGTCATTTCCAGTAATTTTTTGTGTTTTTTTTTTGTTTTACAATGTAGAACTCAATTTGTTTCATTGTAATTTGTTTTCATGTCTGCTGTTTAAGGCTGTTATCTGAACCATTATTCAGTTAGAATAGATGATAATTTCAGCTTAAAGAAGAAATTATTGGTGATTAAGAAGGAACATGGGAAATGCAGTTTCCCATTCATTTTGCACACAAAATTTCTGTTTTCAGGCTGACATGAGGTCAAAAAATGTCTCATTATTTGGTAACGGTATAACCAATTTATGTAAACTTGGTGTCGAAAGATGCACAAGACTTTAAAGAAAAATGTCAGAAAGTGGCGCAGTGTGAGATGCAGCTGTTTGAGATGCATGGTGATTTTTTTCTGGGGGCCTCCCCCCCCCCCCCCCCCCTGGTACAGTAAGGATTAATCCGTTGTGTGCGACAAGCATGCTGCAGAACAGTTATAACATCGAAGTGGAGAAATATTAGTGATAGACAGTAATTTATAGTTCAAAGAGAAATATTAATGGGAAGTAGTTTAACATAATGAAAGGCAATGCTTCTTTATTTAGTTAATTACTTGTTTACTTACTGCTTATCATTCATGTTCAAATAGCAAGCAGAATTTGAATAGTGCCCAAAAGCTCTAGCCTATCATTATTTTTGCCATTAATTTATTTCTCTTATCATTAATAAAGAGGCACAAAAAAGAAAATGCGAGAGGAAAGTGCTTACCATACTAATGTTCATCATCTTTCCAAGACAACTGTACATGCATCAGCAAAGATCCTTGAAGACTAGACAAGTGACATAAACTGGCCATCATTTGAGTAGTCATGGCAGTGTGTCTGCAGTCTACCTCAATGAGGTAGACTATTTTGGGATAAAAGTAACATTTAAATAAATCACTAATTGATGTACATGTAAACTACACTGAAATCTTTATGTTGACTATAGGGGGAATTCACTTCTGAACATGCAGTGGCATTGCAGTTTTAAACCATTTGGTGGCTATTCGATGTAAGCTACTGTAGTTATATTTTTGCACAAGAATACAGTGCATGTCTACATGTACATGTATTTCATTTTGCCCTTCCTCTCTCCCCACCTCTCCATTTGTCTGCCTCTGTCATCCAACTCTTTGTAACTCACGCTTTGTAACCCTCTCTCATGCTCTCTACATTCCTAAAATTCAATATCTTTTGTTCATGTTCATTTCATGGATTCATAGCAGGTCATTTATATTGATCAAATCCCTCATGTATGTATATTCATGCACTTCATTTTATTTGCAAATATTGCGCTGGGTAGCAAGTGCATATTTTGATGTGTTAACCTGTTACTGGACACTAACGCTATCGTTTCCAAATATATGAAGCTCTGTGAATGAAATATCTTGAAATTTACCAAACAGTAGATAATGCAGATGAATATTATCAACTAACTTTTATAATCGGACAGGGGTGTGCGGCTGAGAACTCCAGACCCATACCCACATCCAAGGGTCCTTTTGCTGTAAATAGGCACCCATGTCTAAGGATTTTTTGTGAAAAATGGACCCATGTCTAAGGATTTTTTGGGGAAAATGGGACCCATGTCTAAGGATCTTTTTAATGAAAAGGGACCCATGTCTAAGGATCTTTCTTCAAAAAGTCACCCTTCCCAGCGGCACATCCCACCTACTTTCAATTAATACCAGAAAGGAAAGAGTTCTAATAATCAGATAAATATTCGCTTCGATATTCTATAATATTTCAGCCATAAAATATAAAAGTTAAATGAAGGAATTTACCTGGCTCGAAAATGATTTTCCCTCGCCGGCTGGATGACCCGTACCAAAGACTTTAAAAAGTATCAAGACAAATTACTCTGACCTACTTCGGAAGTACATTTTGGAGGCGTAAATTGCTGTGTTAAAAACAGACTCTGAAAAATACGTTCACCATAGGTATAACACGTGAAAAGATGTCTCATTTTTCTTGATATTTCATATCTTACTCTTTAGATATAGATAGATGGATAGTTCAAAAAATGTAATCGTGATATAGTCCCCACATCACAAAATGGGGATCATTAGAATCAGACCTACCAGAAAACAGCCTTTTCCTACGTTGACTGATGAAGCATGAATGAGCGCGCGCGCACACACACACACACACCCTTTCCGAACTCCCTATAATATGGTCGGGATCACTGACCTCTACCACCTGGACGTTTCATTGGCTCAGAGAAGTGAAGTCGTGGTCCGCCATGTTGCACTTCTGACAAATCAACGCGCGAGAAAGCTGGAATACAGATTTGTGTACAATCATGCGGACGCCCATGCGGACGCCCATGGTCAAAACGCTCAGACAGATACAGATGTTCAGTGCGGGAATGGGCGATGATCCGTCCAGGTGGTTCAGGTCAGTGGTCGTGATACTGTCCCCACGCTATCAGAATCAGATTTCTCGTTGCGAGGGGACAATATGACGAGTATATTATACTGTTGGAGTTATCCCCACTGGCGTGGAAAACAAACTCGATTTCCCATAGCGTGGGGACAGTATCACGAGTATAACTATACTGTTGGAATAATCCCCACTGCCGTGGAAAACAAACTCGATTTCCCATAGCGTGGGGACAGTATCACGACTATATAGGAGTTCGGAAAGGGTGTGTGTGTGTGTGTGTGTGCGCGCGCACGCTCATTCATGCTTCATCAGTCAACGCAAGGAAAAGGCTGTGTTCTGGTAGGTCTGGTTCTAATGATCCCCACTTTGTGATGTGGGGACTATATCACGATTATCCCAAAACATTTTTTGAACCATTTTTGTCAATAAATGCCGCTAGTAATCCCTTGGATCATGCCTGTTTTTTGACAAAGTCATCTGCCATAGATAGGGTTAACACGTGAAAAGATGGATTTTAAAAATGATTATAGTTCCTCTAGTATTACTCTGAATTTAGCGTAAATATGGCTTACAGGTAATTTGAGACTCTGAAAAAGCTTAATGAAGGCTCAAAAAGTGCAAGGGACCCCGCATAAATCCCCGGGAATATGCATGCTTTTGGCCTTCAATCTCCCATAGGTTAACACGCAAAAACGGGGATTTTTGAATGATTATAATTCCCCCAGAATTAAATCAAAATTTTGAAAAATGTGCCTTGAATAAAATTTAAAGCTCTGAAAATGTATAATTAAGACTCAACTAGTTGAATAGACCCCGCATAAATCCCCGGGAATATGCATGCTTTTGACCCCCCAAAAGTCTCGCCTGCCATAGGTTTACACGCGAAAACAAGGAATTTTAGGATGATTATAATTCCCATAAATTAAAAAAAATGTAATTTACATGAAATTTAAAACTCTGAAAAGGTATAATTAAGGCTTGATGAGTCCAGTAAACCCCCCATAAATCCCCGGGAATATGCATGCTTTTGACCAAAAACGTCTCGCCTGCCATAGGTTAACACGCGAAAACAAGGAATTTTATGGTGATTATAATTCCCCTTGCTTTTCTTTGAAAATGTAAAAAATGTGATTTACATGAAATTTAAAGATCTGATAAGGTATAATTAAGGCTTGATGAGTCCAGTAAACCCCCCATAAATCCCCGGGAAAATGTATGCTTTTAGCCTTCCAGGTCCCATAGGTTAACACAGTCATGAACACAGGGATTTTGAAATGATTTTAATTCCCCTAGTATTTATTTGAAATTATGAAAAAAATGTGATTTACATGAAATCTAAAGCTCTGAACGGGTATAATTGAGGCTCAATGAGTCCAATAAACCCAAATTTGACCCAAAAAATAATTTGCCATACTACACCTAATGTGGGCGTGTACCGATCACGTGAGATCGACGACATCCAATGAGATCGTGCGCTAGCAGACGACCATGAAGCAGACGTACGTCCGCCCGAAGGCAAGCCCAGCCTAGCCGGTTAGAAGAGACTCTAACTAAATTCTAGGGCCGGTATTCATAAAACCCTGCTAAACTAGCAGCCAACTAGGCCTTAGCTGGCTGCTAAATGCCTAGTTGCCTGCTCCATAGTTTCCTGCTATTTTCACATTCATAAAACCCTGCTAGGGACAGTGCCAGGTAGTTGTCAACTAGGATTTAGTTGGTTGTTAACTTAGCAGTTGGCCGTGTCCCAAACCGCAAATTACAACACGCGTCAACATTAAATTGTTCAATAAAGTTAATTAAATCTATTCTGGATTAAGTAATTTCTTGTCATTGGTCCATTCAGTTGGCCTTCATAGAACTCATCATTGGGTTGGTGCTGGCCAGGTTCGATATCTGCAACTTCCGGTTCATTTCTATCCAGGGCAATGTTATGCAAAACAGCTGTAGCTGCAATGACCCTGCAGGCACTTTCAGGACTTCTCATCCGATTTTCTAGATGCAGAATGTGAAATCGACGTTTCCATCTCCCGATGGCCTGTTCAACCAACACTCGGGTCCTTTTATGTGCAGAGTTGTACCTACGTTCGGCTTGAGTTCGTGGGTTAAGAAGTGGGGTCATCAACCAGTTTCTGCATGGGTAACCACTGTCACCAAGGATACGTCCACGGATACCCCCAGCTTCCATGATGTCCCACACTCGGCTTGATCTCAGAACACGACTGTCATGTGCCGATCCAGGCCACCTTGCCACAATGTTAATCCATTTCCCCTTATGGTCACATATCACTTGAACGTTTATGGAGTGATAACCTTTCCGGTTCACATAGTCAGCTTCATTAAGATGGGGTGAAATTACCCAAATATGTGTCCCATCAACACAGCCTATAACCTGGAAAGTTCTTGATCCTGTAAAACCCATCTTTAATTTCGTCACCTTGCCCTGTTCAGGAAACTTTACAAAGTTGTTAATTTTCCCAGATAGTGCTCGTGAGACTCTGTTCACAACTCGGCAGGATGTTGGTTGAGAGACTTGTATGGGGTCACCAACAACCATTTGAAATGTTCCTGTTGCATAATACTGTAATGCAATCAGCACCTGCTGATACGGAAGTAGTGCATGATTACGTCTAGTTGGATGGTCAATCTCTGGTGCTATTAAATCCGTTATAAACATTATGCCTTCCCGTGAAAATCGATATCTCTTGATCAGTTCATCATCAGTAAAAATATCAATTGGATTACGAATGTCTCTGAATACTCTTTCCCTCCTCATTGCACGATGCAACTGTACCAGTTCAAGAATCCTTCTAGCCATGCTTTCACGTCAGAGTCAAGCATACACATGAAAGATTTAGTTGTCAACTAGTGACTTAGAGGTACCGAATATCACCTCTAAAGTTAGCAGACAACTTAGCAGTCAACTAAGCTTAACGGCTTTATGAATATCATTTAGTATCCAACTAGGCTTAGTTGGCAGCTAAGGCCAAACATAGTTGCCAACTAGGCTTAGAAGGGTTTTATGAATATCAGCCCAGTTCACTATTATATTTCTAATGTACCAGAGGCGAAATTCAATGTGCTAAATTCATGAATTCGTATAATCAATGTTCTATCACCGCATTACGCCGAGCCTAATGGCTGATGTTAGATCATGCAAGCAGCATGGAATAGCTGAGCGGAATAGGTGCATGGACCATGATAGGTATCTATCACTATCTACGCTCGGTCTACCCCTCTGCCATCCCGATCGAGGTGGTGGTGTTGCCGGTGGCGTTGCCGATGGAACTATGCAAGTTTGCCAAAACTTGGCTCATCAAGGTTTTTTGCTTGCTGTTCGTCGTTTACTTGTCTTTGGCACCGAGAGCCCCAAGAGACCGCCAATGTAGTGGGAGGGGGCTTCTGAACCCTGTTATGGAGTCTGACACTGACATTCTTTGACAAGGGCGAATGCAGGATGTAGTAAAAGGGTGCATGGGGGCACAAAATTAATGCAGGGCTCTCAACTTTGGGAACTGCTTGAAGGGAAATTTGTATTTTTTCTTCTCACCAGCCCTCCAAAAGTCAGTTGGGGGTTGCTCAGTGTTGCTCAGTGGGGGGTGCCAATATTTTTTTTCTTCTCGCCAGCCCTCCGTTGCTCGGTGGAGGGGGGCTGGGGTATCAGATGTTATGGGTCCAGTTTTCCTCCAAAATCCTCTGACAAGCAAAGAAAAAAAGTTATCAGTTCTAAAAGGGGGTCCATGCCCGGACTGTCACGTCAGTCTTGCGGGGTGGGCATTTTCTTGGAGGGTTAATAGAAGGACATTGTTAGCCTCGTGGAATCCCAAACTAGATTCGGTGCTCGATCCGGGTTTTTCTACATTTTAGGCAAGAGCCTGTATGCCAACTTGGGTTTCAAAAGGGGGCCGCTGCCGATTCGCCCCCCCCCCCCTTGATCCGCCCCTGCTATTCTGTCATGGATATGAAGAATAGGATTGCATAATGTTGGTGGTCGATCTCATTAAATTGAAAGATTGGGGGGAAAAAGCAATAAGAGATCATTATTTTTTCCTCAATTCTATTGGAACCATTTTTTACAGATCGGTTGTAAGAGAGAATACTATAAGAGAGTATGAGAAAAAATGAGAGGGGGGTGAGAGAGAGAGAGACAAAGAGAGCTGGGGCAAAAGTAATGGGGTATTCCTACAAAGATAGAATAGGACTGGTAATAAATAAATTATATCATCAGCTGATATTGTTGGTTGCTAGTTAGGCTAATTCAATTCAAAACACGGAGGCCATTCCCCCCCCCCCCCTTTCGTACAACCGGTATAGGCCCTATTGCGTTGGTGATTGCTTCGGGGCAAGCCCCTATACTGTTTTCTTCGCCTGTCGTCTCAAATTTCTACAGCAGAATATTACAAATAACTTACCGTAAGTTAGTTATATTGGTGGCATATCCAGGAATGCATTGGGAGGGGGGCGGGGGCTCACGCCTGACGAAAAAAAAAATCATCAGATGCATTCTATTTTGAATTTTAGGACAAGCAAGGAAAAAGAAATTATCACAGTTTTCAGATTCTTTCTGTGCGGGGAGGGTACACATTTCCTTTCATTCGATGTGTAACTAAGATATGTCAGATTCGGTTTTGGCTGGCACATAGGGGCACGTGCATTCATGGATACGCTACCAATAAAAATAAGATAATCTTGGATACGCCACTCTTAATTTAATCCTTATATTTATAAGGAATTGCTCGCACGCAATCTCATTTTATTAAAGCCTTTTCTGTCTTGACTTTTAAAAGAATAAGGCTAATAAATTTACATTACAGGTCTATAATCCCTATAATTTCCATAAATCATATTAAATGAAATATTCTGACTTAATAGAAAAATAAAGATTGCATTTCATTTTTTTTAAATAACTTTTCTCGACATTCCCGTCAGATATCGCAGTGTATGCTCATATAGAGCTTAATATCAAGGAACATGTTTGGACCCCCCCCCCCCCTCCCCATCACATAAATATTAATAGAAATTTCACAGCAAATAACTTTAACAAATATACAAACATCTAGTCCTATAGCGCCCCCCCCCCCAACTCTCTCCCTCTCCTTCTCCTCCCTGGTGCAGTTAGTGTTGATTAATATCTGTTTTGGGGGCATAAGTTTGTATTTGAAAGGACAATATCAAGATTATGCCCTTTAGTTACGGCTTTACCAAAAGCGATGTCCAGAAAAAGAAGAAAAATATTTTTAAAAAATACAAACATCTTGATTAAGACTATAACCTTTCCCTCTGGACCGATCGACGTGTACCACAATATATACGCGTGCTTTAATTCGGGACTGAGCACTCTTTAAACTCTTTGCCCGTACCCGTACGTACCAGTACAGTACCAGCGCAGCATGCTGCACGCGGTGCGTGGCCGCCACGCGCCGGCGCGGCCCTATACAGCCTATAGCCTAGCCGCCTTAGCTAGGCGCAGGCTCGCTTGTTCCGACTACTATATATACTCCGAGTGAGCATCGACGGTATTCTTAAAGGAACAATCCATGTTTCTATATGCCTGCTTTGTAGCACTTTTGGCATTATCGCGGTTTTTTTTTTCTTTTTCGAAGGGTAAAACAAATTAATTTGAAAAAAAACACATCGATTTCGGAACACTGTTGGATGATCATGAGTAGCTATATAATAAAATTAGGCTAGTGCAAGTAGTAGTAATTAGTAGGCTACTAGTACTAGTCCGTAGTCGTGGTCATTGAAGGATCCAGGGGGGCACTTCCGGCCCGTGCCCCCCCCCCCCCCCTTGGAAGAAAAGTATGCATTTTGACCATAGACGATCCGCCATTTTCTCGACTGTGCCCCCCCCCCCTTTTCGAATGAAGACCTTTTTTTTTCTGTGCTTGTGATGGAATTATGGCGGGAAACTGGACATCCATAACCCCCAGTCCAGTTTCCCTCCATAATTCCATGACAAGCAAAAAAAAAAAAAAAAAAAAAAAAAGTCTTCATTCGAAAGGGGGGGCACAATTGAGAAAATGGCGGATCGTCTATGGTCAAAATGGAAGGAAACTGGACATCCATCCACCCCCAACCCCCCCCTCCCCCCCCCCCCCCCCCCCCCCCCCCCCCCCCCCCCCCCCCCCCCCGACTGAGCGACTTTTCCAGAAGCTGGCGAGACCAAAAAAATACGGGTCTACCTTTTCAAAAAGTTGACAAACCTTCATTTGTGTGCCCCCCTTTTACTCAATCCTGGAGACGCCCGTGGTCGTGGTACTCAGGGTCTACTTCAAACTTTCAAACTATTTTGTATTACATTTTCACTTATTATTTTGCATGATTGATTGGTTTGATTAGTGAACTTGAACTTGAACTTAGTAGCAATAGCGAGGTTAAAGAATGACAACAAAAACGACAATATAATGATAATCATATGAACGATAATGATAATGATTTAACTATCGATAACAAAAATGTCATAAGTAAACTCCACATGTATGTGGCATTAGTTGCTGTGTTTGAAAATCACTGCGTCTTTCGGGATCTAACTTGGCATACGGTATATCAAAAAGGGGTACTATCCTCTTTTTCGTATTATCGAAAATACACATGCGTTAATCGATTTCCACGACATCTGTCGCAGATAATGTGACTTCCCTGTCGCTAAAATGAGTCTCTGCCAAAGGTAAGGGTGCGAGAGGCTCTTATCGTCCCGTTTAAGAAGCATGGTGGTTATTTTTCTTTTGCTTTGAATTGATGATTCAAACTTTGTTAGATGCTAGTTCATACTATTTGGTATTTTTAGAATCACTTTCCCAAACATATGTACCTTGATAACAAATTTTAAAAATTAATTAACCTCATAAATTTCGAGTAGCGCCCTCTATAACCCTATATTGTTCTTTCCTTTCCCTGTGTAATAAGATGCATCCAACGATAATTCTTTTTTAATCTTCAAAAACTTTTATTGCACTATTTTTTTTAAAATCTTAATTCAACTGATATATCCTCTAAAATCTAATGCTTCTCATTTTTTCTCTGCTTATCTCCAGCTCTCTGAATATGTCTGCCTCTCCCTCTCTCTCTATACACGTACATTTCTGTCACTCTCTTCATCATCCTAGATATTCCTTTACCTGTCATTTCCCCCATCTCCTTACTTTCTCTCTACACTTATCTGCCCACCTGCCCTCATGTCCCCCCCCCCCCCGCTCTCTCTACTCTTATTCTAATTTTCTCCACTAGTCTGGCACTTTATCAAATTGGGGGAGGGGGGGGGGGGTTATGGGGTCCAGTTTCCCTCCATTATTCCCTGACAAGCAACAACAACAAAACAAGTCTTCATTCTAAAAGGGGGAGGGTTATTGACATGGCATCTGTAAAAAATCTTTTTCCTTTGGGGGATTATAGGTTGCATTGTCAGTTACTGGGCAAAGATTATATGTATGCATCTTAACTTCCATTTTTTGTAAAGAAAATATAGAATCATAAATGCACCTTAGATAAAAGTCATAAGACCATTGCACAAATGCTTTCACACATGTATAAAATGGATGTATTCCTTCATCAACAACTAAAACTGGGCGTTGTGGCATGCGCCTGTAATCCACAGACCAGTGGAGATTATAAACTAATTCAGCGGACCCAGGTTCGAGACTGAGTCACGTCTTTCGGATGGTGACGTTAAAGGTCGGTCCCAGACGTAAATAATCATATCTGATTGATACACGTCTGTAAAAACCCAATTACACACACACACACACACACACACATCAACAACTAATAAAATGAAACTTTATAAAATTTTCTATAAAGACCAAAAGGGAGAGGACCTTGCAAGATATGTCACACAGTTGCCAATTTGGCTTGATTGACTCATTTGACTGCAGCATAACAAATTCATAACTCTTTTTCTTTATCAAATTTTGTTTTTCTATTTTTTTGCTCTCATTTAAATAATTTAAATATTAGGGTGGACTGCCCTGCAAATGACTGTACCCATGCTATGCCACCAGCACTACTGATTACACTGTATCTGTAAGCTAAGGCTATGAAATTCTCTCCTTGAAAAGTCTCAATTTCTTTATACATGTATGGATTCAGAATATTATAACTCTAATGTTAAATGTGCTTCATGGTACATGACAAAACAAAAAATCAAAATATAGGTTAAACCTGAGTTAATTCCACAAATCATCATCAAAGCTAATTACTTAGTCCACAGTCATGTCTACAGTGCATCCCCCCAAAAAGTTAACAGTTGGAAAAAGTCTCCCCAAACAAATATTCCATATTTGTACGAAATTTTCATACCTGTGGATAGCTTACTAGGCTCTCTTCTACCAAATGCCACCAAAATATCTGGCAATATTTTAAGCTCAAGTGAGCAAAACATAATATTGCAGAAGGGTGCAAAATCCACGCTCGACAAGAATTAGTATTTTGTTCTGGCTGGTAACAAATTTGAGAACTGTTAAAAGTCGACGGTTGGAAAAAGTCCCCCAAATGAACATTTAAAAATATGTTCATGAAATTTCCATACCTATGGATAGCTTAGGGTCTCTCCTATCAAATGACAACAGAAATCTAACAATATTTTACGCTTGAGTGAGCAAAATCCATTGTTGTGAAATAGTGCAAAATCTAAGGTTGACAAACCTTGGCCTTAAACATTTCATATTGTGATCATCAAAAGGCAGTTAATGAAAGAATAGGCTTTGTTTTCTGTATGTCCTGACACATCCCATCAAAACTTAATGGTGACTGAGAAAGCCCGCTTGAATTAAAGCCTTGTCAAAACTAATATTTAAAATCACTGAATAAAGTAGTTAATTGCACACTGAAGCATAAAAATATCAATGAGATACGTAAGGACATAACAATAAAAAAACCTTGGGGTGCCGGTGTTTCACAAAGAGTGAGTTTGACTTAAAGTTCAATGTTTTACTTTGTGGCATTATCATCAGGCTCTTTTATATACTGTGGAAGCCTGCAATCTGACTTGCTCCTTACACTGATTAGGACCATGGTTTTCAGGCATATGGCCCATTTAAGTCTTCTCTTGTACAAGTTTAACTAAATTAGGCCAGATAACTTGGTGCTTATAACAAGTGCTTCCCAACACATGGTGGTCATAAAAAGTGTACAAAACTTTTAAACGCCAAGTGTTTACTAAATACATGTACCAGTACTGGTCAATATAAAATATGACCACTGAAAAGGCACACTGATGTACAGTAACTCTCTGTGCTTGGCTTTAGCCCTGTTATGCCTACTCATACATACATGTATGAACAAGTTATCTCTGATAGTGTGGTACAAAAGAGAGCTATGGGGTGACTTTCTACTAGCGAACAGACTAAAAGTTGCTGTTTCACTGGAGCAGAATTTTGGATATCACATGGGTTCATAAACAGGGAGTTACATAAGTGGATAATGCATGCGCTAGGTGATCATTCATAAATGTACGATGTTGATATGTATGTAACCTTAACCTACATAACAGCTATAATGGGTGACTTTCACAGGTACCGAGCCTGATTTTGTCTTTTCAAGGAGCAAGATTGCTGGCTACCACAGTATCAATGAAAAAAGGTTTAAACAACAAATATGCCAGTTATAGCAATTATATTAAACAAAGGTAAATGGTCATTCTATGGTATATATGTTAATTAGTGAAAGAGCTAATCAAGCATTTCATGATCTTTGCTGATTATTTAGTCGGTTACGTCTGCACAAAGAGGTCGACCTCGACCCTGGTTGCCATTAACACAGCCCCATATCCCTATCGTTTCTTCAATGTTCTTACCATGGCACAATGTTTCTTTGATGGTAGGTAATTAAGCAGGTAACTGGTTCCTGCCTTGAGGGTCGAAGAACAGCTTTGACAGAGGCGCAGTGTCCCTAGTGCTATCAAATAGCAGGCACTACTACACACAGAGAAATATTTACTTATTATTTCATTATGTAAACTTCCTTTTGTAAAATTTTTACTTAATATATGTAAAAATGTCTGAAAATAATGTTTTTATGTGGTATTTTACTAAATATTTGTAATGAATTACATTTCGCATATTATGTGTCATGCAAAATGTGAAATTTTATGTAACATTTACTTAGCACTATTTAAGTAAAATTCATTTTGCAAAAGAAATTCCTATTATGTAAAATGTGTTAAGTACAAGTATTTTTAAAGGGAATATTATCATGCAGATGTTATAAGTCATCATTAAGTGAAATGTTTTGTAAACTATTGTGTATAAAATACATTTTACGAATGTCAGTTGACATTAACATGATTTTGATACACAGTTATGTAAAACTGACTGAACAAATCTTGCAAAATAACGCTGTAAGATATTTCTTCATAAAGATTTTGCAATATTGCCCATTTCGTTAAGTTTATTTAACATGCACAATGTAATTTGTCGTCATTAAGTAAAATGTTTTGCAAACGGTTTTGTAAAGTATGCATTTTCGTACTTTTCCCCCAATATTGGGGAAAACACTTATATGAATATTCATGAATTTTTAGTAGCGTATGGTTTGGGGTGGCCCGATAGGTTAAGATATAGGATAAGATAGGTTAAATTAGGAATGATAAGTTAAGACATAACAAGCAGGTTTAATTTTTTAACCTAGGTTGGAGGAAAAAGGAAACAATTGGGCAACTGAATTTGCCCAACCACATAATTAATACATGTGTGGAATTGTTTGTTAGGTAAAATTTACACATGAATTTTAAGTATCTATATTTAACATGACATTTTACATAATTATCGTCGAATATTTTGTTAGCTAAAATTTACACAAGTTCCTATTTAACAAAACAATTTACATAATTTTGGTAAAACATGTTAAGTAAATTTTACAAAAAAGTTATGGAGTTCCTATTTAACATAATTTTTTACATAATTTTTGTAAAAATTTCTGTGTGTACGATGTCAGGACTTGTTATGAGGTGAAGATGCTGCCAAGATGGATGGGTTGGTAGCATATGCAACTGTTACATCTTCAGATTTGTATGGTATCTGTCCATAATAAAAATTGAAAAAAAAATTGAAGGCAATATGAAAATAGCATATTGTCTGTTACATCTTCAGATTTCTATGGTTTCTGTTCATAATAAAAAAATTGAAGGCAATATGGAAATAGCATATTTCACAAGAGCAAATTGATCAAAATGACTAAATCTCTATAGTGGGAGTCACTTAACATAGAGGCCAGGCTACACTACATGAGTGGCACTAAATTTGGTCAAAATCTTTGAATTACATGTAGTTCTAGTCAACCCCATTTTGTGAGACAGCTACTACAACACTCTACTACATATAAGAATAATGATTTAAAAAAAAGAATCAGAAAAAGAATCAGTGACAAACTGTTATTCACTAAAGCTTGCATATTTAAAGAGGGATTAAAATATCTCAAGTACAACTTATCTTTTTGTAGATTTTAAATTTATTCTCTCATCCAGAGATCAAAATTAGTATTAGTACTATCCACATATTGTATCCCGATTGGGAGGGGGTGATGAAAAGCGAAAAACCCAGTTTAAAAAAGAATGTTACTGTTAGTAATAGATTTGAGAAAACTGCACACAGTGGGTATGATCCACAGTGTTCTGTGTCTAAGCCACTAGATCATGACTTCTCTAAGAATGCTAATGACACATGTCAAGACATGACAGGCGAATTTATCTCAAATATATGTAGTATTGATCTACATTATGAAAGTGCTGCATTCACAGAGAAGCACAAGAGCAGATAAAAAATGGTACTGTGCACAGAGTGTGGAAATTCCTTTGCATGTATAGACATGTACTGAATTCCATTTTCATGTCAAAGGGAAAATATTGGTGGAAAGAAATCATAAAAGAGACCGCTGTTGCAACTCAAACCCTCCTCGTCTACCATGTTTTATGGTTGCTTGATCTTTGCATCAGCATGCATGAAATGGCTCTATTTAGGTAGCGAAGTGAAACGTCATGTCATGTAAAACCACGCAAAAAACGCATACATGTATGACAAAATTATTCAAAATCTAAATTTTATTTCATAGAGGCGGAACTAAAATATTAGTATTTACCTTTTCGAACACTACTAAGCAAAATAATATGAAAACCTTTATTCAGATAAATTATGTCTGATTCTAATTTTAGAAGTCTTCCTACCCAATACCCCTTTTATGTAGACTGACCTGGACTTGGTATAATCAAAACATATTGATAGTGGTCAAGTTGCCAATAAAATTGCAAATGGAAGAAAAGTCTGTTACCAGTTATTTTGAATGAAGATACAGGATATGAACAAACTGATCACTGAAAGTAACATATCTTTTAAAAACCTAATGATTGCTATCAGGAGTCCTTAAGGGAAAATCCAACCTTTGTAATAATTTGATTTGTAGGAATGCAGACAAATTAGAGCAGCAGCTTGGTGAAAGTTTGAATAAAATCAAACAAGTAACAAGAAAGTTTTAATTTTTTAAAAAGTTGTAATCACTATACATGGGAAATTCAAATTGGCTGTAACTGGTACAGTCACTGTGATGTAGCGGTAGTCAACCTTCCTTTTCGCTCCAACACACAAAATGACTAAAACTGACAAATTTTCAAATTGTATAACTTCAGTAGGATCTTTTTCTTTTTGGAGGACCTATCACTATGAACACGATGACAAAAGAGAGCGGACAAAATATACAGCTCCTCATTGTACCCTCCACAATTGTTACGGTAGACAAAAGAACGTTCCTTCATTGCTATTATGTAAAATAAGTAGAACAGGTGAATATGCATGTGACACCTGTTCTACATATTTTTACATAATAGCAATGAAGGGATGTTCTTTTGTCTACCAGAACCAGTGTGGAAGGTACAATGAGGACCTGTATATTTTGTCCGCTTCTTTGTTTGCCATGTTCATAGTGTATAACCATCATGCCCCAGAAGTTAAGAGATCGGTGATATTGCGTCCTCACGCGCCTTGGTATAATGACACACTTCGTAACGCTAAGCAAGAAAAACGACGCTTAGAACGGAGATGGCTGAAATCGGGACTCACTGTGGACAAAGAATTATATCAGCAGCATTGTGCCACTTACAGAGATTTACTCACATCTTCTAAGTCTGATTATCATCGCCGAGAAATCACCGATTGCGATCAGCGCAATCTTTTTCGAGTGATTGACAATCTCTGTCACGCAAAACACGTTAAATATCTCCCCAGCTCAGAAAACCCTAAAGATCTTGCAGACAGATTTGCAACCTTTTTCGAGGAGAAGATAACTAAACTGCACAACAAAATTGAGAATTCAGGTCACTCCACTATTTCTGTTGACATTCAGGATGACTGTCCAACTGTATTTTCATATTTTCATAGTGTTTCAGCTGATGAAGTGCTTAAACTTATTAAGCATGCTCCTGTCACTTCCTGTAGACTGGACCCTCTACCCTCGTCTCTCTTCAAGGAATGCATTCCAGAACTCTTGCCAATATTAACCAAAATCATCAACCTGTCACTTTCATCCGGATATTTCCCTGATCTTTTCAAAGAAGCTTGTGTTCTTCCTTTACTAAAGAAACCTGGATTGGATCCTGAAAATTTGGCAAATTATCGGCCAATATCAAATCTAAAATTTATCTCTAAGCTGACCGAAAGAGCTGCTGTATCACAACTTCAGAATTATCTTTGTACGAACAACCTCTATCCGAAGACACAATCTGCTTATCGACCTTACCATAGTACAGAGACTGCCCTCCTTCGTGTTAAAAACGACATTTTGCTTGCCCTGGATCAGCACAGAGAAGCTGTGCTTGTGCTCCTAGACTTCTCAGCTGCTTTCGACACAATTGATCATACCCATCTCTGTCATCGCTTCTCCTCCCACTTTGGCATCAGTGGAATAGTTCTTAAGTGGTTTTCTTCTTACCTGAGTAATAGAAAGCAATCTGTCGTCATTGACTCAACTAATTCTGATTATCATCGTCTTTCGTGCGGTGTTCCGCAGGGCTCTGTGGCAGGGCCCATAGAATTCATCTTATTCAGCGCTCCTCTGCAAGACATCATATCTGCACATGGTGTCTCCTCTGTAGCTTATGCCGATGATACCCAGCTCTATATCACCTTTGACCCTGCTGAACGTGCATCTGCCGTCTCTAAAATGGAAGCCTGTATTCGTGACGTGAAATCTTGGGCTGTCCAAAATAATCTTGCTCTTAATGATTCTAAAACTGAAATAATCTTTTTTAGTTCACGATTTACCACATCACTACCTCCTCCCACCTTCCAAATTGGTCACTCTACCATCACCCCATCGCATGTCGCCAAAAACCTAGGAGTATTCATGGACTCTTCTTTAACCATGAGAAACCACATCGATCATCTTTGTAAGTCAGCACTCATGGCCATTAGAAAGATCAGTAAAATTCGTCGTTATCTTGATGATGACACTGTATCTCGATTAGTTCATGCCCTTGTCACCTCCAGACTTGATTTTTGCAACTCTCTTCTTTTTGGTCTCCCTGGTAAAGATCTTACTAAACTCCAACGTATCCTAAACATAGCTGCCCGCCTCATCTCACGCGTCCCTCCATCTCACCACATTACACCTATTCTTCAAAATCTTCACTGGTTACCTATTAACATGCGCATCACCTACAAGATTAACCTCCTCACCTTTAAGTCAATGGCTGGACTCTCTCCTACATATCTATCTGATCTCCTACAACCTTATATCCCATCACGGACCCTACGCTCTTCATCTCAATCCCTCCTTCAACTTCCACGCCGCATTTCATCTACATCCTATGGACGAAGATCACTTTTACATGCCGCCCCTGCATTATGGAACGACTTACCACTTTATATTCGTACAGCAAACAATGTGAACACTTTCAAATCCTTGTTAAAAACCTACTTGTTTAATGTTGCCTACGCTTGAATGTACTGTTTTATAAATGTATCACTAAAATGTTTATGTTGTGTATTAATTATTCAATATAATACATGTATTTTCTCTTCACTTCTAAAAAAGCGCTTAGAGGCTTTAGCATTTTGCGCTATATAAGTATCTATTATTATTATTATTATTATAGCAGTAAAGTTGCCTACATGTACAATACAGTATATTTTAGTACTGGCCTGAAGAGAAAACCAGACTTTAATGATATTTTGGTGTATGATAAATGGGAGAGTTGACCGCAAATACGTCACAATCGATTCATCAAATTGCCAATTTGATATTTTCATATTTCAAACATTCATAACTTTCTTATTCTTTATTCAATTTCTTAAAAACTTTTACCATCCATAAAAAGTGACTCTATAAGAATTCATAACTACATTATGAAATCTGACATGTATGATTTGACTGCCATATTATTGGGGACAACTCTTCATACATGTACACACTATGCATCTTCAATTACAAAGTGAAAACAAACAAAGGAATATTGAACACGTAATACCTTTCTGTTTATCGAAAGACACGATCAGTAGGATCCATCCTCAATTTTTTGAGAGAAACCTTGTTTCCTCCACTGTTGTGTGTAGATCCATCAATCTACTTCGCACATAATGGTTCAGCTAAATAACCTGAAGAAAAAAGAAGTTTTGCATTAAAATATGGATATAGGCAGTGATCAAAAAAGTTTAAAAATTAGAAGAGACTCTAAAAAAAAAATATTCCAAAAGATATATTCAACTTTAGGAACAGTTACATCTTTAGCGGCTGGAAACAAAGTGCGTCGCTTTAGGTCTCCCATCAACATGATCAAACAGCATTATTGCTGTGTACACTTTCTAAAAGTGTCTGCGCAGTCATGGCAGTGCCCATGTCCGCAAACGCGCGTAACAACGCGATTCCATTTCTAGGCCTGATAAAACAAAACACGCAACGAACACAAACTTTTCATCTTTATTCATAGTGATTGTTATTCATGCAAAAACGAATCAAAACAATTAAAAAACTGTCTTATTTCAGACATTTTATTCACAGGCCTAAAAATTTTGTCTTTCACGTCAAAACTCCTGAACTGCGTGTAAAATGAATGAGTGCACAGACATGGGCACCATTGTTTTTTCAATGTTGAAATTACACGGCCACCGAAGTCAGACAGTTTATTGTGAAAATTGCATTGTTCTTGCTCTAAATTTTGATGAGATTTATTTCAGACTTACTCTTTGGAATATCAGGAAAAAAATGAAATAAATCTTTAGAGGAATATTAAAGAAATTCTTGTTCATTTTCAGGTCAAAGCCTTAGGTGCGCATGAGATGCGGGCTGGATAATACCAAAGGATGTACTAGGCCTAGTAGTAGCAAAGAGTTTAACTACCAAGAGTGCTCAGTGCCGAAATAAAGCACGCGTATATATTGTGGTACATGTCGATCGGCCCAGAGGGAAAGGTTATAGTCTTCATCAAGATGTTTGTATTTTTTTATTTTCTTTATTTTTTTCTTCTATTTCTGGACAGCGCTTTTGCCTTTTGGTAAAGCCGTAACTAAAGGGCATAATCTTGATATTGTCCCTTCAAATACAAACTTATGTCCGAAAACAGATAGGAATCAACTCTAACTGCACCAGGGAGGAGAGGGAGAGAGTTGGGAGCCGGGGCCTCGGACTAGATGTTTGTATTTTGTTAAGGTTATTTGCTGTGAAATTTCTATATTTATGTGATGATGGGGGGGGGGGGGGGGGGTCCAAACATGTTCCCTGATATTAAGCTCTATATGAGCAAACACTGCGATATCTGACGGGAATGTCGAGAAAAGTTATTTAAAAATAATGTGCTATCTTTATTTTTCTATTAAATCAGAATATTTCATTTGATATGATTTATGGAAATTATAGGGATTATAGACCTGCAATGTAATTTTATTAGCCTTATTCTTTTAAAATTCAAGACAGAAAAGGCTTTAATAAAATGAGATTGCGTGCGAGCAATTCCTTATATAAATATAAAGATTACATTAAGAGTGGCGTATCCAAGATTATATATCCAGGAATGTACGTGCCCCTATGTGCCAGCCAAAAACAAATCTGACATATCTTAGTTACACATCGAATGAAAGGAAATGTGTATACCCCCCCCCCCCCCCCCCCCCACAGAAAGAATCTGAAAACTGTGATAATTTTTTTCCTTGCTTGTCCTAAAATTCAAAATAGAATGCATCTGATAATTTTTTTGTTCGTCAGGCGTGAGCCTCCCCCCTCTCCCTGCATTCCTGGATACGCCACCAATATAACCAACTTACGGTAAATTATTTGTAATATTCTGCTGTAGAAATGTGAGGCGACAGTATACGACAGTATAGGGGCTTGCTCCGAAGCCATCACCAACGCAATATGGCCTTAATTTTTACCGATTGTAAGAAAAGGGGGATGGCCTCCGTGTTTTGAATTGAATTAACTAGTATAACCAACAATATAGCAGCTGATGATATAATTTATGTCTTTTCTATAATTCCTGCAAAATAACTTCTCAATTCAACCTTCCTAATCCTCGTACATGAACTCCTTATACGTACATGACACAACACATTAAACACGCTTTTATACCATCAAGTATTAATGGGATAGCCTTGCCCAACGACTAGATCTCAAAGAACGGGAGCAAGAGCTGACAGGAATGACAATGTGTGCACTAATGAATTTTGTTCCAGATGTTTTCAATTTGACACAAAATGATGAAAACGATAATCAACGTAAATACAAATTATATACATTTACTTGTATATACGACAAAATATTTCTATGTCTTTGAGTGAAATAAGGGGGTATCTCTTTCATCTCGTATATTTTCCTTTTTAAAATATATCTATAGAAAAATTTTCTAAATTCTTTATTCACTTATTACCAAATATCTATATATATATATATATTTGTTAAGTAACTTGTTTCATCTGGCTCTAAACAAAAGCGATCGCTCGCCTACAAAATTTCTAATTTCAAACTGTGCAAAATTATGCTGAACATGCTCATTGCGCACTTCATAATCATGTTATAATGAATTACATTGACCATGAGAAAAGAAAATGATATGTCTATCTCATATAGCACTCCCCTCTTACCAGGATTTTACTATTCTGTACATTATTTTCTTTATTCATTAATGTTTCATAACTAATGTCATCTATAATCTGTTCATACATACATTTTTTTTTTTATTATAACATTTTTCAGTGTATTACAAAATAACATACAGAATTAGATTATACACAAAATAACAAAATATTTTGGTTTTACCAGTATATTTATAATATTTGTTTAGAAACGAATGAACTTCTGTAGCTAGTACACGCATGTCGACCTTCGAAGGTTCCTCAAAAATTTCAATGATTATGTGAACGAAGCTATCGTCTATAAAATGATCTTATGCCTCTTCATTTATGCACCTACCGTGCCTGTTACATAACTGGCACAGATGGTAGCGGTTTTAGCACCGCCAGCTGGAAGGGAACTGAGGTACAATATTGTCCCTGACCATATACCTAACACAAACACGCTACATTCTTTTAATGGGCCCCGGTATAATTAAAATTGCTTCATTTTCTTTAAAAATCCCTCTTTCACTTATTACAAATATGTTAAAAACAACAAAACGATCAGATCCCAATCTTTAACGTGTCTTTTCAATGTAAACTCTAAAAACTCTAATAGAACAATTACTTTAATACCTTGGCTTCTCAAAAACAGTATTATAGCTACGCAAATTTACAGAGATAAATGATACCTGAAAATTTATATCAAAAACTTTGAACGACGACTGAAAAGTTGTCAATTGAAGAATCATGTGAAACTAAAATGATATAACCAAAGCATCTCACGACCAAAAAATCTGAAGAAGTCTGAAGTATCTATCACATAATGAAACCTGAATCCCCTGGTAACGCTTTACCACCCTCAACTAATTAATCTGTCATTCTCATGTTTAAAATGCTACCAAATACTTTCTTATCCATTCTGACTCCAATGAAACTGCTATGATAATACAGACATCAGTCATATCAAAGAGCTGTCAGATCGGACTCCTGTGACTTGTGGTATACCTCCGTTTTGATGATTGTGAATGCTGCAAAAAAAAAAACCCTCTTATCCTCACTAATCTGACTCGGGTTTCCGTGCTATGACGAAATCCCGTCAGACCCTGTAAAATGTAGTGTCGTTTACTGCACTTTGCTTATCCTCCATGTTGTCACATCAGCCTGAAAATAACAAAAATATGTGTGCATTTTGTAGCAAATGGATTGAATTCTAAAATCCCCAAGGGCACAATAAGGAACAGATCAGAGCATTGATCATGTTGATTGCATTTACACCGTACGATCTTTAATGAGGTTTGCATCACTCAAACACCGACTTTCAAACCGATAGCATGGTATCACCTGAATTAAAGCCAACAAAAATCCAACCTTGCCTCTATCGTAAGAAAATATTCAATTTTATTAATTGAATTCTTTAATTAAATCATGAAACTTTGCTTTCCAAAATTTTCAGCCCACTAAAGGCAAAATTTCTACATCGACTCTGAATGTGAAACCCCGTTTAATATAATCATTTTCTTTATCTTTCTTTGTATTAAGTAATTTTAGACTTTCTGAACTTGATGCTGCGATAAATTTACTTTGTCTTAGACACCAACATTTACATTTATTAATTTACTCGCATTATATTCACTATTAAATTATCTCAAATTCGTATTAAATTATGCTTAGTTTTGAGACATTTTCTTAAGATGTCAAAACTGGCCAGCACATCTGATATTATGAAGAAGTGTTCCCATTTTCCTCAATATTCACTCCAAGCTCTCAACGATATCAAGTTATGTTCCGATAAAAATATGTCAAAATACTACATGGGAGTTTCAAACGACTTGGCCTTGATTATTCAGTGAACACTCTACGAAGCGGTGTTTTAGTAATACATGTATAATATTTTAATCCCGACTTGCCAATAAGCAGTTCTTCTGAAATCGTGAAAAATATCCTTCTGTAAATGTACAAACTTTTCCATGCAGAATAATATTTCTGCAAATATATAGCTTCCCAAACTTCAGAAATGAATTTGGATGACAAATTTTAATCTTGTTCAGTAAAATATAATAGATTTGCACAATCTATTAATATCTGTTTCATTGATTGACATAGAAAATCTCTTCTGAATTTATAAACACGTATATCCTGCTGTAAGTCCACAAACTTACATCTTTCAATGCAGAGTTTTCTGCAGTCTACCTTCTCCAACCTTTTACAATGAATTCCCATGATTTCTGACTTTGTTCGGTAAAATTGCACTTGCACTAATCACCGATATCCCTTTCGTAAAGATTGCCCAGTCCAATTGGGGTTTATAATGTTTTTTGTGTTGTTTTTTATTTCACCATATCCTGACGCATGCACTCATGTGCTAATTAAAATGTTTTCTCTCCAATATAGGTCATTGGATATTCCAATGTTGTTGAATTGCAGTATCGTTAAAAAAATCCTTTTCCACAAATTTCAAAGTTTCTATGAATTTCTGACCACCACTCCTGACTAACAGTTTCCTCAATTTTGTTAGTGTATGTAATGAGCCCGTTGTTCCAGGCGGTATAATCTTGCCATTTACAAGGCCTCGAGCTCTCGCCACATACATCTTAAATGAATCATTTTATATCCCAGTGATTTCTGTGTAATTTTCTTTCCAAAGAAAGTTCCGTCACCATGGTCACAACAAAATCAATCAATACACAGGTTTATTACTAAATACCACCCCCTGTATACTTTCAGTTTTCTCAATACCTTTATCGTTAGTGTACCTGCGTACACCTCGCCATTCCAGGCGGTACTCAAGCCATTCACACAAGGCTTATAGCTCTCTCCACCATAGAACCTAACTGAATCCTCTTATTTTCGGAACAAAATCCGAAGATTCTTTAAATTTTCTTCCCCTAAACAAAGCTCCATTACATCAAGAGCTGCATTATGAGACCACACAGTCTCGCATTAACATACTGAATCATATACGTGGATTCCCTTGTCACCAATTTACTATTCCAAGGCTAATTAATGCAATATGCATTAAAAACAACCCTTCCTACATGTATATTCTTTTTAAACGCTTGCCAATCGATAAACTGTAATGTGAAAACAATATGATCAAACTATGCCAATGATTTATTTCGTCGATTACGAAGTTGGATCTCACTTTCAGAAAAGACACTTACAAAATCATAATTTTCCACTTATTCTACACTTTCAAGTTTTGTAATTGGATTCCTTAGTCACTAATTTACTATTCCACTGCTAATTACAGTAATAAGCTATGCATTAAAACTATTCTTCCTGTACCATTAGAAACTTGCCAATCGATAAACTGTATTGTGAAAACAGTATCAAATCATGCGATTTATGTCGTCGATTACGACGTTGGATCCCATTTTCAGAAAAAAGACATTGTATTTTACAAAATCATAATTTTCCACTTATTCTACACTTTCAAGTCTTGTAATTGGATTCCCTAAGTCACCAATTTACTATTCCACTGCTAATTACAATAAGCTATGCATTAAAACTTCTTCCTTAACCATTAAAAACTTGCCAATCGATAAATTGTATTGTGAAAACAGTATTATCAAATCATGCCAATGATTTATTTACTAATTTACTATTCCACTGCTAATTACAGTAATAAGCTATGCATTAAAACTATTCTTCCTGTACCATTAGAAACTTGCCAATCGATAAACTGTATTGTGAAAGCAGTATCAAATCATCAAATCATGTGATTTATGTCGTCGATTACGATGTTGAATCTCATTTTCAGAAAAGACAACTTTGTATTATACAAATTCATAATTTTCCACTTATTTTACACTTTCAAGTCTTGTAATTGGATTCCCTGTCAACAATTTACCATTTCAATGCTCATTAAAGCAATTAAAATATTGCCAATCGATAAACTGTTGTGAAAAACAGTTTCATCCAACCATGCCAATGATTTATTTCGTAGATTACAACTTCTGGTATCATTTTCAGGAAAAACCTACTTTGTATTACACAAATTCATAATTTTTTCGTTTATTTTCCATATTCAAAGTATGTACAATTTTATATTCAAATCACAACGTAGATAGTCGTAAACTTTCCTATTCCCCCAAAAATATCAGTGATAAAATATCTTTCAAACTTCTGACTGCACTGAAGACTAAAAATCTTACGAGGACACAGCATGCACCTACGCAATGCTATCACAGACCTAATATAATTTATCAAACATGAACTTTCAAATTAATATAGTATAAACATTAAAAACGTTTCACTTAGCTCAGATTACAGCTATCACCACATGCCTCTCTATGTGCGACGTTCAGATTTTCGTGTTCAATCAGGTTCAGCGGGCGGCTCCGTGCTGTCGTGATGAAAGAGCAAGCTAGAACTCCTCAAACATCTTCTACCACACCATAATACTCGTGCCCCGCACCACCTACGGAAAACATTCTTGCATAATCACTTCTTACTCTTGGACAACAACCCTTACCAAGCATAAGTATGCATACATTAACGAGACAAACAACATTTACCTGCTATACAAACGTAACGCAGGCAAATAATATTATTACCAGTCCTATTCTGTCTTTGTAGGAATATCCCATTACTTTTGCCCCAGCTCTCTTTATCTCTTTCTCCTCCCCCATCTCATTTTTTCTCATACTCTCTTTTCTCTCTTACAACCGATCTGTAAAAAATGACTCCAATAGAATTGAGGAAAAAATAATGATCTCTTATTTTCTTTATTTGCGTTTTTATTAGGAAATCAACAGAAATTACAACAATTACAATTACATTGATTAAAAACAAAATCACTGAGCAAAAAAAAAAAGAAAAGAAAAAAAAAAAAACAACCAAAAACAAACAGTAAAAATGAAGCAATTCGTGCTTTTAACGTGGTTAAATTGTTCCCAGATTTTCATGAGGGGGGGGGGGGGGGGGGGAAGGGTGTGTTTGTAGTATTTTGGTCGTATTATTTGAAGGTGTTTTTTTTACAATTCGTAACTTTCTTTGGCAGGTCCGACCAGTCATTTCGACCTTTTTCGGGTCAGCGAAATTATATAGGCATAAACTTCACGTACGGTACGCAGGCCCGTAACTAGGATTTTTGCGGGGGGTTCAACATTGGAAAAAGTGGACCTTTCTGAGCGAAGCGACCGCCTAGGGGCGGCGGGTGACGGGGTCAAGGGCGTGCCCCTGCAAGGGTATGGGCACGAGAGTGCCCATATATATTATAGTCAGATTATTTGACAGGGGGTGGGTCAAATATGAAGCCCGGACATATACTACCACTGTGTAGGGTTCCAAATTTTGCGAGCGAGCAAAGCGAGCGTGAGAAAAATAAAAATGTACAGTGTAGATAGATGTTAAAGACAATATTGAGAAGTAAATAAAGTTCATTTTAAACAAAAATTTTCAAGATAATCATTCCTACAATCCGCATAGGGTTTAGCACACGTTTCTTGCATGAGCACCAAGGCACTATAATGAGCACCAATGCTCCAATTTGCTTGAAAACAGTCATCAGGATTATAATCAATGCAAATCAGTGTCTAGATAGATAGATCTTAAAGAACAATATTGAGACGTAAATAAAGTTCATTTTAAACAGGATTTTCAAGATAATCATTCCTACAATCCTCGTAGGTTTTATATATATATATATATATATATATATATATATAGTCAGATTATTTGACAGGGGGTGGGTCAAATATGAAGCCCGGACATACACTACCACTGTGTAGGGTTTTAAATTTTGCGAGAGAGCAAAGCGAACGTGAGAAAAATAAAAATGTACTTATCAGTGGCAAAATTTTATTTCATTAGTCACCAATAGGTGCAATGTAAAGCTATATCTCCGGACATGTTGTTGCCAATAACATTCATATTAATAAAGTTTTTAGGAAGTGAAGCGAACGGGGGGCACATTCTGTTGTTCTTTTGTAGAAAGGTATCTGGGCGCCATGGCGATAGGGCAGTGACGTGCCTGAAAATTGTCATAACATTGAATATTCATTGACCTCGGAGTTGCTGCATGGAACTATCCCGTTTAAGCTTTCTCTCTTGTATATATTGTAAATATTTCTCTTTTTTCCTGTTTTTACTCCAATTCGTTTCTTTAATTATTGTAAGTTGTTAACTTTTTTTTGGCAATATATATTTACATGTTCTATGTTTATAGGGACCCTGTAGAGCCCACAAATGTAAAAATTAACCACAAATGTAAAAACATTGCACCCGCGAATGTCAAAATAACCACAAATGTCATAACATGTCAACCACAAGTGTAAAAATAACCGCAAATGTAACAAAAATCGCCAACATATGTAAAAATCTGTTTAACCACAAATGTCAAAACATGTCAACCACAAATGTAAAGACTCATTGCTTGCATAATGCACCTATGTAAGATAAGTTATTATGGTACATTGCCAATTGGTTTAATAGCCAAGTGTTTTAAAGGGAAATTAACCTCAGCGTATGAATTAGCTTATTTTGAATGGTGTAGTATATGCCTCTTATTTGATACATGCAATTTCATGTAAAAACACAGGATATAGATATAAATCACTATTTTCCAGCCAAGTTATCGTCTGCTAGCAATAATAAGGGGGCTGCCATTACTTTATGTGTACACGAACATATTTTTCATCCCAAGTAAAATTTCCTTCATCGTTAACTTGTAATTGATTTTTAGAGGACAAATATATATTAGATAAAGTCACATATTCTGAAATGTAAGTTTAGTTTTATATATTTTTTAAAAGGTCTTAATTTGTTCATAAAAAATATACTTCATAAAAAATATACGTCAAGGACGGAGAATTGACGTCAAGGACGGAGACAATCGTAACAATACCAAAACAAAGCGAGGAATCTGCTTTACAGGATGGCTATTAGAACTCATGGGTCGTCAATTATCTAGGCCCATGGCCAATAACAATCGTAATACAATCAGAACAAAGCGACGTATCTGTTGTAAAGGTAGGCTATTATCAATGCATATGGTACCTAATGATCCGTGTCATGCACAAAATGGCAGCCTCCATGGAAAGACGTAGCAGACAATAGGTGCATCTAGAATATCACGTGGGGTTACTTGTCCTTTAAAGACCTGGTCCGAACCGAGAAATCAAATAGGTGAATTATATATCAATCTGAAGCTTGGGGGACACAGAAGAGGAAAATCAAGACTATTTATCCAGAAATTGCCATGCGGATGAGAAATAGTGGTTTGAAATCTGGAATTCCGGTGGAATTCAAGTGCTTCAAAACCCTGAAGTTACATCGCTAATAAGAGCCTTCGAGCGGATGACGTCATATTTAGCGAGCGATCGCGAGCCTGTGATCTTTCTGCACACAGTATGCAATGTCAATACGGAATGGTACGTAACTCGTTAAGACTTATTTTACTAATTAAAATGATTTTTTTTTAAATTAAAACTGAATAGAATAGATATGAATGGGGATTAATCGTCGTTCCATTTGATTTTGGGCCTGTTATGAGTCGATTATGCTCTTCACGTTTGTAGGCATGCCTCGCACAATAATGAGTGCATTGCTTGTGTTAGGTTTTAACTTTGTCATGTTTGTTAAACTTTAGATTTGGTTTAGTCTAGATTTAGCAAAATTATAGCCATCAAAATGCAAAAGGAATCATTCTTACCATATATTTAGACGAGATTCTTAGATTCTTTGTAAAATATTTATTGCAGGAATCTTGAAATTGCATTTTCGGATGCATGGACTGCATACATGGCCATGGCCTGCATCAGGGCTATCATAGCATGTCTATGCCGCCCGCGCTGCGGGTAGCCTACCTACCGGAGCTGCCGCGAACGCTAGGTTAGTAGGTATACTATAGCTATGGCCGCAGTTGTCGAAGTTGACAGTCGACGATATCCTCACGTTAAAGGCGGTCAGTCGCCGGTTTCAATGGGAAAAATCTGTGTTTGCTGATGCTGCAAAATAGTTCTTGCGCATACGAAATTAGGTCTAGTCGAAAGTATATTGAGGATCAGCGAAATGTCTTTCTCCTCGGCAAAAATCCGCATAGATCGCTGTGATATTGGAAGTTCTACTGAATAGCGAACGAATGCAAGTTTTGCGCTATGTGTATCCTGCAATCTGCTGTCTGACGCCGTAGCCTACCATTATAATTTATACTATACTAGAACAAAGCAATTTCATCTTTATTATGGATGACACTTTCAGTATTTCGGAGTTAGCGACAGATATCTCAATTCTAAACGTGGAGGGAGATTTGGAGCCGACTGCCTGTAAATGTTCAGGAAGCTAGCTGCTGCAGTGCTCATACAAAACGGGCAGACGGATGTGCCCTTGCAAGAGTGACGGCCATCACTGCACACTGCGGTGTTCCTGCGGGAAACGTCGCCCGTGCATCAACCGGGAACCCGATGGCGATGACGATGAATGAACTTCAAATGTGAGTACGGTAGATCATTATATCAGCCTATTTATCTGAACCAAGGTCTATGCAACAAATTCGATCATTTTTCTTGCGATTTGTCATTGTGTAATAACTAAATTAAGACTCAAGAGAAATAGAATTAAATTAGTGTGCATGTGAGATCATAGATGTCACAGCCAGGGCCAAGGTCTGAGAATGAGATAGTGTGTTTGTAAGAATCTTCATTCAAATTGAAACTGAAGAAGGAAGAATGAGAAGAAGAAGAAGGAATCTATTTATAAATGAAGGTATGCCAAGATGTAATTAGAATCAACACCAGACATGTCAATTGGTGATTGGCGAACTGGCTTAACCTGTGTGAGCTGTGACGAAGTACCTCCCCCCCCCCCCCCCCGTAAAAATACCAACAGAAATTGATTTGAAGGGGGGAAGTCTAGTACAGGCTTTTGCAAGTCAGAGTCACAGTAATGTTTGAATGTATACACTGTACATGTATGTATGTATATCTAATTGTGACTCCAAAGATTCAAATACACCTAGTGGTACCAAATATATCAATACAATGGAACCTATTAATATTTTCCCCTACAAATTTAATAATTTTTTCACCAAAACAGTATTTCCGTACTTGAACTTTGAACAGGGTGGAATGTGCACTTTACATTATTTACATTTATTTTTTCCTTACTTTATTCACTGTTGTTTTTCTTTTTTCTTACTCAATGTAGAAATTTGTGATGGATCGAAAGAGAGAGCTGATCTAGAACGCGTCACCATCCAGTTCCTCTGCAGATTCACAGATGTTTACTTGGATGCCGTAGCAGCTGTAGAGCCTACCCAACCTGCTGAAGAAAGGCCTGGACCGAGCAACGGCCTGCATCATGGTGTAGATATGTGCCCATGCCAAAGGAGGTAGAGAATGTGTGTGTTGCCATGTCCGCACCTGCGTCATGACTGCTCAATACTTCACTGATGCATTTCTAAATGGCATATCTTGGTTGCATGCATGGCAGCAAGCAACAATGAATTTCCAAGGGACATTCCGAGGTTGAATGAATCGAATTGAAACCACATGCCGCATGTTGGGCGAACTCTTGACCTCTTGTGCAAACATGGTCCTGGCTGTTGATCTCTTTTGGGGAAAGGGCTTGTGAAGTAACCAATCAGAGTACTGGAATCAACTGTTTGAAGGACACAATGTGTACTTCGGTTACATTTTGCTGGATCCTGACCCTGTCATTAGGTGTACATACGTTTTATATCAATATTCAATAAGTATAGATATTGCCCTTCACTCTCATATCAAATTCAGCCTGGCTCATAATAAAACCATGTGAGTTTTTTACAGGTTTATTATTTGTTTCATTTCCATTTTGGGGGTCATAAAATAACATTATTTTTCACCAATTTTGTCACATTTTTCATAGAAAAATAGAGTATGTCATGGATCTCTAATCCCTCCTCTTTTATTTGATGTGTAAATCATGACAATCAGTAAATGTTAACTAGTCCAATGAATTTCCAAGGGACATTCCGAGGTTGAATGAATCGTACCGGCATTATGCCTACAAACAATTCACGTATATATTCACTAGGTTTAATATTCACCATGGGTACTTGGGAGCAGGAAACAGGAGAGTTGTTCCATCATGTGCTACACTGCGGATAAGGTATGCCTATCTATTCCCCACGAGGGCTTACAGGGCTTCGTCAATGGAGTACAAGATTGAAATCCATCTAACATCAATACTGGTCTATTTTTTATGTCTCCTTTTATTGTTGAAATTTAGATCTGCTGGACATAGAACTATTATCCTTCTTTTAAAAAATTTATTATAGTTCCCGTTTATATTCACCTTTTTCTTGGTGATTGTAGTATGTATGTACAAAAGAAAGCATTGTCTGTGTGTAATCATTTAACATAATATTTACGTAAACATTTATCAGAGAGGAAATATATTCATGTCATTTGAAACAAACCAAAAATCTTATCTGATAAAGGGTTTCCGTTATGACATTGTATAAACTTCATTTAATCTATTTTTCCCTGTGTATTTCAACGCATTCCATGACCATGAATATGCATGTCTTCTGTGATGTTTTTCTATTTATGGTGAATATTTAGTCTGATTTGTCATGCTGTTTTTAGCTGAACTAGCAGTCCATTGGGTTTGCTACATGATGTACATTGTGTGAAGTGAGATGCCCATGAATTACATAAACTTCAATAAGAGTTTGCCATTTGGTGATCATAAGAAGTGGTTGATCAAAACGATTGTAATATATTGGATCAATGCATGTAATTACAACCAAACAATACCACTTGCCAGCTATAAGTGATTGTGTGTGACGTACATTTAACAACATATCTGTTGTACCTATCTGTATTCCTGACTGTAGTCATTTTATTTAGGTATTTATGGTATTATAAACTGCAGTATGTCAATGTTGCAATATTCAATGAAAATACCCTTGCCAGCATATTCCTGTGTGAATGTCCATAATATAATGCAATATGAAAACTATACATACATGTATGTCCAAAATAAATCTGCCATTGAACGTTGCCATTTTCAGTTGAATGTTGGGTAGCCTTTGATAATGAGATCATACTAAATAGTGAAGTTGTTTTTGTTCCAAGGTTTACTTTTATTGTGATCTGTATACACTGTTTGTTTTAGAATTTGCTTATGCATAGATCCACAAACCTTTCCTGAAGTATGCCTACATGTATACTGTTGAAAGTATAGTTTTACACTTCTCAGCTGATTTTTGTATTTTATTTATTACAATTTGATATACATGTATTCTAGATCCACAAACTTGCCTTGAAACATGCACATTTAGTGTTGAAATAATAGTTTTGCAATATGAAGTTGATTTCTTCTCATACTAGTTGTATAGATTTATCAGCAGTTATATAATTTTTAAGAAACGTATGTATTATGCATACAGGGACATTTCTGTTAATTTTTTTTATATGCCATTTGCTATTCCATATGGTATGCCTATATACTGTTGAAAGTATAGTTTTATACTACTGAGCTGATTTTTGTAATATATATTTTAGTGTTGACAATATAGTTTCAATGTTCAGTTGATTTTTACTCTCACTTGGGTAGTTTTATTACAAGTTATAGATGTATTATTTTAAAGAAACTTAAAAAGTATTACATACAGGAACACCTTTTCTACTTTTCCTTTTCCTTGTGATTTGCCATTTGCAATGGCACTGCATGTAACATGCATGGAAGTAAAGGAAGACAGCATGAAAAAAGTACTCTTCATTGTGTGTACGTGTCACAAGTTTTGAAGTATTGTAATCTACATACCTTTTATTTCATTTTATTTTTGTACAGTGGAGCATCATTAATGAACTTCTTGGAACAAAGGAAATTCCCTCTTTATATCAAAACCTTATTATACCAGGGCTAAAATACAATAGAATACAAAAAAGTGGGGACTGGCAAAAATACTGTCTTATAATGAGTTTGTTATACCATTGTTCTTTATAAGGAGGTTCCACTGTACAATGTATATACGTGGAGGAAGGCATATGGAGTGAGATAGGAGAGAAGAGAAACAGGAGGGAAACAGAGAGAGAACAAGGGAGAAAAATTATCAAGGTCATGAGAGAAAGAGAGAGTGAAAGATAAGATAAACGGAACGAGCTAGAATCAGGGCTGTCAAGTAAAGTTTTCCTCCTCAAGTTTATCAATACAAAATTAAGATTAATCTATAATTCTATTATCAGGCCCCCCTTTTTTTTTTCTTATTTTAAAAATAATTTCTGTCAACTCTTTGCACGATGGCCATTCACTTAGTGTCCAGTTTGTAAAGATTGATTCCCCTCTTTCGAAATCAGCCAGAGACGAGAAAGAGAAGAGAAAGAGGAGGGAGAGAGGGAGACAGAGAGAGAACAAGGGAGATAAATTATCAAGGTCATGAGAGAGAGAGAGAGTGAAAGATGAGATAGAGAAACGGAACGTAAGTGAGAATAAAAGAGAAAGTGGAAGGGAATATTAGTGGGTGTAAGGCCATCGACAGGGTTCACCTCGGGGCGCACCCGGCGCTGGCGACCGTAGCCCGTGAAGGTACACTGGCGATTTGCAAATGGTGTGCAGCTCAAGCAGATACAACACGAACTTTTTATTCAAACTTTCCTTGGAGGAAACAAGCAGCCCACATCCAAATTATTTCTTTGTGTTCAATCCACAAATTGTACGCGCTGTGGATACGTAATCTCGTCTGACTGTCTCTCCTCTCGACCTCCATTTCGTTCGAAAACCGCTATTATTTTCGTGCCTCTAGCCTATGCATGGAGTATCCCCGAAACTGAAACATAGCGTATTGCTGGCAAGCTCAGCTCTCGCCCCTGCGCTGGCAGGCTATTTACAAATTGTCCGAGCGATTCCGGAAATCTCCGAACTTGCCTTAGGTGGGACAGCATAGAAATACACGGGCACCGACGACTGACCGCCTTTAAACTTATTGGCCCTACAGCCAAGCTCAAAATATTGGTTCATTTTGAAGAAATACTTTATATATAAATCACAAATGGCCAAATTCGTTAAGCCCAGTCGCCATTTATATCCGCCAGATCAAGTGAAAATTTAGTCTAGTTGTCACGGTTGTCACGGTTTTGCAAATCTCTATCTCCTACATTTTCTCCCGGTCCTCCTCTTGGCAGTGGCTCATACTCCCACGCTACTACCCCTAACCTTGCCCCTTCACCTGCGGCAGCATCCCCGTCTTCATCACCGGCCAGATCACTATTGTCCTCGTCACTGTCACTACTGCCGCTGCCAGAACTCGATTCACTTTCATCGTTTCCCTCATCTTCTCCACTTACTTCCTCACCATCCTCTACCTCCTCGTATTCACAGTCCATCAGCAAATCATCCTGATCTTCTTCGATCACAACTGACGCCATGACAACTCAAAACTTTTGTAAAGAAACTTTATTATGCAGCGTTCAATGGACTTCTCCCCGCTCAACTTGTGTTGTTTATGTACAAATACATGCACGATTGCGTCGCGGCCTTCTAGTACTAAGTTCAAGTTCTAGCGGGTCTTCATAAGATGACGTCATAGCGCTTGCGATTTATTTCGGACCGGCTCACCCGTAAATGGCGGGGAGGCTGAAAATTATTTTTTTTTTTGCTTATTGTGCAATTACGAAATGTCTCATTGGTCTTAATCATATATTTGTGTATTCTACGTCCAATAAGTTTTCCATTGATATATAGTTGTTCAGTCACCGGACCGGACCGGACCACCGGATCGTCTAATAAACATTTCGTCTAATAACCATTTGGTCTTATAATCACTTCGTCTAATCATCAATTCGTCTATAGCCAATTCGTCTAAAACCAAATTATGTCAAATACCCATTTGGTCTAAGTACCACTTGGTCTAATAATCAGTTCGTGTAATGTTCACTTGGTCCAGTATCTATTTCGGCTAAAACAAAATGGTCTAATCATCATGTCGTCTAATAATAGCCATTATGTATAAACCCAGTTGGTCTAACGCCCATATGGCAAGCCTTTTTACTATTTAAAGTGATTTTGTGATATCACAAAATCGATTTGTGATATCACGTATTGAATTTTTGATATCACAAATTCCCATTGGTTTATCAAGTGAACCCAATTTTTGATATCAAGAAATCGAATTTGTGATATCATAAATTTAATTCGTGATATCACAAAATCGAATTTGAGATATCACAAATTCGAATTAGTGATATCACAAATTGAATTCTTGATATCACAAATTCGATTTCTTGATATCAAAAATTGGGTTGATGTGATAAACCTATGAGAATTTGTGATATCAAAAATTCGAATTCGTGATATCACAAATTCCATTTTGTGATATCACTAATTCGAATTCATGATATCACTAATTCGAATTCATGATATCAAGAAATCGAATTTGTGATATCACGAATTCACAGGTTATTCGAGCATTAATTTAGTGCAGAAATTCAGCTGTGTATTCGAGCGTTAGTTTAGTGCTCGAATTCACTTGGTTTTCGAGCTTTAGTTTAGTGCAGAATGTAGTATAAGTTTGAATAAAAATAGCAACACAGTTTTCGCATTCATATCCTTCACTGGAAACGAATTTAAAATAATTTTAGACGAATTGATACATGTAAATTGATTGGCAACATATCAAGAATTCAATTAATGATATGTTGTCAATTTAAATGAAACCCGCCAAGCTGTTCATATATTTTCGAGTTTTCATTGTTTAATGTATATATATTTGTTTTTATGAAAAATATCACGTAAAAAGAATTTATGATTTCACCTGCATTCCTTAGATTTACATTTAAAGCAAGTAAATAGTCTCAAAATCAACTTATTTTTACGTAGATTGGCAACATATCAGTAATTCATTTCGCGATATGTTGCCAATTTCATGTACCGTATACTAGCCATAGAGATCCTGTCTATGAGTGGTATGTCCCATGCCCTGCATTGCATGTATGCACGTGTTGCATTGCGCTATGCTAGCACGTGCACCGTATAGAAGCACACGTGTGGAGCTTGAGTTCTCCATCTATACTGTAGCCTTTTGTAGTTGTATAGTGACCACGTGGTTATGCCTCGGGGTTATGCCTCGTGGCCACGTGGCTATATGCCTGCACGCCAGGGTATTGCTGTGGGCAACTGATTCGAGGTTTAGTTTAGTGCAGAATGCAGTATAAGTTTGAATAAAAATAGCAACAGAGTTTTCGCATCCATATCCTTCACTGGAAACGATTTAATGTATATATATTTTTTTTAATGAAAAATATCACGTAAAAAGAATTTATGATTTCACTTGCATTCCTTACATTTATATTTAAAGCAAGTAAATAGTCTCAAAATCAACTTATTTTTACGTAGATTGGCAACATATCAGTAATTCATTTCGTGATATGTTGCCAATTTCATGTACCGTATACTAGCCATAGAGATCCTGTCTATGAGTGGTACGTCCCATGCCCTGAATTGCATGCATGGGTGTTAATCGGTGGGGGACAGGGGGGACACGTCCCCCCCCCCCCCCCACGATTTTTGGGGTGGGGGACATCATATCAAATGTCCCCCATGTTTTGTCAGAAAAGAAGGGGGACCAATGGGGGACATGTGATGGTGTATACCTTGTCAAGGAGATATAAATTTCCATAGAAAATTAGCAATGCCAAAAAATGTCATGTACCTTACTTTTCAGTGCATTCTCAGTTTCGGACGATAGGGCCAAGTGCAGTACATTGAGACGGGATTGACCAACAGTACACTCCAACAGCATTGGCATGCATAATATACATGCATACATATGGCGAGCTTTATACTAGCGCTAGCTATCCAGAGCGAGCGGGGGTTTGGCCGCGCGTGCTCACCCCTCTATGCCTAATATGCTCTATTATGTGTACTGTACGACGGCATACACTCTCTCACACGTAATACTACCTTTCAGCGAATTGCGATCGATCTATATCGCGGTAAGACGTTGACACCACTATTCTGTGCAAATTGATTCTTACATTAAGCTGGTAAAATTGTTCTAAGTCAGTCAAGCATAAACAAATATTCGTGTATTTGGTATCACATAAAAGAAGAGACTTTATTCATACTAAAAGTGCTGTTTTTTTCCAATCCTATTTCATTATCAAGATATCTATCACCAAAAACGGGTTTCCTTTTTTCTGGGACGCACTGTATTGTACTTGCGATCACTGATGATTAAAGCCACTGTTTAACATTGTGGTTGATCGATTTAAACAATTCTAAAACTGAACTGCCTGACCTGTCTAATTATGTTCAGATGGATGAAAAAACAACCAAGGATGCAAAAATAATGATAGCAACACATTCACTATCGAGATATTTATGAACATTGTATTTATTATGAGTCTCATAATAATTCTGGCACAGTAGTCTATGGGGTGATACTTTCGGTTTTCACTTTTTTGAAGCACTAAATGATAATCTTGAAGCATAATTTTTTCACAGGTTCATTTTGACATCCCATCAGATATTCTGATAACATGTATAGACAAGCAGCTCAGATTTTTAAAACTGAACACAATGTGAGCCAATGCCTTTAAGATAATCTTCAACTAGCAAATTCGGCCACTGTGGGTGGCAAACAGATTTAAAGCTTTTGAATCAGACAGTAGCCTTATAATTATCATTACATGTGAATTCATCGGATATTTGACAGAATTGGTACAATTCACTCTCAGTTAAAGTCAGTCAGATTTGCTACTTTGTCATAAGTTTGTGATGTCAGTCTAAGGACCATAAATTCCCATTTTACCATCAAAAATCTTTCCTAATATATTTTCTGAGATTAGTCATGACAGTGTTCTTGCATTCATGCACGTTGATAGAATGACAATCAATTTCGTTTAGAAAGAGCCCCACCCACCCCCCCCCCCCCAAGAAAACAAATGTATTTTGATAAATGTGTATATTCATAAACTTTATTTCGTATACGAGTGCATTCTTTATCACTTATATTATGTTTTTAAAAATGTTTATTTTTCATATAAATGCATATGTACAAAACAACCCTTAGATACAATAAATAAAAATTGCGAAAATAAAGGTACGAGGAAAGTGTATCTCAGAAAATAAGGGAATTTGGCAGTCAAGTCATCAGTGTGCAAATGTCACCACAAACTCAAATTTGTCAATACATGTATGTATTAATCAGATAGTGTTTTTTTAATGAACATATTCATAGCTTTCCTTTAAATATTTGGTCAAATATTTCTTTTAAATATGTACTGTCATTATTAAAATAATTATTTTCCATTGCAAAAATTTGAACCTACTATCGATATAGCGAAACGCCTTATTGAGTGCTGATTGCCAGGCATTAACAATATAGCAAAACTACAAGAGCACCCAAATTAAAGGGCGAGTCAATTAGAATTACATTTCATGATAATATCAAAGTATTGTGTCAATATTGCTAGAAATCGCATATACTTTTTATTAAAAAGATCTGTGTACTTCTCTAAGCTTCGTTGAAATTGCCTAGATCGCACGTTTATCAGCTAGTCTGTCACGCCCCTCGAAAAATAGGGCCCAGTCACGTGCCTTGTCAGGTGACCTGTGACGTACCATCGGGAACGTCTAGCTAGCGGACGGCGCTTGTCTGTGTATATCCAGTGCAGGGAATTTTGGATAGGCATGATAGGAGTGCATATCTCAAGAAAATGCCGCGGAGATGTGTTGTTGCTGGGTGCAGCAAAGGCACCAGCGATGGTGTCAGTCTGCACACCTTTCCTAAAGGTGATGCAACTCGAAAAATTTGGATTTCAAGGATCAAGCTGACGCGAGCTAGCTCAGTGGGATGGCCCTTCCGTTCACAGTACTGTTTGCAGTGACCACTTCAGGGAGGAGGACTTCGATAGTCAGGCCCTCAGGCCAGGGGCTGTATGACCAGCTAGGATTTGCGCCCAAGAATAAAATGCTGCGGCCGACAGCTATCCCTGTCATCAGACTGGGAACTGAGGGCTGTGGAACTGGAAGCCAAACACAGGGAGCTAAAAAAACAAGAGTCGGTCTGCAGTTCTGAAGCTGGAGTCACTGGAAAACAAAACAGGGGGCTAAGGAGCTAAATGGTTAATTGAGGAAGCTCATTTTTGAGGGTCTAAGGAGAGAACGGGCTCATGGGCAGAGCTAATTTTAGCTGCTCGCGATCTCACTACTCTGGTACACATACGGTGCATGAACTGAGTCAGCGGTCGCAGCGCTGTTTTTAACGCTGTACATGCCGCGCCACTGCACTGGCTCGATGTCGCATGCAGATTGATCTCGCTGAGCCGCCGCTAGCACTAGTAATACCGCGTTCAGTTAGGGGGCACTAGGTCGCCCAGCTCACCGCTGCGCTGGCCTGGGAGGCTAGGGAGCGACCGTTCCCGGACAATGGGCTGTGCGCATTGTTTTCTCATATTCTAGGGAGCGAGTCGGAAGCCAATCGAGGTGCGGTTAGTGAAAATCTGAAAATCGCATATCATGGGAGCGACCCGAGAAGGTTGAAAATGGGGGACGTCACAGCGGCACATACATGTGTGACATATATATGTGAGTGCCCCCCCCCCCCCCCCCCGGAGGCAGCTAGCTTGCAGCACACGATTTTGCTGTAATTGTTGTAATATATTTAGACTTTCATCCAGTCTTTCAGTGTACTTGGTTGTTATCATAAGCACGCACACAAAGATTCGCAAGGTACGGTCAGCAGTAAAGCGACTGTCCCCACGTCTACTTGTCTGTAAAATATTACGTTTTTCCAAAACATAAACCTAATCCAAAAGAGGAATTATCATGGGTAAAGTGTTTGAAAAAATGCCAGACTTGTCATTTGACATCTACTAAAATGTCTAAACAACCTATTCAAATCCTTTTGGGGGACTTAAAGATTGTCGAAATTGTATAAATAGTGATATGAAAATGGATAAATTATCATTCATTTACATTGCCAACATATTAGTCAACCTTAGTGGCTTCGCGGGGGACTTCCCGATGCTACGTCAAATCGCTCTAGCCAATCAGCTGTCAATTTTTGGGGGCGTTCCCAAATTAGTGAGTTTTTTGACCAATTTCTTGTTACTGGGCATTTTTTTTTCTGTAAAAATGTCAGAATTGTGTCATTGGACCTATGTACTACATTTTTAGCCCCAATGTTGATTCTAATTGACTCGCCCTTTAATGTACGAGAAAAAGTGAATACATTCAGGGAGATCTTTGTGTCTCAGAAAACACATTTCCCCATAATTGTCTTACCTAATTAAGTTATGCTGTACACGTGGGTATTTGTGGTGAATAACATAGACCCTTAAACAGAGAGCTGAAGAAGACATGCATTACAACAATGTTGCAGCATTTATATTGCATACTGCAGTCATATAATTAAATAGTGCATATTATGTGTAAATATTCCTTTCAAGGGATATAAATAAAGCACAAGAAATCCTTAGGCACCCATCAAGCAGATATACAGAGAATTCTTAAATACATGATGTAGTGAGGTATATAATATATGCCTCACTACATCATGCATTTCAGAATTATCTAACTTTTATGCATGTATACATTATATACATGTATGCATAAAGTTTGTGAACAGTTCGGTAACTTATTGCAAACTACATGCAGTTTTAAGGGCAAAAGCAATCTTTGATTTTTTTTTATTGCAGCCAGATGGACAGTGACTTTGTTAAACTGTAGATGATCAAACTAGTAGACTTTGATAATTCCCCATGATGTAATGAGGTAATTGCATGCATAGCTGTCAGCCACGAAAGGCTCTAGACTGGCTTTGCAACTCTGTCAGTTAAAGTCCAGACGATTTTCAGAATTTTGCATCTGAACATCTCTAAATTGGTTATACTGGGTGCAGAGTTTCATAATTTGTAGTAATTGGGAATTGGGATGAGGAAGAAGAATGCTTCCAAAATTCATAACAAATAACAGTGAACAAGGATGATGACATAGCAAGTGTGTAGTAGAATGCATGTTTAGCTGCTCAAGGAAGCAGAACAATCGAGGAACACATGCACAAATTCTGCACAGGTGAACTTGTTGAGTAAGTCGTATTATGTAATGGAATTACAGTGCCACATTATCGGAATTTGTGCACCTTCTATGTCATAATCCTTGTTTAGTGTTTACTCTTTTAGATTTTGATAATACATGTATTTCTGCTCCATGCAGGATCACAATAAATTTCACAAATCTGTATGTAATTTATATGATTTATGTACTATACCTGATGTGAAATTTTAAAAATCATCTCGACTTCCCCTTTAATATGGGAGGAATTTATGTGTTTATTTATGTAGTTGAAATTAGTAAATGCCACTTCAGCAATCAACAGGAATGATTTTCTTTCAAAACTATTGGGGTGCCTTTCCCCTTCAACTGCATATTTCAACAAAGTTTTGATGACCAATGTCTAATAATGTGTCATATATTTTTAGAAGTCCTAATAAAATATGGGAGATAATGCATTTTGTTTTGAGTTTGATATATGTTTAATTATACATATACAATCATATTCAAGTCGTTATTGAACAGAATAAAAAACAATGCAAACTTTAATTGGGGTAAAGAAAACAAATTAAAGCTGAACTGTAATTGTTCAAGTGTAAATAATTATCATACTTTCTTAAAGGACCTATGTAATGCAAAGGTATGTTGACCTGTTTTGATCAGCAATACCCTAATCTTTACTTGTAGCCAATAAAATATCAAAATATGTGCCATATATTTTATAATAACTTTTCTGTTATTTTTCTTCAGATTATTTAGAAACGCCCACAAAAAGCTTCCAAACCAAGATTCTGTTTGTGACATCTGTCAATCACTGCTTAATCAACTATGCAATTGACAAAAGACACTGGAAAACACCTTCCCTAAACAGTATAATTTGCATGTTTGAGAACAGTGGCAAATTAGTGGCTTTTGTTGCTGTTAATTTGTAGAACTTCCTAGCATAGCAACTTCCATTGAACTTGCAAGTACATGTATTTGGGTTGGTATTGTGTGCAAACATGGCAAATGCTTTTGTAGGAATATGGCCACCTCTTGGGAGCACGCATTCCAGGGTCTTGTGTCTAGTGCATGATAATTAAGTAGTGATTGACAGATGATGTCACAAGCAGAATCTTGGTTTGGAAATTTTTTGTGGGCGTTTCTAAGTAATCTGAAGAAAAATAATAGAAAAACTTATTATAAATATGTGGCACATATTTTGATATTTCATTGGCTACATCAGTGATGATTAGGGTATTGCTGATCAACACAGGTCAACATGCCTTTGCATTTGTACATAGGTCCCTTAAAGCCACTGGTTAACATTGCAGTTGATCAATTAAAAACAATTCTAAAAAATTGCTGCCTGACCTGTCTAATTATGATCAGATGAATGAAAAAACAACCCAGGATGCAAAAATAATGATGGTAACACATTCACTATCAAGATAAAATCTATGAAAATTGCATTTATTCTCGAAAATAATTCTAGCAGAGTAGTCTATGAAGAGGATATTTCAAGTTTTCATATTTTGAAGCACTAAATGGTAACTTTGAAGCATAATATTTTCACAGCTCAGTTTTTGCACCCCATCAATATTCTGATATCACTTAGGACCGTGCAGCTTCGATTTTTAAAACTGAAAACAATGTTAAAAAATGCCTTTAAAATAGGCACTTGAAAGGAAAGAATAATAATGGTAGCAAGTTCCCCAGAAGTAATCAAATTACTCATGAATTATTAATACTTGTAATGCTGATAAATAGACAATGAACCGGTCACCAATGAAACGAAACAGCATGAAAGAGCATAACTAGAGAGAGAGACAGAGGGAGAGAGAGAGGGGTGGGGGGGGGGGGGGAGGGGAGTGTAACAATATAACGAGGTATCACTTTTAAAGTAACTGGGAAGGTGACAAGATATTGTGTGTCCCCCCCCCCCCCCCCCCATGCTCAAGTTCGGATCGACGCCCATGACATGCACGTGTTGCATTGCGCTATGCTAGAACGTGCAACGTATAGAACCACACGTGTGGAGCTCGAATTTTCCATTTGTACTGTAACCTTTTGTAGCTGCATGGTGCATGACCACGTGGTTATGCCTCATGGTTATGCCTCGTGGCCACGTGGCTATGCCTGCACGCCATGGTATTGCTCATGGGCAACTGATACGGTACTCCAATCCGACTAACATCAAATTGGCAACATATCACGAAATGAATTACTGATATGTTGCCAATCTACGTAAAAATAAGTTGATTTTGAGACTATTTACTTGCGTTAAATATAAATCTAAGAAATGCAAGTGAAACCATAAATTCTTTGTACGTGATATGTTTAATAAAAACAATTATATATAGGCCTACATTAAACAATGAAAACTCGAAAATAGCTTGGCGGGTTTCATTTAAATTGACAACATATCCTTAATTGAATTCTTGATATGTTGCCAATCAATTTACATGTATCAATTCATCTAAAATTATTTTAAAATCGTTTCCAGTGAAGGATATGGATGCGAAAACTCTGTTGCTATTTTTCTTCAAATTTAAACTACATTCTGCACTAAACTATAAAGCTCGAATACCAAGTGAATCGAGCACTAAACTAACGCTCGAATACACAGCTGAATTTCTGCACTAAACTAACGCTCGAATACACAGCTGAATTTCTGCACTAAACTAAAGCTCGAAATCAAAGTTATTTTTTGCACAACATGAGTGCTAGAATTCCTTTGCCATTTTGTGATATCACAAATTGGAATTAGTGATATCACGAAATGGAATTCGTGATATCACAAATTCGATTTCTTGATATCACAAATTGGGTTTAGGCCTATGTGCTAAACCAATGGGAATTTGTGATATCAAAAATTCAATTCGTGATAACACAAATTTGAATTCGTGATATCAAAAAATCACTTTAAATAGTAATATGGCTTTTCATACGCCCACATCGTCTAATCATCGATTCGTATAATTACCATTACGTCTAATCATCGTTTGGTCTAATTCTCAGTTCGTCTAATCACCGTTTGGTATAATGTTCACTTGGTCTGATATCCATTTGGTCCAATACTACAGACAAATAGGTTAGCCTGTCATAGTTATATAATTGCATGGGCCGTGGAACGGCTGCAGGCCTTTCACTTTTTTAGTAGACATACGTTTCATATAATTCTGTTTAATGATTTTGTGCAGTATATATTTTGCAGAAGAGGTCACATTTTAAACATAATACATTGTAATAATGTTTGGCCCTCGCTCCACTCGCTCACAAAATGTTAACAAAGGTAGTTGGTACCCGGGCAATAGGCGTCAGTCCCCACTTCCAAAAACGTTCCATTTCCCTGCATTGTGGTACATGTAGTAATAATGATAATAATGAATAGAAACAGAATTACATAATGAGAGAGAAAGATAATGAATATAAAGAGTAATATAAGGAAGGACGGAAGGAAAGATTAATCGTTGAATAACATTACAATAGGGAGGATAGAATGTTATAGAACGATAAAGACATAACGTAAAGATAGAGAGTGAGAGAGAGAGAGAGAGAGAGAGAGAAATTGAAGAAGGATAAAGAAAACCATGGCAAAAGATGGAAGAGAAGATTATTTTTTTAAAAAGGTCAAACGAGAAAAAAGAAGAAGAAGAATATAACGAAATTTGAGATGAAAAGAAAAAGAAAAGATAAAAAGAAAGAATAATGTAAAATAGGCATAATGATAGGCAGATAATCCAAGGCCAAAGAGCCAAAAAAAAAAAACCCATAAAAAAATAGAAAGATGATAGAAGAAATAACAAAGATTGATATACGGAAAGATGGAAGAAGTGAGAGAAGGAATCAAACTATAACACAACTAAAGGAGGGATGCAAAAAGGAAAGGATTAAACCAAAGGAATAACATAACGAAAGATAGATAAATGATAGAACGTTAAAGATATACGAAAGAGAAGATAGCGAAAGAAATGAAAGGATGAAAAACAAAATAAAAGCAAAGTGCAATAAAACAATTGAAAATTCACTAAAATATTAATTGATTAATTAATCATTCAATGACTTTGTATTCATTAAGCACATGCAATTAATTCATGCCATGCTCCATCAGGTTACTTTTTCCCTTCTCTTTTTTACACCCTTACCCCACCCCCCCAAAAAAAAAAACAACTAAACATACAATTATACTTTTAAAAAGTTCGAAAAGTTACCTTTCAATGGAATGTCATAAAAAATGAATGTGTATATGTGTCGGGGCAATGTGTACCTAGTCTTGGTTGAAGTTTCTCCCGCCCCGGCCGCGGGGTCAGTGAAAATGTCCCTTTCTCCAGTTCAGGCAAGGGTTTCTGTGATAACTCCTTGGTTCAGGTAATTGTTTTAAACGTATAAACAGTGCATGGACAATAGTCAGTGGCTTAGCTATATTCCAGCTGGCAGCATGGGGGTAGGGGGAAGGGGGAGGCGAGGGACCATAAACCTAACCCTAATCCTAACTCTATTTCATATTCATGAGCATCCGCCATTGTTATTCTCCGTGGACCCGTTTAATGATCTCCCTCCATGCAATGGTCAGAGGGTTAGTCCGTAGTCGTAGCAAGAGGGCAAACAAGATATTAGCCCAGTTGGTCGTTCGACGAAACGATGATTAGGCCAAATGTTAATTAGACTAGTACGGCTATTAGACCACATGACAATTAGTCCAAGTGTTATTAGACTAATTGTGTGTAGACTAAATGATGATAGACCAAAGAGGTCAGACTAACTGACAAATGGACCAAATGATGTGTAGGAGCAATTTGATACGGTTTTGGACACGGTAATTTTCACTTCTGACCAGTGACATTCAAGTGGTTTGAGGACGTAGCGTCGGCTTTGCGCCCCGGCCAGTTTTGCGAGTTGCGACAAATTTTATGAGTTTTGTGCGATGCGGTGAATTGTCTATGGGAAATACGTGCTCTAAATCTCCTTTTTTCTACCTTTTGTCGATGTCGGCGATGATGGCCTTCTATACATTTTCTTTTCATTTGTTCATTCTTCAATGTAGGCCTATTGACTCGAGTTTGATTGCGGTGCATTGAAGATTAGGACTTACTTTGTGTTCGGGATTGTCACTCTCATTTCCACGATCACTGTTCTTATCGAGTGTAGAATTGGATCGTCCCATGTATTGTTATAAGTGGGGTATGATTTTGAAAATGGAAAACGCCACCGATGACAATGGCGAATTTTGGTGGGTATATCAACTGTAGAAGTGTTCTTGCTCTTGGATAATGAAGGGGATATCATTCTGAATGTTCTATTTCTATAGTAGGGTCCAACTTTACTTAGATCTAGTCTAGGCTAGTAGGCCTAGCCCTAGAGCCTACTGTAGTAAGTTAGATAATTATTTTGTAGATCCAATCATGGGCGTCAATCGCTCCTCAAACGTGGGGGGCAAGGCCGTACGCAGCGGGGGTGGGGCCACCCCCCCCCCCCCAGAAATTTCAAAATCATACTTTTTTTAAAACGGGTTTTAGACTTTTAAATGATCCAATATTGAAAGCGATCATCTTGCCCCCCCCCCCCCCCCGGAAAAAATTTCTGCGTACGGCCTTGGGGGGGGGGGGATATATTTTGGTTTTAACTAGTAATATACACACACACACACACACACACATATATATATATATATACATATATATATATAATGTGAAAGAAATGAGAGAATAATGGTGCGTAACTGAAATCAAAGTTCCCCAGAGCTGTCCTCCCGTTTTTTAATTTTTTGCAAAGGCTGAAAAAATGTCTCCGCTGGGATTCGAACCCGGGTCGTTGGCTTAATTTATAACGCCAATGCCTTAACCACTAGACCACGGAGACGGGTAAGTGGTTTCGACGACACCAGATTCAATGGACCGACAGATTGACAAATCTTCATCTTTATTAATTAATTCCTTTGTCGGGGGCAGGTGAGTTTTGAACAAGACAAGCCGCGTGCCTCAGCTGGATCCAAGCGAAATACAATGTGAAAGAAATGAGATAGAGGCGTAATAAAACGTCATAAAAGAAGAGAAAAAGAAAACAAAAAAGGAGAAGCGCTAAAAGGGACAAAGCTCCATGGAAACTCGCACAACCATGGTAAAGAAAGTTAAGAGGAGAGAGAGAGAGAGAGAAACACGTCACAAAGGAAGAAAGGGAAACAAAAGAAACAAAAAAGCGAGAAGGAAGGAAAGAGAGAGATGATGACGTAGTAAAACGTCATAAAGAAACCAAGGGAAGATGAAAGAAAGGGGTGGTGAGAGAGACGGGGGAAGGGAAAAGAAGAGAGGAAAAGAAAAAAAAAGGGGGGAAAGAGGGAGAGAGAGAGAGGGAGAGGAAAAAGGAAAATAAAGAGAGAAAGATGAAGCACAACGGAAAGATAAAAAAGAAAAGGGGGAAAAGGATGAAGTAGTGAAGAAAGAGAGTAAAGAGCAAAAGGAAGAGAGAGAGAGAGAGGAAAAAAAGTAGAAGAAAAGCAGAACGAAGAATGGAAGAGAGAGGTGGAAAGGACAAAAAGAAAACATTCAATTCGTACGAAATGATCGAAATGTTACATTCATTCCACGAGGATGAAGGGTTCCCAGGTGGAAAATCAGTCTTTCCTCCCTTCTCTTCCTGGATAGAGTTTCCATGGAGCTTTGTCCTTTTAGCGCTTCTCCTCTTTTGTTTTCTTTTTCTCTTCTGCTCTATTACGCCTCTATATCTTTCTCTTTCTCTCTCTCTCTCTCTCTCCTCTCCTTCCTGATCTCTACCATGGTTGCGCTGGTATCCATGGAGCTTTTGCGTTGTTTTTTTGTTTTTTTTTTGCGCTTCACGCTCTTTTGTGTACCTATCTAATAAATTTTCATCATTTCCTGATGAAGGCCTATGGCCGAAAATGCGAATTTTTTCATCGTATACGGACTTTTCATTCCTATTTTGTCTATAACTTTGCAAGTCCGAAGCAGAACTATATTTTATATATATATATATATTATTTCAAGTTTCATGTGAATTCTTTCTTCAAAGCAAAGGTACTGCAATGGGTACAAAAATGGCTCCCGCTTACGCAAACATCTTCATGGCCGAGTTGGAGGAGGACTTTCTCTCGAAATCTCATCTTCAACCCAGTTTGTACCTCCGGTACATAGATGATATTTTCATGATCTGGCCGCATGATATCGATGACCTCAAATCCTTTCATGAAAGGTTTGATTCACACAACGGAACCATCAAGTTCACCATGGAGAGTTCACGAGAGAAAGTCCACTTCCTTGACGTCACGGTCACTCTTTCCCCCAATGGGCAGAAACTCCAAACCTCGCTATACACTAAGCCGACTGACTCCTTCACCTATCTCAATTATAACTCATTCCATCCTACGCACATCAAGGAGTCAATAGTGTACAGCCAACTATTGAGGTACAAAAGAATAACATCCGACCCTCTTACCTACGAATCGGATGCATTGCAGCTTGGCAGGCATTTCATTGAACGTGGTTATCCGATCAACATGATCAAGAAATGCATGAAAAGGGTCAGCCAAAAAAGTAGAGAGAATCTTCTCGTCCAAAAAAGAAAAAGCAAAGGAGAAGTAGCAGTCCCATTTGTCTCCACGTACCACCCGAAATGTCGTCAACTTGCCCTTAAAGTCAAGAAAGAGTGGCCCACAATCACGGCCGATGAAAAACTTGCTAAAATCATGCCTAGGGCCACCCTCCATGCACAGAGGCAACCTCCCAATCTGAAAAGACTACTGGTGAGAAATCAGCTACCTGGCACACCTCAACCTAGAGGTAACAAGCCATGCGGCAAATCGCGCTGTCAAATTTGCCCTCACATAATAACGGCAAACTCCGTACGGCTCTCATCTGGTTATACGATCTATCCTCCCGATCACAACTGTGATTCAAGTAACATTCTGTACTGTTTTCTTTGCGACAAATGCCCTGAAATAGCCTATATTGGTGAAACAGGTACTAGATTTAGAGTGCGATTCAATAACCACAGATGTACCATCAGGCAACGGCGTACTGGTTTCCCAGTAGCCGAACATTTCAGCCAAGCCGACCATTCCCTGAATGATCTTAAGATCTGCCTCTTCGGAGGCGGGTATAAATCCGCTGATGAGAGAAAACTAGCTGAATTGCGCGCTATTATTCGAAGCAAGAGTTTTCAGATTGGGCTCAACAGAGACCTGTCATGGCTAGAGAAATATAGTTACTTTAAGTAGTAAATGTAATTATCATAATGCCTCATTACGCCTCAGTTTGTTAGAGCTCACCGGTTATGACCTAAAAAAATCTATAGGCCTATGTTTGATGTTTTATATTTTATTTATTATGCACTGTTCATTTGCATATATTATTGCGTCTATTGAGCTCGTAAAAATTAGCACAGAAATTTTGATCGAGCAACCACGCGTGTTGTTATGTGATTGATGTATTTTGCGCGGCTAAACGATTTATACATGTCTTTAACTTTTGTGTCTTACTTCTTATGCACCATTCTTTTTTATACATTATTGCGTCATAATTGAATTTATGGCTATTACGCTCATTAGGTTTAGCGCAAACTTCGAGCTAACTACCGCGCGTGTTGCCATGTCAGTTTGTTATTATGTCACTATTTATGAATTTTGCGCTCCTTGACAAATAAGCGCTCAAACTTTCACCTAGCAACCGTGCGTGTTGCTATGTAAGACTACACGTCAACTTGTATTATTACGTCACAATTTATGTATTTTGCGCTCATTAAAAAATAAGCGCTCAAACCTTTACCTAGCAACTAAGCGCGTTACCATGGTATATTACATTGTCAACTTTTTCTGAGCAGAGCTTCACATACATATTTCACTTTGTTCATTACCCTGAGGAAGATCCGTGAGGATCGAAAATTTGGTGAAAATAAATATAAAAGTTGGAATTCAATGCATTACCAATGTCTTCTCTGGAATTCATTAATTGTATCTCTCTCTATATATATATATATATATATATAGAAAAGACAAATATAAATAAAAAAACCGTAGAGATGGCAATTATCCGATATTTCGGGCATAGCCCTTTGTCAAGGAATGACAAATTTATTAAGCGTCAAGCAAAAATAAGGCAAATAAAAGACGCGCAAAATGGTTGCGTAGAAACAAGATGAAAAAGACGCGCAAAATGGTCACGTAGAAACAAGAAGTAAGAACGCGCCAAGAATACATAAAGAGAAAGAAGAAGAGCTAAGAGAGAGAGAGAGAGAGAGAAAAAAAAATGAAAAGAAAGAGAGGGAAAGAGAAAAGAGAAAGGGACAACAAAAAGAAAAAGATAAGAAAAGAAAGAAAGAAAATTACGTGATGGGAAATGAGCGGAAAGAAACATTAATTCCTCTTGGTTGGAGGCAGCCAAGGCGAAAAATCATACGTTCCTCTTCCTGCTTGCGTAGCTGGTCGGAGCTGAAAGAACTGCGTACTATGCACACTTCAAAGCTCTGGATGTCATGGTTGTGTGAGTTAAAGTGAGCAGCCACAGGTAATCCAGGCGTGTTGAGTCGTATGGACCTCAAATGCTCTGTCACACGATCAGCTAGTCGGCGCTTAGTTTCTCCTATGTAGAGCTGAAGACACTGGGTGCAATGGATAGCATAAATGCAATCATCCGTTGTGCAGGAGAACTTTCCATGGATGGCCCATTGAGACTTGGGACCCCTAATAGTGGTAGTGGCAGTGGTGACTTTACAGGTGTTGCATCTGGGTCTGCCACAGGGATAGGTACCGCTCTGGGAGAGGTCAGGAGTAGTAGGCAGTCGGGAAGATACCAAGGCTTGTCGCAACGAGTGATCCTTACGATACGCTATGAGAGGCGGCTCCTTGAAGATCCCTGCGGTAGTTGGGTCATCTCGCAAGAGGGAGAAGTTATCATTGATGATCTTGGCAACACGTAGGTTGGTGGGGTGGTACGTGAGGACAAAGGGTACCCTGGAGGCGGTGGCTGCCATACGAGGTTCCAAAACGCCCACGCGAGGTTGCTTGAGAATTCTGCTCTTGGCAGAGGTGACGATGCTATCAGGATATCCCCTCTGGATGAAGTAACCACTCATCTTATCAACCTGCCGTTGGAAGTCATCATCCTCACTGCAAAGTCGACGGACACGTGTCAGTTGAGAATACGGAATAGACCGCTTGCAAGCCGGTGGATGAGATGATGCATAATTCAAATACGCATGAGAGTCAGTCGGTTTGAGTAACCTTCACCGTAGGATGAGAACAGTTGAATTTGTTGACGAAGTTAAGTAGGTTCTCCTCCGTCCCGGTGGCAATACCAAGGTAGTCGTCGATATACCTTTTGAAGAGAAGGGGCTGTTGCGTGTCATCATCAGATAGAATCTTCGTCTCGAGATGGCCCATAAAGAGACAGGCGAAGGACGGCCCCATTTTGGTTCCCATGGCAACTCCTCGTGTTTGTCGATAGAATGAGTTGTCGAAGCTGAAGGCCGAGAGACTGAGAACCAGATCAGTGAGACGGAGGATTGTGTCATCATCAGGTCTGTGCGGAGATGGGAGCTTTTCAAGGAAGTAGCGGACAGCAGCGAGCCCATCGGAACGTGGGATGTTGGTATACAGAGATCGGACATCCATGGTAAAAAGTAACAAACTTTCTTCCGGAAAAGAAGTGGAGTTAAGCACCCGTATCATCTCTGAAGAGTCCTTCACATAAGTGGGTAACCTTCGAACCAAAGGAGCGAAAATGCTGTCAAGATACTGACTAATTAGTTCCGTGGGACAGTTGATTGTTGACACAATGGGGCGTCCTGGGTTTCCATCTTTATGGATTTTGGGAAGCATGTAGAATTTCGGAGATTTAGGTTTCCTCTGTAACAATCCCTTTGCCGCTGGAGGAAGCTTGTCAGAGCGAATCAGGTGATCGATGCTATTGGAAACCTTCTTCTGGTAATCGTCAGTTGGGTCAGATGTGCTATCGACGACTACCTTGGTATTGCCACCGGGACGGAGGAGAACGTACTTAACTTCGTCAACAAATTCAACTGTTCTCATCCTACGGTGAAGGTTACTCATGAGATCTCTAATAGATGCGTGTCGTTCCTGGATATTGACATCTCCCTTACTGACACCGGTATCAAGACTTCTGTCCACTACAAACCGACTGACTCTCATGCGTATTTGAATTATGCATCATCTCATCCACCGGCTTGCAAGCGGTCTATTCCGTATTCTCAACTGACACGTGTCCGTCGACTTTGCAGTGAGGATGATGACTTCCAACGGCAGGTTGATAAGATGAGTGGTTACTTCATCCAGAGGGGATATCCTGATAGCATCGTCACCTCTGCCAAGAGCAGAATTCTCAAGCAACCTCGCGTGGGCGTTTTGGAACCTCGTATGGCAGCCACCGCCTCCAGGGTACCCTTTGTCCTCACGTACCACCCCACCAACCTACGTGTTGCCAAGATCATCAATGATAACTTCTCCCTCTTGCGAGATGACCCAACTACCGCAGGGATCTTCAAGGAGCCGCCTCTCATAGCGTATCGTAAGGATCACTCGTTGCGACAAGCCTTGGTATCTTCCCGACTGCCTACTACTCCTGACCTCTCCCAGAGCGGTACCTATCCCTGTGGCAGACCCAGATGCAACACCTGTAAAGTCACCACTGCCACTACCACTATTAGGGGTCCCAAGTCTCAATGGGCCATCCATGGAAAGTTCTCCTGCACAACGGATGATTGCATTTATGCTATCCATTGCACCCAGTGTCTTCAGCTCTACATAGGAGAAACTAAGCGCCGACTAGCTGATCGTGTGACAGAGCATTTGAGGTCCATACGACTCAACACGCCTGGATTACCTGTGGCTGCTCACTTTAACTCACACAACCATGACATCCAGAGCTTTGAAGTGTGCATAGTACGCAGTTCTTTCAGCTCCGACCAGCTACGCAAGCAGGAAGAGGAACGTATGATTTTTCGCCTTGGCTGCCTCCAACCAAGAGGAATTAATGTTTCTTTCCGCTCATTTCCCATCACGTAATTTTCTTTCTTTCTTTTCTTATCTTTTTCTTTTTGTTGTCCCTTTCTCTTTTCTCTTTCCCTCTCTTTCTTTTCTTTTTTTTTCTCTCTCTCTCTCTCTTAGCTCTTCTTCTTTCTCTTGATGTACTGTTGGCGCGTTCTTACTTCTTGTTTCTACGTGACCATTTTGCGCGTCTTTTATTTGCCTTATTTTTGCTTGACGCTTAATAAATTTGTCATTCCTTGACAAAGGGCTATGCCCGAAATATCGGATAATTGCCATCTCTACGGTTTTTTTATTTATATTTGTCTTTTCTACGTATAGTTTACCAAAACCGACGCAGAACACTTTCTTTATATATATATATATATATATATATAGTTGTAAATAAATGTAGATGGGAGAACGTATAGAAGAAATTATTTAAAGTAAGATAAAGTTCACTCCGAGAATAAAGACATAGTAGATATCCGTTTGCTTCCACAAGCGCTTTCGTTTAATTCTTCAGGTGGAATGAATAACCTGTTAGTTACATGCGTTTATATACAAGTAGAATCTGCCGGCCCATGGTATATATGGCACTGATAATGTTCCCTGTTTGAATTTCATGGGGGATGGGAGTAACCGGTGTCTACTATAAAACCAAGTTTCTTCACATTTATCATACAAAATAAATACTTTGGATTGCAAGACCAGTGATTATAAGTTAATTATTGCCAGGCTTAGCTTTGCATCATGAAATTGGTATACTTCATATACACAAGCGTAGCCAGGATATTTCAAAGCTCTTGTGATTTACAGCACATTTGAGAGAAAGATAACGGCTCGTAATACTTTTTTTTAAGGCGGAAAGTTAGTCTGACGCCATGGCTGCTTTTCAGTTATTTGGACGTAATAATGCACTGTATGTAACAGGGGTGGGTGCAGAGAGGGGGGAGTCTCCCCCCCCCCCCCCTCCTTATAGCGCGAAGCGCGAAAGCTCTGAAGTTTCAGCATCTTTATTTTAAGGCGAAATGTTAGTTCACGGCCCTGGCTGCTTTCCAGTTATTTTGGACGCAATACTGCACTGTATATAACAGGGGTGGGTGCAGGGAGTGGGAGTTTCCCCCTTCCAGCGCGAAGCGCAAAAGCTCTGACGTTTTAGCAAATTTAAGAGAAGGATAAACAGCTCGTAGCAAACAATTCTTTAGGCGGGAAGTTATAGTTCGACGCCCTGACAGCTTTTAACCCGTTGAAGACGGTAAAGCGCAGTGCGTTTTCCCCGCTGGGAACGGTGAAATTATTGACAAGCTCAACGAAGTGTAGTTGTCAAGGAGGGGGTATGGTCTATTGCGTTCATAGCCAATCAGCGCCTTGATCGCTTTTGCTGCTGGCTTACTGAATGTTCATAGTGTTCGCTGCCCGAAACTGCGCGATACCTCATGCATTATTCATTTTCTTGTTTCCTTATTGGCTAGTGCCGACGGAACTAATGAATAATTTATGAGGTTCCGGTGTCAACACGAATGTTTTTTGCTCCCCAGGGTTGGCGAAAGCTCTTATGATTTACAGCACATTTAGGAGAAAGATAACGGCTCGTAATACTTTTTTTAAAGTAGAACTTTAATGATTTTAAATATTGGCTTAATACTTATTATTGCATAGATGGCATAAATTAAACAAGGTTATCCAAATTCAACGCTTGGAAACATTTGAAGTAATGATTATTATCAATTATAAAACGGTAAAATACAGCCCCCGATATAGCAGCTGAAGAGCTCCTCGAACGCTGCTGAGATATGTGACGACACACCATGGACCAGTCCTGTCTAAGCAGACGATGTCCCATAACATCTTACACATTTTTCAGAGCCTATTTTGTCATCTCCTCTTCACTTATTTCTCTTCCTTCACTAGCGTCAGTCTTAACGTTAGTCTGTTGCCTCACTCTTAACTTCGTGTATGGTATTATTTTGATGAAAAATGCAGCTTTAAAAAAATAAAGGAATCAGTCACTTGTAAACAAAATAAGACGCCATTGTATTTTCAGCTGCTTGCACCGGGGCATGTTCGGCGTTTCAAGAGGGGAACGAATACCATCCTGCTATTATTCGGAGGGCTTTTCAATTTGAAAGTGGGGTTTATTTCATTGATCATTGACCCTTCTCCTGTGTATTTACAATCAAACGGCTTTAGCTATCAGAATCAGTTTCACTTTCCCTTTATAATCCCTGATAGCAGAAAGTGTTAAAAAATGACGTGATATTTACGTCGTGGTTTTCGTCTTTTTTACGTCCTGTAATTACGTCAATAAGACGACAACTTGCACCAACGCAAGACGTCAAGAGGACGTCTTATTTTGACGTCATCTCTACGTCTTCATTCCTCTTCCCTGATAGCAGAAAGTGTTAAAAATGACGTGATATTTACGTCGCGGTTTTCGTCTTTTTTACGTCCTGTAATTACGTCAATAAGACGACAACTTGCACCAACGCAAGACGTCAAGAGGACGTCTTATTTTGACGTCATCCCTACGTCTTGTACACTGTAAAAACTAAAGTGCTACTTTTAGGGGCATGTATAGTGACTGCACCTGAAATGCTGTTTATAGCACTTGTAGTGTGCTAATTTACCAGCAAAAAAAAATATGTGACCCTGGCGAGCCTCGAACCAGGTTCCGTTGATTGAGAGGCGCTGACGTTACCGATGGACAAACGAATGCTTCTTGCAATCCAGTTTAGTCATGGGAGTCAAGTAGATAACATGAACTATGTGGTGTCGTAAATTCACTATGTAACAATATGATCTGCTCTAAATCGTACAATGTGAGTTAGTCTAGCGGTAATGCCAGCTATTCTCGATCAGCGGACCCTGGTTCGAAGCTCGCCCAAATCATTTTTTTTAATGAATGCTTAGCAGTTTAAGGAGCCGTTCCAGCTCCAGTGAAAGTGCTGAAATAGCACGTTGTGTGCATTCAATAGTACTCTGAGTGCAGTCCCTATGCATGCCCTCAAAAAGTGCTCAGCACTTCAGTTTTTGCAGTGTACAGATGACGTCAAAATAAGACGTCCTCTTGACGTCTTGCGTTGGTGCAAGTTGTCGTCTTATTGACGTAATTACAGGACGTAAAAAAGACGAAAACCACGACGTAAATATCACGTAATTTTTACCACTTTCTGCTATCAGGGATGGTGTAAAATAAGGTCATGTTTAAATACACCAAACTCTTTATAATTTGATAAATAATTGCATTGCAATTACATTCATTCATTATAGGACGTCGTGTGCTTAAGCAGGATCGATCCCGATTGTGACGACATCAAAACATCGCTATATTTCTGGCGAATCCTCGGATATTCCAGATGCTGAGAAGAGCTTTTATTTGTGTTGTTTTTATAATCATCAGATACGCAGTTGACATAAAACTTATACGATTGCCATCTGTAAGCTTCCCAGTTTCTAGTGATACATTAATTGCCATAATTATTTGTGATTTTCTTTGAATATCTACTTTAAGGCGGAAAGTTAGTCTGACGCCATGGCTGCTTTTCAGTTATTTGGACGCAATAATGCACTGTATGTAACAGGGGTGGGTGCAGGGAGGGGGAGTCCCCCCCCCCCCCCCCCCTTCCAGCGCGAAGCGCGAAAGCTCTGAAGTTTTAGCATCTTTATTTTAAGGCGAAATGTTAGTTCACGGCCCTGGCTGCTTTTCATTTATTTTGGACGCAATACTGCACTGTGTGTAACAGGGTGGGTGCAGAGAGTGGGAGTTTCCCCCTTCCATCGCGAAGCGCGAAAGCTCTGACGTTTTAGCAAATTTAAGAGAAAGATAAACAGCTCGTAGCAAACAATTTTTTAGGCCGGAAGTCATAGTTCGACGCCCTGACAGCTTTTCAGTTACGTAATACTGCATCCAGGAAATTTTGCATTTGACCACCGCAGTTGAGCGGTAGAGAAGGTCGATTTTTATACATTGATAAACGGTTTTTCTATTCACTCACTTCTACATTCGGGAGCAGAACGAAAACCCTATAGGCTTGAGAAAGAGTCGAGAAAATCAGCAAGGCGACCTGAAGTTGAGATTTCTTTCAAAAGTTGAACCTTTGCAAATGCTGCTTTAGTGGGAGCGCAATATTTAGCAGGAGTCATATGAAGCTTACATTATATCGTTATATAGCGAGCAAAGCAATTAAATCTTTATTTGTTTTCAAACTTTTGGAACCCTTTAAGCTATTAAAGAACTATTTACTCGGGGAGCGAAATTACGAGATCCTGAAAGAAAACAATTAAGCGAGGGAGCAAAGCGATCGAGCTTTGGAAAAATTTTCGAATTTCAAACCTTCATAAACTAGATTTTCTAGTTCATTACCCTGCGGATTTGGGGGCGCGTGATCCGTAAAGATAATGATTTTTCTTCATTTCCCCCTATTTTTCTTTCTCTCCTTTGCGTTTTTTCGCCCCCTGCAAGTGCTGCCCGGGGCACGTGCCCTCTCCCCTAGATACACCACTAAGCGAAGAGACCTGTCTATAAACTTGCATTATAGAGCATCCCAAAATGGTTTTTAATGAAAACAAATAATGCACGGAACCCTTAATTGAGAATAACAATGCGAGCGAACGATTTTCTTCGATATTTTCGCATTGAAATAATGGCATTTCTTATTTCCTTACTTCTAATCATTAAAGAATGTGATGGTATTTCAAGATCAAACATCATGAGTTTGGGTAATTATTAGTTTTAACTAAATGTATCATAATTCTTATGTTATCGACAACCCTGGAAACGGTAACTTTGACGTTTTTAGCAAATTTTGAGAGCCAGTTAACGGCTTGTAGCGCCCTTTTAGGCCCTTTTCTCTCATTTCCCCCGTTTTTTCGCTCTCGTTTTTTTTTGTTGGTTTTTTTTTTGTGGCTGAATAGGGGGGGGGCGGTGCCCCCTGTCTACGCCAGTGTTCATATACCTGTAACTCTTTCATGTTTCTTGCAATAGTCTACGACTTTATTACAAAAAAATACAACAGTATAGAAACTAATACTAAGTAATCTTCATGAATAACCTCTCTTCATACACAAGTATACACGTACATGTTCTGTGCAGACAGGGCGTCTGCTTTAATAACAAATGAATGGCTACAAGTTCACAAATGCAGCATTTGCAACGTTTGCAGTCTAGTCCTGAACAGTTTTCTGCAATACAAAACTTACATGTAGTACAAAAAAGCTGTAATCACTAATATAGCAAAACATTCTCCCAATTAACAACAAACAAGATACTGATATAGGTATTATGTACTTGGACTTGACCGTTGGTGGAAACATGAACATTTAAGTCTAATGATCTCATGTTCACTTTGCATACTCTAATTCTGTTGTATTCATTTTTTTTTTTCGGAGCAGTAGTATTTTATATTCAAACACTTTCACATTCAGGCTCTTCATTTACATGCTAATTGCATAATGAATATTATAAAGTAGCGATGTCATTTGCCGGCATCGAGTCGTCCGCCTACGCAGGCCTACGTAATGTATCCATGATGATACAATCGCCATCTCCAAAAGCCACCTTTTTTTAACGTAAGAAATACATGTACTTGGAAATTTCACGATAGGTAATTTCGGTTTTGAATGATTTTTTTTTCACAATAAAAGTCCCAAAAGTGTGGGGGAACATTTTATATTGTGTCCCCCACCTTCAAATTGGTGGGGGGGGGGGACCGTCCCCACGTCCCCCCGGGATTGACGCCCATTGATCCAATGTGTAGCTACTAGTCTACTACTCACTCAACAGTTAAATGTACAAGCTTATCTGAACAGAAGATAGGGTTGTACTCCACAATAGCTTTTACGACTGAATAGGCATCTTACATTTTGTGTGTATCAGCGGACGTATTTCCAGTATAGAGTCTAAATAAATCTTAGATCATTCATACACTGGAGAAAATTAATTATTTTAAATTTCATTTTCGTCTCTGAATCCCCAAATTTGTGGCACAGTAAGAGTTGAAGAGTCCCTTAATAAAAGGCTTAATCGGGTAGCCTAATCTAGAAAATTGCATGGATCTTGCTGAGTCAGGGCAAATTTGTCTGTTTTTTACTACTGCAACAGTGAATGTTTATTGTTGGACACAGTTCCATTAAGGCATGGGCATATGAGTACTAGGCCTGTCCTATAATACTAGGCCTAGACTAGTAATAGTAGAATCGACTCGTGTAGTCTGTAATGACTGTACTGCACTGTAGTAGACACGGTAGCTCAGGGGCAGTTCCAGGATTATTATTATTTTTTTTTTTTTTTTTTGGGGGGGGGGCACACAAATGCAGGTTTGTCAATTTTGTTTGTCAAAAGTCGCTCAGTGGGGGAGGGGGAGGGGGGGGGGTGTGGCGTCAAAATTGTTTTCCCCATGCCCAGCCCTCCAAAATTCACTTAGGGGGGGGGGGGGGAGTATGGAGTCCAGTGTCCATCCACAATTCTCTGACAAGCTTAAACAGAAAGAAAGGTTTGTCGTTCTAAAGTTGGGGGGGGGGGAACACAACCACATAAAGGAGAGGGGACACAATGCATACTTTTCTTCCGGGGTGGGGGGGGGGCACGGGCCGGATGTGCCCCCCCCCCCCCTTAAATCCGCCACTGCGCTAGCTTGTAAAGCTTAAGTGTGAGTGTGGAATTAGGTTTTTTGACAGACGTGTATCAATCAGATATGATTAAATGTATTTACATCTGTGGACCTACCTGATAACAGTGATAAGTAACAAGTAACATTACTAACATAACAGTCAAACTCACAGAATAGTGGAAGCCTCATCTTTGAATGTTTTCAACTTCAAGTCTTAATAGACCACTTTGAAAACAAAAGTAATACATTTGTCCCTATCTAATATCTGCTGTATTTCTTTTTTATCCCATGGGCCATGTGTGGACTCTAGTGTCATGATGTACATAGATCCATGTTACTTCAATGTTAAATCACAGGCCGAGGACCAGACACGAAAATTGAGAAATAAAGTAACTTCTGAAATAAGAAAAGCTAAAAGAAAATATTATGTTGATAAACTTTCCTCTGCAATGGGGAGATCTACTGAGGTTTGGAAGGTTTTGAAAAATGTTTTACCGACATCTCGTACTAAAAGTAAAAGTACTGAAGCCGATGTAATATATCTCGTATATATGAGAGCTAATCAATTTAATCTATTTTTCTCTTCCATTGGTGCAGAATTAGCTTCTAATTTTCATGATCCTCCTCCTTCAATAAATGGTGATGAAGTTCGTGTTAACAGTAATGCTAAGTTCACGTTTCATTTAGTCACTGATGACGATGTTCAAAAAGAGCTAATGAAATTGAAAGATAATATTTATGTAGGTTTAGATGAGATTTCATCCATGTGTGCCCCTGTTACTGTTCCGTATCTTACCCATATAATTAATTAATAGATCATTTCTCGAGAACAAATTTCCAAACCAATGGAAAAAGTCAAAAGTTATTCCTATTTATAAATCGGGTAATAAAATTTCACCAAATAACTTTCGACCAATTTCAATATTACCTACGGTATCAAAATTGATGGAAAGATTTGTTCAGCGGCAGTTAGTATCATTTTTAGAAGAAAATAAACTTTTATCAACAGTACAATTTGGGTTTAGGAGTAAACACTCAACATTAACATCTTTGGTTAATATTACAGATGAATGGATGAACGCCGTTGATCAGGGAAAATATACAGGAGCAGTGTTCATTGATTTGAAAAAAGCGTTCGATTGCGTTGATCCCAACTTGCTTCTAGTAAAATTACGCAATATCGGTATCTCTGAAGAATGTTTGCAATGGTTCAATAATTATTTGCATAACAGGTTTATTTCAACTTGTATTGACTCAACTCTCTCAGCACCATTGCCCATTTCTGTTTTAGATATTTTTGATAGCATAAGAGATAAATATGATTTTACTTATAAAGATTTTGAAAACACCAAGACAGTGTAATTTGAATAGCCGATTAAGAGAGTTTCAAATCATATTGATGCATGAAATTTTTTACACAAACTTCATAATTTGTTTCCTTTTGGAACTGTGCAAAATAATCTGTTTTGTTTTTGCAAAAAGGAAGAGGAGACATACCGCCATATATTTTTTGGAATGTGAAAATGCTCGTTATGAAGACTGGATGTATAAAATTAGACCAGTAGGCCTATCTAATTATTAGCTGATTATATCTATCATATCCACTGTGAAGAAAGGAAGGGATCTACCCATAAATGATTTTGGCTAAACTTAAAAGACCAAGGGAGAGGAGAAAACTCTGCGCTCCTTGGAGTTAACTACTCAGTACGTGTAGCCGTAGGCAGGTATAAGCGATGACCTGGAACTAGCGATGCTAAGACCCCGTCACACCGAACACGGTCCGGGCCACGGAACGGGGGGGGGGGGGGGGGGGCACTCAGATATATGGGTGTACACATGCGCGTCCAAGAAAACGCGTAAAAAGGGGTCCTTTTTTCTGGTGGAACGCGTTAAGGGGTCCAAAAACGCTGATTTTCAACAAAAAGCGGTGCTTTTGACTAATCTGGCCGAACGCGTTTAGGGGGTATATTTTTCACTTTGGCACCAGTATGTAAATGGGACATTTTCTGATATTTTCAGGGATTTTCACGAGGATTCACAGCCCGATTTCAGTTCAGGGAGTGGCGCGTGGCAGTGCATGCAGATGGATGCAAAGCCAGAGAGGAGAATCGGGAGCGGAGAGTTCTACCGACGCAGCCATAGCAAAGAGTTTAAATACGAAGAGTGCTCAGTGCCGAAATAAAGCACGCGTATATATTTTGGTACATGTCGATCGGGCGAGGGGGAAAGGTTATAGTCTTAATCAAGATGTTTGTATTTTTTTATTTCCTTTATTTTTTCTTCTTTTTCTGGACAGCGCTTTTGCCTTTCGGTAAAGCCGTAACTAAAGGGTATAATCTTGATATTGACCCTTCAAATACAAACTTATTTCCTCAAACAGATAGAGGGGCTTCTGACTAGATGTTTGTATTTTTGTTAAAGTTATTTGCTATGAAATTTCTATTAATATTTATGTGATGATGGGGGGGGGGGGGGTCCAAACATGTTCCCTGATATTAAGCTCTATATGAGCAAACACTGCGATATCTGACGGGAATGTCGGGAAAAGTTATTTAAAAATAATAATGTGCTATCTTTATTTTTCTATTAAATCAGAATATTTCATTTGATATGATTTATGGAAATTATAGGGATTATAGACCTGCAATGTAATTTTATTAGCCTTATTCTTTTAAAATTCAAGACAGAAAAGGCTTTAATAAAATGAGATTGCGTGCGAGCAATTCCTTATATAAATATAAAGATTACATTAAGAGTGGCGTATCCAAGATTATATATCCAGGAATGTACATGCCCCTATGTGCCAGCCAAAACAAAATCTGACATAATATGAAAGGAAATGTGTACCCCACCCCCCCCCCCCGCCCGCACAGAAAGAATCTGAAAACTGTGATAATTTTGTCCTTGCTTGTCCTAAAAATTCAAAATAGAATGCATCTGATGATTTTTTTGTTCGTCAGGCGTGAGCCTCCCCCCTCTCCCTGCATTCCTGGATACGCCACCAATATAACCAACTTACGGTAAGTTATTTGTAATATTCTGCTGTAGAAATGTGAGACGACAGGCGAAGAAAACAGTATAGGGGCTTGCTCCGAAGCCATCACCAACGCAATAGGGCCTTTACCGATTGTACGAAAAGGGGGATGGCCTCCGTGTTTTGAATTGAATTAACTAGTAACCAACAATATAGCAGCTGATGATATAATTTAATTATTACCAATCCTATTCTGTCTTTGTAGGAATATCCCATTACTTTTGCCCCCATCTCTCTTTGTCTCTCCCCCTCTCATTTTTCTCATAATCTCTTTTCTCTCTTACAACAGATCTGTAAAAATGACTCCAATAGAATTGAGGAAAAATTAATGATATTAATAATAATAATATTTTTTTAATTTGTGCTTTTATTAGGAAATCAACAGAAATCACAACAATTACAAGTGATTTACATGATTTAAAAAAAACAACAAAAACCCCCAACAAAAACAAACAGTTAAAATAAAGCAATTGGAACAAAATTAAAAAATAATAATAAAAATGATATCTTGCCTAAATTGTGAAAAAACCCGGATCGAGCACCAAATTTAGTTTCGAAGCCCAAGAGCCTAACAGTGTTGTTCTATTAACCCTCCGAGTAAAAAGGCCCACCTCGCAAGACTGACCTCACAGTCCGGGCATGGATCAGTGGCGGATTTAGGAGGCTTTTACGATTTTTGCAATTTATGGATTTGATTTGATTTGATTTGATTTGATTTTATTCGTCAGGTATATTGCAATACAAACATAACCAGGTACCATGACAGGATAGCCCATGAAAGCCGAAATGGCTTATTTCCAATGGGGTCCTTATACCTAAATAACTGATTAAAAATACACTACGGCTACAAGACCATCGTACACGTACGACAAGTAATAAGAACGTACTAAAGTAGCAAAATAAAACATAATAACATTTTTATAAAGTAGGCGAAGATTACATAAATGTGAAAACAAGACTTACTCAACGGAAAAAAACTATATACAGAAAATCATAATGAAACTATCGATAATAAACGTTGGTTACATAAGTCATATAATATAGGAAAAAACCATCTGAGCTACAAAAAGGAGAGGAGAAATATAGTTATGGAGTACACACATTTTTCAGATGATGCTTCAATACCCTTTTAAAATGTAAAAAATTCTTAACTGACTTAACATGATTTGGGAGGGAATTCCAGAAAAGAATACCGTTAAAATAAAAGGAATTTCCAATTTTACCTTTCCGCTTAGGCACTACGAAATTAAATTGACTATTTCTAGTGTCATGCCCATGAACACTTGAAGAGCGAATAAAATTATTTGAAATATAGTGATCTGCATTAGAGTAAAAAATCTTATGTACATGGTGAATTAAAAGTTGTTGTGATCTAAGGTGTACATGAAGAAGACCAGCTGTTTCAAGTTCACTCTTCCCAATGTGTGTTCTTGGTGGTAAGTGATTGATAAATCTTACAATCTTATTTTGAATTATTTTTAACTTGTTTTGATCCACCTTGCCTAGACTGCAGTACCATGCCGCATTAGCATAATCAAATAAACATTGTATTAAGGAAAAACTTAAAATGCGTCTTGATTTTAAGTTCATGCAATTTTGATAACGATACAAGAATTTTAGACGAGCATTAGCTTTTTTGACAATACTGTCAACCAAACTTGATCAAGAAAGATCACTAGCTATATTTAGTCCTAAATACTTCACAGAATCCTGTCTCTTAATGAGTTGATTGTTATAACTTATATTGAAATCATCAGTATACTTCAGCCTACCCCGCGAACAGAACAAAATACTTTCGGTTTTACCAATATGTAAGCTAAGCTTATTTGCTGTCATCCAATTAACACAGTTTGATAATTCTAAGCTAAGTTTTTCCCCGATCAGCTTAGGATCAGTACCAGAATATAGTAACACACTATCATCCGCATATAAAAGTGATTTACTGTCGTTGACACAAACACACATATCATTAATGTAGCACATGAAAAGAATAGGACCTAATATGCTCCCCTGGGGAACTCCACATCTTATGGGCATAGAATCGGAGAGTACATTTTGCAACGAGACAACTTGATGACGATTGGTCAAGTAAGACCTAAACCATTGCACACATGCAGAATTTAAACCCATTACTTCTAATTTACTTAACAGTATATTATGGTTAACGGTATCGAAGGCTTTTTGCAAGTCAAGAAGAACCATCCCGACAAAACGTCCTTGGGAAATTTCGTTCCTGACAAAATCTAACAGGTGAATAAGACAAGTTTCAGTGGAATAACCATTTCTAAAACCAGATTGAAATTCGTATATTATTTTGTTTTCTTGAAAGTAGTTCTCTAATTGGGCATACACACATTTCTCTAGGACCTTCGATACTATACTTAAGACGCTAATCGGTCTATAATTGCTAACATTAGTTTTATCTTTCTTTTTATAAAGGGGTGTTACTTTTGCAATTTTCATTTCATCAGGGAAGGTGGAAGTTGAGATAGATAAGTTAATAATGTAAGTTAAAGGTTTATACAAATATTTAGCTCCATCCTTCAAAAATCTGGCAGGTACCAAGTCAAGCCCGGTACTTTTTGATATTTTCAACTTATTTAATTCATCTAAAACAAACTTTTCTTTGACAGGAGAAAAAAGAAAACAACCTTTCGACACACCCTTAGTGTCGTATAATTTTTGTAATTTAACACTGTCCGTTCCAAATTCATTTGCGTTGCTATCTGGCAGATTACTAGCTAATTTTTCTACCACAGTTGTGAAATAATTGTTAAATTCGTTCGCTATCCTCATATTATCATGACATAACTCCCCTTGGATATTAATAACATTCTCTTTAACATTCTTTTGTTTGTTTTTACAACCTAAATCTTTCAGATTCTTCCACAACTTTTTAGAATCATTCTTATGCTCATCAATTTGATTTTGGAAGTATTCATCTTTAGCCTGTCTCACTTTTCTTTGCACCAAATTACGTAAAAGTTTATATTTCTTTTCTAATTCTAAATTACCACAATCCTTTTTCATTCTTTTAAAAGCTATATTTCTTTGTCTTATTAACGAAATAATTTCAGCATTCATCCACTTATCGGTTCTTTGCTTAATTCTTACTTGTTTTAATGGAGCACATTTATCAACTATAGACATGAAAATATTTTGAAAATTGACCACGCAGTATTTACTTCTTTACATTCTAATATGTCAGACCAATTGACTCGAGATAAAACATTATTAAAATCATCTATACAATAGTTTCTCATACACCGAATATTTATATTTCTATGCTGTTTGAATACAGGTCTCATTAGCTTCCTAGAGCAGTAGGTTAAAAAATGATCACTTAGGCCAATTTCAATAACACCACTTTGACAAATATTTTCTTCTTTACCTCTGATTACATGGTCTATTAATGATGAAGTGACCGATGTTGTTCGAGTGGGTTTAGTTATAAGTTGACTCAAACCATTTAAATTCAAAATATTCTTGTTTTTTTTTTGATAATGAAGACTGCTGCAAAAGGCAGATATTCATGTCCCCTAAAATTATAACCTCATCATCTTTTGTTAATTTATCCAAGGTGTCAGTGAGATATTCAATAAAAAATGATCTGTAGGGGGTCTGTACACAACACCTAGAGTAATGGGTTTTGTATGGGGTAATAGAATGTCAATCCATAACGATTCAATATCATTTTGTGTAAGATCTTCTCGTACGTTAAATGCAATATCATTTCTAATATAAAGACAGACTCCACCACCATGTTCTCCTACACGGTCTCGTCTTAAAATACAATATCCATCGATACAAACTTCTTCATCGTTCACGGAAGAGTTTAACCACGTTTCAGTGATTGCAATTACAGAGATTCTATTTTGGGAGAAAAGGAGTCGTAGTTCAGGTATTTTAAACAGAATTGATCTAACATTCAAATGAACAAGATGCAACCCTTTAACATTAAAAGTATCATTAAATGATTCATATAAAGCGCTTTCATCAACAGTATTCTGTATTCTAACTTCAGGGATAGGAGGTAAAATTGGTTGAGAGGGTTGAATATCTTCACAGGATTGAGTAAAAAGGGAGTCACAAAAAGGTGGTAATGAGCACGTCAAACAGACCCAATTTTCATTGGGGTTATGATATAACCTGGTATACTCAGAGAGAGAGATTTCAAGACATTTAGCAATAGAGATCTGGTTATCCAGGGAAGCCTTGGGTTCTTTTATAATTTTCTGATTTTTTCTTAATGGAATATATTTGGAATATGGAATATGGAATATATAAAGTTATGGTTTTCATAAAGGTTTCGTATGATAGATTAATATCCTCATGATCATATTCTTCAGACCAATGTACTTCACTTAGATTTTCTTTCAAGTTTGCTAAGTTATCTGGTGTAATTTTTCTATAGCTTTCCGTTATTTTGTTGTTTTTTTTTCGATCCTGAAAGAGCGTGAGAATGTCGTAAAAATAGGATAATGATCAGATATGTCAGATAAAACAATACCTGAGTTAGGAAGTGGAGTGATATTACAGAATAAATTATCAATAAGGGTAGCTGTTTGGTTGGTGACCCTAGTGGGTTTGGTTATGAGTGGCAAGAAAGATGCAGACATCATAATATCAAGGAATTCTTGAGTATTTTGGCTATTGCAATTAGACAAAACAATCCTTGTTATTAAATACAGAATTATGCGTAAGCTCCAGTAAATAGTCTTATCAAATTTGAGTGTTCGAATTTGGTGGTCGATATAAAACAACTATCAAGATATTTTTGGAATCAGATATTTTTAGCTCAACAACGAGCGATTCAACGGTATCACTCATACAGTTGAGGTCATTATGAATAAAATAGTCAAAATCTTTCTTAATGTACAAAGCAACACCTCCACCAGTTTTGCCACATCGACTGTTTTCTATAAAATGATAATCAGGTAGCGAGTACAATGACGTGCAACTGTGGGTGAGCCATGTTTCAGTTAGGCCGATCGCAGAAAAGGATATTTGTGAGGGGTCGTTCATTAAGAGTCGAAAGTTATCAAAATTACTGTTCAAACTTCTTATATTCAGATGCATAACTGAAAAACTGTTATCTGTTTTTTGCAATGATTTAAACTGATTTACTGTAAAATAATCTGAGCTAGGGTAAGAAATATTCTCATCGCAACCTATAGTAGTATCATGAAAGTTAATTTGTTGTGCTACACGATTTTCAAAATAATTATGACAATCGGTTTGATCAACATTAGTGGTGGTTCTAAATATATCGAAGAAATCATCATCAGTTAATGAGTCAAAAGCAAAATTATCAGCCTGCATCATCGAAAAATAAAAAAGCGAGTAGTTATTAGTGGATCGGTTCCGACACACCCCAGGACTGCGCCAGCACGTGCACAGTCAAAGGCAAGATCTGTATAGAAGAAGGAAGATAATACTTGTAAGACCAGCGGAGAAAAGAAGAGAAACTAACATTTGATTACTTTTTTAGATCGATCGGAGGTCGAAGTATATTTCTTTGTAATTATGATATGAAGAAAATTAATTTAAATGCTATACCCATGTTTTATTTAGATATGTTAAATGCATGGCAAGATATAGATGAATGTAGACACTTCGAAAAGAACAAGGTCAATCCGATAATTTAAACAATAGAAGTATTTCAATGGTATAGAATTAATCCGTTGGGTAACATGAAATAATGAAGTTAATTATTCAATTGTCTCCAACGGTCACCAGAAGGTGGTAACACACGCAACTGCTAAACACAGCAGTTGCGTGTGTTACCACCTTCTGGTGGCCGTTGGAGACAATTGAATAATTAACTTCATTATAATAGAAGTATTTGTTTTCAAAATAAAATGATCTTTGATGCTGATCTTTTTTATAAAGGAATATTTAAAGCATCAGATATAACCGTTGGAGGTAATTTGAAACCAATCTCTTATTTTTATAACTTAGGTTTTACCACCGACAGCCTGATCAGGATTCAAAAAATATTTTCAGTCATTGAACAGGAATGGATACAGAGTGATTTTATGCATGTGGATACTGAACATTTTCAAATAGATCTGAAGATCTTTGGTCATATACAAAAATTTAGCGATTTAAAGTCTGTACGGTTATATAATCACTTTATTGAACAATTTCAAAGAGAGTATACATTAAAGATTACGGATGGAAATGTTCAACATGATTTTGGAACTGGGATGTTAAAAGAAATATTTACAAGACTGAAAAATGCATTTGTTGGATAATCTATGTTCCTTTTGTAAAAATCAAGTTGAAACATACCAACATTTGTTTTTAGAATGTCCTAAAGTTAAACAATTATGGCAGGACATTAGTAAAAAGCTACATCTAAGAGAAATTAATATAAATGATTGGAAATCCATTTTTATGGGACTATCGGGTAAAACGGTACGAATATATTTAATAAATTGTGTAATTTTTCTTGTAAAATACATAATTTTTTCTTCAAGAAAACAAGGCGAGCTGCCATCTCTACGGAAAACAGTTACTTGGATAAAAGATCACAGAGACGAAGAATATAAGATAGCGAACAAAAAGCGGAAATTGGGGGTGCACTTTAAGGAAATAGGAACAGATTGATGCGTTTCTTTGATTTTGTTTTCGTTTGTTGTTTGTGTGTTGTTGTTTTTTTTTTGGTTTGTTTGTTATGTTTTGTTTTGTTTGTTTGCTTTTGTTATGTACTCATTACGGACAGGCAAACTGGAACTGGATGCATGCATGGGTGTTCGTATGTTGGGGGAGGGAGAAGGGGGGGGGGGGGGGTGCGAGAAGTGGGAGTGAGAATGTGTGAGTGTGATTGGTAGGAGAATGGTGAGGGGAAGTGGGTGGATGAGATGAGTGTGTAAGGGTGAGTTCGGGTGGGCCATGTATATCTTCCTCTAAGATTTTTTTTTTTTTTAAAATAAAGAATCGTTTCAAGAAATCATGTATAATTGTTTGTTTTTTTTTTCTAAATGCATGTTCAATTATCGATATATTGATTTTTTTTTCTTTCTAAATAAAAAGAGCCTTTGTTCTGTTATTCCGATTTTAAGAAGACCTTATATTGTTTAAAAGTATAATTGGTCTATGTAAACTTTGTTTAGTTCCTTTTTGTCTGAATATTATTTTCACTGTATTATGATTTAATGTGATATTAATGTATCTTTCAAGACGAAGGAATAATATATAACTTGAAACAAAAAGCTCTTTATTATTACTATAAAGTATTATATGAAAGAAAATAGTTATATAACTATGTCCAACGATTGATGCATTGTCTTTTTCTTTTCATCGAAAAATAATTATGGATATTTTCAGAGAATTTTATAATTTTTACTGGTATTAATGTATTTCATTAAGTTTCCTTGTATATGCAAATTATTTTATATGTGACTTATCATGATTGTTTCTTGAAATGTAATATTGTTCGTGAGAGGAAGCAATACAATATTATTCAAAAAAAAAAAAAATCCATACAGAGAGTCCTGACACTGGAGGTCGCTTCTGATTGGTCAGTCATTTCATGGAGCTTCAAAAAGTTCCCTCTCATAGAAAATGTAGGTGAAAGGGAACTGTTGCGGGCTCCATGATCCGCCATGTTTTAAACAAAGACCGCTTACGCGTAGGCTTATTATGCGCGTGTCACAACTCTTTCTGTCAACGCGCTCTGTTTTATTCTCTTGAAACCGCCATGCGCACCCTGAAATGCCTCCCCTGTTAGTGCCAGTAAAAGTAACGTCGGGTTTCACAAAAGCCGATAACTGTGTTGTTGTACAGCAATGAGGTTTAATTGTTGAATCCTTCTCCCTCCGGTGCACATACCTTTGCAAATTCCTGCACACAACGTACTTCTCACATCCACTTTACAACTCATATTTCGTATATTTATGTATTCTCTTTCTTCCTTCTTATACGCAGATGGGTATTATCTAGAGGCATCTAATCCGATGCAGTCAACACAAGATCCAGGCGTAACGAACTAATGAATTCTTGAACAGGTGCTCTGGTGATTTCTCTTTGAATCATGCCCGACTCTCTACGACGACGATAATGGACTGGACAACAGAGCCAACGCAAAAGGCTAACAATGTGGTTTTCATAGGAAAGTTGTCTCAAAATTGATATCGGATGTCAAATAAATTAAAGCTTCAGAAAGACAACGAAGTTGTCACCCTGATGATACACCTTGAGGGAATTAACTAGAGTCCTTTTTTTTACCAAGCCAAGAGGTGGAAAGGAATGTAGTGTCCTTTCAAGCATGATATGCTTATAGACCAACGATAGTACACACCTGGTGTGCACTTTGAGTGCGCAATCATCATACTCTAACGATCGTAATACTATATGAGGAGCTTCTTAGAAACATATCTACATGCAAAAAGGACAATGTAGGAGTGGTTTATTTGTATCTGAGTTTCTTGCTCTTCTACTACTGGTATTGCCATGTTACCCTCTTATGTGGTGACACAAACCTATATAGCTTGTATTGATTCTGTAAGAAAGCTTGTTTAATATTCTTAACCAATTGCCTCAAAACAAATATCATGGCCACTGATATCAGCAAAGATGCGTCTTCGACTGTCAACTATATATCAGAACCATTCACAATCCTTGTTTCACTCTAGGCCTGTGTATAGACAATACCGTTACTTTGAATTTTGCCTCATGTGTCCACCAACGAATCAATTTGGGCGGAAAACATGGGCATGTAAGACCTCTTTAATTAATGAAACTGATACATCCCCGGTCTAGTGCATATTTCAGAACCTCTGGCTTACGTTACTTAAATATTCTTCCTCCGTCCTAATCCTGAACAGAAAGATATATCCATGGAGACTACAAGAATAGAAGAGGTATCTCTAAACTGCTTTGGGATAGACCTAAAGGCTCATAAATCAAGTGAATCCTACCTTAAAAATTTCAAGCTCGAAAAGACTTCACTCGTTGATGAGTCTCTAAACGATTTTGTAACAAAATTAAAAGCCTTTATTGCATTTAAATCAAACATAGTCTACGGAGATGAGCTCCTGAAAAATATCGCGTTCGAAAAATATGATGAGAATGAAACAGAGAAACCCCTCCAAACACTACACCGTGCTGCATTCGATGGTAAAATAGACACCATCAAGTCTCTTATTCATGGAGGGGCTAAGATAGACGCGAGTTGTTATGGCGGATTCACCCCCTTACATCTTGCAGTGCAGGGAGGGCATCTTTCTGCCACTAGATATCTTCTGGAAAAGGGAGCCGACGTAAAGTTGTGTACAGATCGTAAGGTGAGTTCGTTTCACCTTGCCGCGCTGGGAGGTCACCTGGCGATCTTACGGTATCTATCAAGTCTTGGAGCAGAGGTAAATGAGGGGAATGAAGATGGGGATACAGCCTTGCATCTTGCTGCTTTACAGGGACATGTTGGTGCCATAGATTATGTTATTGGTCATAAAGCTGATGTGAATAAGAGAAACAAGGATGGTTATACTGCTCTACATATTGCTGCTTTGAGTGGTAAACTTAATGTCATACAATGTCTTGCGAAGCACGGGGCTGACTTGAACATGGGTTCTAGAGATGATGGAGCAACTGCGTTATACCTCTCTGTGCAGAATGGTCATCGCGATGTCATTCAATATCTGATCAAGCATGGGGGCAATGTGAACATTGCTACTAAAGATGAAGTAAGTGCCTTACACATCTCTGCTGAGAATGGCCACCTTGATGTCGTAAAATATCTCCTTGATAATAACGCTGATGTGAATCACAGAAGAAAGGATGGTGGGACTGCCTTACATTTACCTGCATATATTGGTCACCTTGATGTCACAACATGTCTTATCAGTCACGGGGCTAATGTAAATATGACTACTAATGATGGAGTAAGTGCCTTATGTCTGTCTGCACTGAATGGCCACCTTGAGGTCACAAAGTGTCTAATTGATCATCACGCTGAAGTGAATCAGAAAGTAAATGATGGCTCCACTGCCCTACATGCAGCTGCAGGTAATGGTCACCTAGATGTCACAGAATGTCTCATCAGCCACGGAGCCTGCGTGAATGTTAAGACTTGTGAAGGAGAAACTGCATTACATGTCTCAACACACACTGGTCACCTTGATGTCGTAAAATATCTACTTGATCATAACGCTGAGGTGAATTGCAGAAGAAAGGATGGTACGATTGCCTTACATTTAGCTGCATATAGTGGTCACCTAGATGTCACAAAGTGTCTCATCAGCTACGGAGCTTATGTGAATATGATTGCTAATAATGGATCAAATGCATTACATGTCTCAGCACAGAATGGTCACCTTGATGTCGTAAAATATCTGCTTGATCATAACGCTGATGTGAATCAAAGAAGAAAGGATGGCGCCACTGCCCTGCATGCAGCTGCTCATTATGGTCACCTTGATGTCACAAAATGTCTGATCAGCCGCGGAGCTTGCGTGAATGTGAAGACTAATGATGAAGAAACTGCATTGCATTTATCTGCTTCAAAAGGTTACCTTGATGTCTTAAATTACCTGCTTCATCATAACGCTGATGTGAATCACAGAAGAAAGGGTGACATGACTGCCTTACATTATGCTGCATATAGTGGTCACCTAAATGTCACAAAATGTCTCATCAGCCACGGAGCTAATGTGAATATGATTGACAATAATGGAATAAATGCATTATATATCTCAGTACAGAATGGTCACCTTGATGTCGTGAAATATCTGCTTCATCATAACGCTGATGTGAATCACAGAAGAAAGGATGGCTTGGCGACCCTACATGCAGCTGCAGATATTGGTCACCTTGATGTCACAAAATGTCTCATCAGTCACGGAGCTAATGTGAATATGATTACTAATGACGGGAAAACTGCCTTACATCTTTCTGCACAGAATGGCCACTTTGATATCGTAGAATATCTGCTTGATCACGGCGCTGATATAAATAAGAGAAGTAAGGATGGTGCTACTCCCCTGCATGGAGCTGCAGTTAATGGTCACGTTGACGTCACACAATATCTACTTGATCATAAAGCTCATGTAAATCAGAAAGAAAAGGACGGCATGACTGCCCTTCATCTCTCAGCTCTGATAGGTCACCTTGATATCGTCAAATGTATTATCAGAAACGGAGCTAACGTGAATATGATAACTAATGAGAAAAGATTAACTGCATTGTATTTATCTTCAAGGAATGGCCATCTTGATGTTGTAAAATATCTGCTTGACCACGACGCTGATGCGAATCAGAGCAACAAGATGGGCTCTACTGCCCTACATAGTGCTGCATATATTGGTCACTATGATGTCACAAAATGTCTCCTTGATCATAAAGCTGTTGTGAATCATAGAAGAGAGGATGGCATAACTGCCCTACACGTAGCTGCAGATCGTGGTCACTTTGATGTCGTTAAATGTCTCATCAGTCACGGTGCTAACGTGAATATGACTTCTAATGTGGGACTAACTGCCTTTTGTCTATCTGCACGAAATGGCCACCTAGAGGTTACAAAGAGTCTACTTGATCATCACCCTGATGTGAATCAGAAATTAAATGATGGCTCCACTGTCCTACATGTAGTTGCTATGAATGGTCACTTCGATGTCATTAAATGTCTCATCAGTCATGGAGCTAACGTGAATATGACTACTAATGATGGAGTAACTGCTTTTCGTCTATCTGCACAAAATGGCCACCTTCATGTCATAAAGTGTCTACTTGATCAGAATGTTGATGTGAATCAGACAGGAAATGATGGCTTGACTGCCCTACATGAAGCTGCTATTAATGGTTACCAAGATGTCACAAGATGTCTCATCAGTCACGGAGCTAATGTGAATATGATTACTAAAGAAGGAGCAACTGCCTTACATCTCTTTGCACAGAATGGCGACCTTGAGATCACAAAGTATCTACTTGATCATAACGCTGATGTGAATCAAAAATTAAATGATGGCTCGACTGCCCTACATGCAGCTGTGAATAGAGGTCACCTTGATGTCACAAAATGTCTCATCAGCCACGGAGCTTGCGTGAATATTAAGACTTGTGAAGGAGAAACTGCATTGTATTTATCTGCTTCACAAAATTACCTTGATGTCGTAAAATATCTTCTTGATCATGACGCTGATGTTAATCAAAGAAGAAAGGATGGTTTGACTGCCCTTAATGTAGCTGCAATGCTAGGTTACCTTGATGTCACCAAATGTCTCCTCAGTCATGGGGCTAACTTGAATATGGTGACAAGTGCTGGATTAACTGCATTGCATTTATCTGCAACCAATGGCCACACTGATGTAACACGATATCTGATCAGTCATGTTGCACATTCTCACAGGCTACAGCCAGACGGGGATTTGGCATTCTTTGATAAGGTAGGCCTAACCTATATATTTATTTTATAAGATTTTTCTTTTTTAATATAACAATTTTTTTTAATATGATAGGCAGAGAGGCGATACCCAGAGACCACAACGGAATATCATTACAGACTCAATCATTTTCCATGGGGTTAATATCTGTTCAAAAATAAGAAACATAATTAAGCCTAAATTTAGAGGGTCATTTATTAAATTCATTAAATTAACTTTCACTTGACCATTCATGTTTATGTAGTTCATATGCTCAATTTATGAAATTGTGAAGCCACATTTTTGTCTCCTCATTTTTTATACTGTATTTATACTACGATCACAAAAAGTGCATTTGTTTCCAGCTCTTTGAGTTTTTGCGCCTGCCCAGTGACTAAAGTCGTGATAAAGTTCAAGTTTGGGCCAATCTAGTTCTCCAATTTGACTCATTTGAAGTGCTAGTGATCCCTCTGTAGCCACTTGACTGCGTGCCACGTACATGTACGTGCTTAGGCTATAATTGCACATTCAGAATGATAGCACTGCCGATTGATTTGCCCCCTTACGCCAGTAGCACTGCTGTTATGATATACAGGGTTTGAACAATAGCTAGAAGAATTGTTAATGTTATAACCAATAAATAACCAAATTTTTATGATAAAACTCCAAAACATAGAAAAGGTGAAAATACTGTAATACCAAAAAAGTGCTGTAGCACAGAGGGCAGGCTATCAATGTGTAAGAAGCCCAATAGCAGTTAAGTGGTTAAGAAAGTATCAACCGTGTTCCAACTATATAATATTGACTGGCCTTGAGAAGGGTTATCGAATAAAAAGAACCATATTAAGAACCAAATAAAGAACCATATTTCCCTCGTCTTCGATTGGGGGCAATATGATTCTGTTGTGGGCAACATTTTCGATATTCCCCGAAAGTAAAACCAGCCAGTATCATTATTATTACCTATATCATGTACATGTATATGCCTATTTTGTAGCGATGACAGACACGTCTGTTTGCCTGACATTCACTCTGATTTCAGGTTATTCATGCAGGTATGTAATCTGGGCCAAGCAAGTGTGACGTAAATAGTGTATGGATAATACGTGCAAAAAGGTTGTAATAGTGCACGATCGTGCACTATAACCGTTGATTTTTTGCACGGGGAATCCCGTGTTAAATGAATAGACCTAGGGGTCTATTTAATATAACAATTAGTGCATGTTCTATTTATGCACCATTACTGGACTATATGAACTCCAAATACTAAATTATCCCTCGTGCAGGTCTATTTAAACAAAACTGCACTCGGGATAATTTAGTATATCTCGTGCACATAATCCAGTATATTGCATGATAGACCATGCACAATTTATTTAATAGCCTGCACCAACGAACGTAGAGGGCGGCAACACTTTCACAGACAAGGATATCTACAGTAATCTCATATTTTATGCGTCTTAGCTCTTCTCTGTGGGATTTGCCTATCTAATCATAATTATTCACACATGTTGCTCAATAAAAATGAAAAGTAGTGCGGTATCAGTCAAAACCCAGATTGAGATATTTTACCTATAACATTTTAAATGATATTGAATTATATTCACCATCTAACTTATCCGGATTCTCTGGCAGGTTTGCTTGGAGGTGAGTTCTCCATGTCTGTGCATTTGTGTCAGCATAGGACGGAAGCTGCGTGGAGTCCATGTTTGCAGCAGCCTCTCTGCCTTCTCCTCCCCATGTATTCTTTTGAAATCCTAATGAACCTGGTACATACACATAAACACAAAGCAAATTGAGAAATGTGTAAACTGTATTTTTGACTGCAATGACCAATTTAATAAGAATCCATTTGAATCTGTATTACTGTATGGTTTTTCAAAATTTCATGCATTTTTTACAAACCTCTGGAACATTTCATCTTCCACACCTACATCCCCATTCCAAAAACAAAACAAAAGAAACCCCCCCCCCCCCCCCCAGTCCATGCCTCATCATTTGGAAGGCTCTCATGTACAATGTATGAAATTTATGCACCGCCTACAAGAACGCCTTTCAGACCTGATTGTTGTTCCCTAGATACTTGATTTCAAACATTTGTTTTAATTTGACCCGATTTGCTGCTTCATAGACCCAAACTTAGGCTAAGGGGTGTTTGTTCACACGTAACACAATTCCTGTATTTTCAAATGTCATTTTGTTGAGACAAGCTTCATCTTAGATAAACTAAATGTAGCACCAAGCAATGGAATGACCCAAATTATAAGACTTAGTCAGGTACTCAACTTACCATGGATATTGAAAAACTGCATTCTTCTCAGGATTTTCCCGAATCCACTTCTCTCGATGTAGTGTCTTTCCCATGAAATCTGCTACTTTACTCAATGGTGCTACATTCTGTTGGAGCCACTTCGTCATCTCAGAATTATTCTCTTCTGAAGTTTCACGTTCTGGTGCAGTAAATGAAATGAAAATTTTATTTTAATTCCTGGTTGAATTTCTTTTACTTCTTTTGAAATTGACTATTGATAACTCTATCACTCATGGTGAAATTAATGCTAGTGTCTGAAGCATCACTTCCGGGTCAAGCCAATCCATGTCTGCAAGAAAAAGAAAGAACCCAGAGGGCACGACCCTCACCTCGGGTCGCTGAATTCTCATCTGTCGCGAGTTCAATCTGGCGCTCCCGTGGGGTATGTTCTGAATTCAAATATCTTGGAGGATCTGAATGAGATGATGTTTGAAATATACAGACACCCCCTGGACCCCCTGGGGCCACATGTACAATTTTTACACCAATTTTTTTTTTTTAATTTACAAAGTTTTTACTATTGGACGCACGTCCCCCCCCCCCCCCCCCCTTGGGGTCCCCACGGACCCCACATGTACCTTTTTACCAACTTTGTATCCCCTATCCCTATAGATGATTCCTACCAAATTTGGTAAAAATCTGACGATGCATTTTGAGATGATGAAAATATGAAAAAGTTTACACATAACGATCCCCAAAAACAAGGTCACATGCATGATTTACCTTAGCCCCTTGAAGTTCCAGAATGTGCCTCCAACATTTGATCCTCGGCCCTGCCCATGGTATCATTTGTTGCAGCTCTTCTTGGGTGATTAGGAGGAGTGCTTCCATATATCAATCTGGTTTTCTTAACATAAACAAGAAAATACAGTTTGTAGAACATTTTTTCCAGTTGAGATGTTGAAAAAAAATAAGATAACAGGTTTTATCATTATTAAAGAAGTTTTGAAAAATTCATGGTTACTAATAATTCAGTTTCCAGAAATGTCTGCTCTTTACGTTTAGACAGCATAATTGCTTTTTCTTGTATGCATGTAAGGCTATGGGAAATGCTTAGAACAAGCAGAATAAGACGGACATTAGCCTCTTAAAGTAGAAACATCTGGGTGCTAGAATAACTAGAAATCTCTGTTGCCATGCAACGAAATTGTATCCCCGGCTCGTGAAATATCTGCCACAGAATGTAACATCGCATAAATGAGAAGGGTTATTTCATGAAATAGTACTCCTCACCGCCCCCCCCCCCCCCCCTTTGAGATGGGGTAAAAAGCCCTCACCAGGCCTACATAGCACACACAAGCATACCTGCCAACATTTGAACTTTCAGCCTTTCAGCTTCAAGGGGCCCCCTCCGCCCCTTTGAAGCTGAAAGGAAAATAGCATTCTGGAGGGCCATTAGGCAAAGTAAACATAATTATTAGTTTCTCGTCCGAACATTTTGGAAAAATGGAGGGCAGTTTTTTTCCCCAAGACGACAGATATAGTGTCGTTTCGGTAAGACTTCCATATGTGCCCTGCCATGTGTTAAATTACGCCATACGGGTAGTCTAATTTCCAGCCATTTTAATTTTACTGTGAAAATCAATCGAAATTTTGTCTTTTTCCGTTTTATAAATTTTACCTTAGAGGCTTAAAATAACCACCTTCTGAATGTGAATCTGAGTCTAGTCATGCTAGTCTAAACCGAAAGCTTCAGTCTCTGTTCGTCGGGTGTTTCGCTGGACTACGTCTTGCTTCACTACACCTCCTTACAAGTTAAATGTGTAGGAGAAGGTGAAAAATAAAAAAAATGTTAAAGACTCCTCCGAACAGACGGTTTTCAGGGGCCGTATTCTGAGAACTGTGTTAACTTTTATGTTGGTAAAACGATGTTAATTGTCATAACAAATCAAAATCAGGACAAGTCATTGGTTAATGATTGCGCAAAGATGGCTGTGCCCGCGCACACATAACAGAGACATCTGCGCAAGCACCAATGATTAGTGTTTATTGCGCGCAATTTCAATTTGTTATGAAAACTAACACAGTTTTCCTTAACACAAAAGATAACAGTTTTCAGAATACCGCCCCTAAGTCTAGCCTCTACTGAGTAGGCCTACTACTATTAACTTACGAGGCCTAACTTATGTTAAGCCTAATGAACTGTACCATGTCTCAGACTCAGTGCTACAAATTGTACAAAAAAACTACAATGTTTTACAAATTTTCCTGGGAAACTTTGACTTACTTGATGCCCAGGTCCAGGACCAGGTCAGTCTAAAATTAAAAATCTGGGCAGCAGCCCACCCCAGGTGCGGCTAAACAGTAAAAAACCAACGCTTTACGCCTAATTTGGTCCCTACACGGTATGCTAAAAGTAATTCAATTGCCTTTTCATGCAGTCTCACACTCACATGACACTCATCACATTCACAGGCGCCGCAGGCTTACCGCTCAACTTCAAAGTTCAAGCCTCAGCCGACGGTGATAAATTTCCAGGACTTACCCCTAAAAGTTTCTAACAGACAGTGTCTCCAATCCCCATTCTGTTAGTTTCTCCTTAACTTCGTCATCCATGATTTGAAGGAGGAAAGCAAGAGATGATGTTTGCAGGAGATGTTTGATCGCTGAGCAGGCTCAGTACACCATGCACTATATATATGCGATGCATGCATATTACATACTGCATGCACATATGCAGCGCAGCGCATTAGCGTGAAATTGCACACGATATATACCACACGCCAAGCAAAAACTAAAACGCGCAATTTAAGCAACGCTCATTGGACAAAACCTCGTGAGTGCGCGCGCTCCGCACCAATATGTGTTTACCAGTACCAGGCAGGGAAGTGTGTAAAACAAAAGTCATGTTGTATACAATTCGGCTTTCGCAAGCGAGATAACCACATTCTTGGTAATCTGACCAAATATTACACGGAAATAAAATTACACGGAAAATTTTTACCAAGAGTTTTTTCAGTGTACGGTATCTGCCGGGGTTGGAACATGATCCGCCGGCAGATAGTGTTCTGCCGATCCCCGTATCTGCCGCTACACCGACTTCAATGAGACATCCCCCCCCCCCCCCCCCCCCCCCGGCGACCACCGTGAAACCATAAAGTTACATACACACTAAACTGTGTGTATGTATTTATGCGTGAAACCTCGTACCGTACCCTGACCGTACCTGTGTGTGTGCGCGGTGTGCTGTGCGAACGAATAACACATGTGGTATACGTTGAAGCCACATACGGATATGGCCTTGGAGTCTATGCTTGGAGTATATACACGTCTCGCTGTCGCTCTCGAGGTTTCTCCCCTTCACAGGTAAAGGGTACGGGTTGGATACTGATAGCCTTTATTTTTTGTTGCTTGTCAGAGAATTTTGGAGTAAAAACCACCCCCTTTAAACAATCCTGGGTATGCCACTGCTCTGACATACGGTAGGATAAATTCATCGTCAAATATTAACTGTAGTAAAAAAAAAAAAAAAGTACGGTATACAATTTTCAATCTTGAAAAAAAAAAAGCTCAGTAAGGTATTTACTGCTAGACATTTCGCTGGGAGGACAACCAGCCAAGCCGTACTACAGCTCAGCCTCAGACTGTGGGCGCTGCCATGACAGATTACCAGCGTTGTAAAGAAGAATGTAATCAGTTTTAACTAAATACAGATCGAACAGGGAAAACAGAGCCCCCAAATACTATAGTCAAACAGATCGAATAGGGAAAAACAGAGCCCACAAATACTATACTCAAACATTTTTTTTCCTCTTAACCAATCTCCAAATAAACAGCTCTTACTGCAGGTTTCTTCCCCCGGAGTTCATGTAGCCAAGGCTGCAGTGCTGGTAGGTTCTATACCGCTAGCTCAGAGCAGAGTGCAACGACGCCGAGTCCGGCTAAAAAGAGAAGAGTTTCATCAGTTAACTATACAGAGAACAAAGGGACAAACAAAGTCTACAAACGTTTCTAACATTATTTAGTTCAAACTAATATAGCTCACATCCAAAATCATCTTTAGAATGTATGAGTTCGCTCGGAAATTCGTAGTCATCTCATGTTGAGTGCTGTGCAATATCGTAAGCGGGAAAACATTTTATAGAGTCCATCGGAACCCCTCCTGCAGCGCGTGCAAAGTCAATCGGGGCGGGCGCGGGACCCCCTGCGTGGCCTTAGCAAATTAATTATATCAGATACTAGCACAAGCAGCCCGTGGACATTCACGGGCGCTAGCTGTGTAATCACCGTACCGTTTATTTGTCACAATAATCAAGTGAATAAAAAAAAAGTCGGGTAAAGTTATTTTTTTTACCAAGAAGTATTTACAACATGTGAGTATGTGTTACTTATCCAAAGCTTGCATGAGTTCTGAAGAAAATACATTTGGCGAAGACTAACTGACATAATTATGTTCGAGTAATATATCCATGCATAGAGCTAAAGGGAGCCATTTGATCTTGCCATGTTTCTGTGGTTTAATACCCAGAGAAATTAAGGCCATGAAAACATAACGTGCATAATTTTAGCGGTACGTCCCTTTTAAAGGATGCAAAAATGAGGGGAAAAGAAGAATTTAAAGTTGACAGTTGTCATTTTCTTTCAGGGGGATTATGGCCCCCTTATATGGGTCTTGGGAGGACCGACGGATTGACTTTTCCCTAATACCCTCCCCTCACCCCCAGCGCGAGGGGAGACGGGATTAATATCCTATACGTATTAATATCATAGTGGAAATATTTTCGAAGGAAATTTTGGTGGGGGGATCCTTCTTTACACCGTGGCAACCGATATTCCTAATAAGTGACGTGATCTCCTACACCTCCCCTCCCCCGAATGATGTCTACACATCGGCTTAGTCAGTCATATGTGTTCTGAAGAAAATACATTTTCATCTTGATGAAGACTAAATGATATGCATATAATTCAGAGAAATTAAGGCCATGAAAACATAACATGCATAATAAGCAGTAGGTCCCTTGTAAAGGATGCAAAAATGAGAAAAAGATGAATTTACTGTCATTTTCTTTTCAGGGGAATTATGGCCCCCTTATGTCGGTCTTGGGAGGACCGACGGATTGACTTTTCCCTACTTTCCCCACCCCACGCCATCGGCCTCCCGTCACCCCAGTGCGAGGGGAGAGCGGAGTAATATCCTATACTATCATAGTGGAAATATTTTCGAAGGAAATTTTGGTTGGTTTGGTTGTGGGGGAGGGGCTCCTTTTTTACACCGTGGCAACCGATATTCCTAAGTGACGTGATCTCCTACACCTCCCCTCCCCCGAATGATGTGTCTACAGATCGGATTAGTCTGTCATAAGGGAATGAATAATATGTTTGAGGCGGTATACAATAACATGTTTCCAACGGTATGAAGGCCATTTTCCCCATTCATGTCAATTTAGTTGTTGATAATAGGAATGTATTAATATCATAGTGGAAATATTTTCGAAGGAAGTATTGGTGGGGGGGGGGGGCGCTCCTTCTTTACACCGTGGCAACCGATATTCCTAAGTGACGTGATCTCCTACACCTCTCCTCCCCGAATGATGTCTACAGATCTGTTTAGTCTTTACTAAGGGAATGAACATGTTTCCAACGGTATGAAGGCCATTTTCCCCATTCATGTCAATTTAGTTGTTGATAATAGAAATGATTTATATGACAGCCACCCAAGTGTGCAGTTACGTAAACCCTAAACTCTAAACCCTAACCCCAACCCTAACCCTATAATTATATTGTTTTCATTTTGGGAGGCTGTCGCAAAAGGAAGTTTACCCTATAGTATTATATGCTTCCATGATATAAATAAAAAACAGAAATAAATCAAATTGAAATAAAGAGTCCTAAAATATTAAGTGGCAGAAATCCCCCTCCTTTTTTTACATTTAACAGTTACATGATCCTCCCCTTCACCCTGTCTCATCGAACATCAACCCCCACATAAAAGAAATTGTAGCACTGAAAGAATTAAGATCAACTAAGAAACAGTCTCCCCCCCCCCCCCCCCCCCCCGCCAACAAAAAAAAAAAATGTTGAAAGTGCAAATTAGAAAGTAATGGCATGCTCCCTGGAGCCGAATTTTCACAAATAAAAGGCAGAAAAGTTTACGGGCACCTGAATCGATCAAAATCGAACGCGACGACCGCTCCCAGGGATGTCTCATAGTGACCTGTACATTATCCGCTTAAATCACTTGCTGAGTTAAAAAGCAGATTGAAGTAGAGTATTTTTATACCATTAACGGCGCTTTTATATCTTGCTTGGTATTTATCTATTTAGGCCTATACATCACCATCATAGACTTCTTTTTATCCAAAAAGGAACCGTAAAAGAAATTTAACCTAATTCGGAACACATGACCGAACTATCCCCCCCCCCCCCCCCCCCCACCTCCTTCCGAGGATCTTCTTCTTATCAGTCTCTGAATTTGATACCCTTTTTCTTGCTTTTTTGGATACCCTAAACGCGTAACCCGGTTATGCGCCTATTGATGAAAAGGTACACTTTGTATCCGTTTTCACCGGCCTCAATGAGACATGTCGACCCACCACCCCCCCCCCCCCCCCCCCCCCCGGCGACCGCCGTGAAACAGTGTATGTCACCATGAAGCTACAAATGATGTAACTCTATACGTGTGTGTTGCGTCGTATCCATTGAAGCCATATACGGATATGGCCTTGGAGTATACACGTCACGCTGTTCTTTGGCAATACACCAATTGAGGTTTCTCCCCTTCACAGGTAAAGGGTATGGGTTGGGCATGAAGCTACAAACCTTAAAAAGTGCCTCCCAACCCTCTAAGAACCATTCCCGGCCCGTGGTACCATAAGGTGGGGACCAAAAGAGCCAGGGGAGGCGCCTATTCGGACCCCCCCCCCCAAAAAAAAGGCCCCAAATCCTTAGCGTTTTATATTATAGACTAGCAGAAGCAGCTAGCTGTGCTTATGATTATAATTACCGTATACCGTATATTTGTTACAATAATCAAGTGAATAAAAAAAACAGTCGGGTAAAGTGTTATTTTCTTACCAAGAAGCATTTACAACATTTGAGTATGTGTTATTTATCCAAATCTTGCATGAGTTCTGAAGAAAATACATTTTCATCTTGATGAAGACTAAATCATATGGATATAATTATGTTTGAGTAGTATATCCATGCATAGAGCTAGAGGGAGCCATTTGATCTTGCCATGTTTCCGTGGTTTAATACTCAGAGAGATTAAGGCCATGAAAACATAACATGGATAATTAGCGGTACGTCCCTTGTAAAGGATGCAAAAATGAGAAAAAAAAACTATTTTTTTTTTTTTGTGGGGGGAGGGGGTCCTTCTTTACACCGTGGCAACCGATATTCCTAAGTGACGTGATCTCATACGACCCCCCTCCCCCGAATGATGTCTACAGATCGGTTTAGTCTGTCATAAGGGAATGAATAATATATTTATGGCGATATACAATAACATGTTTTCAACGGTATGTCAATAATTTAGTTGTTGATAATAGGAATGATTTATGCGACAGCCACCCAAATATATTAAATTTAAAATTAAATTTTAAGAGTCCTTAAATATGAAGTGGCCGAAGTCCCCTTCCCCTTTTTTGTACATTCTAACAGTTACATGTTCCTCCCCTTCACCCTGTCTCATCGAACATCAACCCCTACGAAAACAAACAAACAATTGTAGCACAGAAGGAATTAAGTTCAACTAAGAAACACACCCCCCCCCCCCAAAAAAAAAAAAAGTTGAAAGTTCAATTTATAAATTAATGGAATGCTTATATAAATCAAACTTCCAAAGGAGCCGAATTTTCACAAATAAAGGGCAGAGAAGTTTACAGGAATCTTGAATCGATCCGAATCGATCGCGACGACCCACAGTGGGCCAGAATGGAAAACAGGGGCGGATCCAGGATTTTGTATAAGGGGGGGGGGGGGGAGGAGGGCGGGCGACAATTATTGCTTTTTGCCAGACCTCAAAAATTCACTCGGGGAGGGGGGGGGGGGGTATGGGGGTTCAGTTTCCCTCCATAATTCTCTGACAAGCAAAAACAAACAAAAAGGTTTTCGTCCTAAAGGGGGGGGGGGGGGGTACAATTGAAAAAAGGTGGGGCACAATGCATACTTTACTTCCAAAGGGGGGGGGGGACCTGTCGGATGTGCCCCCTCCCCCATAACAAAAAATCCGCCACTGCTGGAAAATATTCGTAATGTTGAGAAATTTGCAATGATGTCATTACATGAAAAAAAACATTCATATATAATTCATATACTAATAAAATAATAATGAAAAAGAGTTAAGAGAAACGTACAAGTATCACTAAGAAGTAATTCTGTAGGTTCTATCGAATTATCAAAATCATAATGCTAACTGATAAAAGTCCATGTATATTTTTAATTCCTTTTGCCCTTTTGTTTATACTGTCAGAAGAGTGAATTCTTTCGAAAAGCCTTCGCCTTGAAATATTCACTGAAGCCATTGTGAATTACTCAGAATGATAGGTCTGTAAAAAAAAAAAAAAAAGATAGAGAACATTTCGACAGCTTGGGTATGGTGTTGGACAAATTATGATACAAATCATAATTTCTCCCAAGCCCTATAATTTATTACCTTGTTTACTTCTTAACAGTGTTAATCATGTTTATGGGACTCCTTGCCGTGTAAAAAACAAGTCATGCGCGCCCCCACGCGGCAGCCGTATGATGACAGAGAATCCTTCAGCGGCTGCGCGGTCCAAAATAAACATATTTTCCGGGTAATGCGTCAAGGAAAATCGGCTCTAACATAAAAAGGGGCAGAAGGTGGCAGCCAAATCTGGTATCAACTTAAAGCTGAGACATCAGGGAATATGGTAGTAATAAAAGTGATTTGGAAATCCGTGGAAATCACTACAATGAAATGAACACTCAGGAATATGTGGAAGCAATTATAAATAGATAACTTAAAAAACTACATGTTGAAATAACTTATTTATTAAATTGGTCACAATTTGCACTGAAACTCGCAATATGTTGAATTTTGCGGCTTGACGTAGGAAATATACACCCTTAATGTACATACCGGAGTTGAATATTTTACTGAAATATTCTTCAAAGTATTGTCTTTCAACAGGGCATGACAAAAAAAAAACAAAAAACAAATTGCCCAACATAAACAGGGGCAGAAGGTGGCAGCCAAATCTGGTATCAACTTAAAGCTGAGACATCAGGGAATATGGTAGTAATAAAAGTGATTTGGAAATCCGTGGAAATCAAAACGTTTCATATGGATTTATAAAAAACACGAATTATCAGCCTATTTTCAATGATATTTACCCTATATACTCACGAAGATTGCGTTTCTTTCCATTTTTACCCCATTTATACAATGAAATGAACCCTCAGGAATATGTGGGAGCAATTATAAATAGATAACTTAAAAACTACATGATGAAATAACTTTATTTATTAAATTGGTCACAATTTGCACTGAAACTCGCATATGTTGAACTTTGCGGCTTGACGTAGGAAATATGGTTCGGTGTAAAAATGCCAGAGGTAAAAATGCCAGAGGTAAAAATGCCAGAGGAAAAAATGCCAGAGGAAAATATGCCAGAGGTAAAAATGCCAGAGGAAAAAAATGCCAGTGGTAAAAATGCCAGAGGTAAAAATGCCAGAGGTAAAAATGCCAGTGGTAAAAATGCCAGTGGTAAAAATGCCAGAGGTAAAAAATGCTAGTGGTAAATGTAAAAGGAAAAAGTTGTCAGAAAAGCGTCCCCAAATTTGTTGACATTGTACAATCCCCAGCATTTTCAAATGGAGTTCCGTCCATGTCTCTCTGATTGTAAAGTGCAAATAAATGAATAATCCCTTTCATTTTGTTTTCATCATGCAAAGATAAGAAAGGGGTTCACAAAGAAATAGTTCAATTTCTAAATTAATGTGAATACGAAAGTGCATTAAAGGAAATGTCTCGTGCAGTTTTTTCTTATCGATACTCTTTCTTATAATTTAGTATTATTTCATAATGAATTCTTAGATTACGTCTCGTTATAATTGCAATATTTATTATTATCATAAACTGAATGCTTAACCTTCGCAACTTCAATTCTATTTTCTGTAGGCCTATTTACTCGCTTTATTAGCTGCAGAGTGGACCTCAAGGATCATGCAGTTTCAATAGATTCCCCCGATTACATTCTCCTTGATGTGTCCCCCCCCCCCCCCCATTAATGTTGACGAGGCTGTAATGCTCGATGTTTGTGTGACGGCCTGTAGTCTGTACATTTGCTGAAGAAGGGAGAACTGTAAAAGGAAAACGATGCAGGTACAAGTACAGATAACGAAAAGCAAACTAGTCAAGATCATTTGGTACAAGTTATTTTACTACATGTACAGGTACTGTGTCCTTAAGTTATACAGTTAGTATCATGATGCGGGGGCATCTCGTTTTTCCGAAGGTTCGTATTTCCGAAAGACTAATTTCCCATGCCTGGGGGTTCACAATTCCGAACATTTGTTGTATTATTCCGAATGTTCCAAGGTTCATAATTCCGAAAAGGTTCATATTTACCCACAAAAGGACTGTCCCACATTAGGGTGATGTCATTTTTGCATACCGTTCCAAATTCCATTCGGGATAATGAAATGGTACGTCGATTACAAAAAAGCTGGGTCTACGATCTGCTCGACAAGAAAAACCCGGTCAAACCAAATAGTCTAAAAAGTAAAAAACAAGCAGATGTCAGGTCTGCTTCTTGACCTTTATATTTCTTCTCTTGATTTTTCACCTGTATTCTCCTAGTATGCAGCTGGCATATTTTGCCTCTTTACCTTTTGTTCCTGACATCACCCATCGCGTGTTTATCTCTGCCATTTTACCTCTCGCATTTTTATCTCTGGCATTTTTTTTTCTGGCATTTTTTTCTCTGGCATTTTTACCTCTGGCATTTTTACCTCTGGCATTTTTTCCTCTGGCATTTTTACCTCTGGCATTTTTTCCTCTGACATTTTTACCTCTGGCATTTTTACCTCTGGTATTTTTACCTCTGGCATTTTTACCTCTGGCATTTTGTCCTCTGGCATTTTTTCCTCTGGCATTTTTACCTGGCACCGGAAATATACACCGTTAATGTATATACCGGAGTTGAATATTTTACTGAAATATTCTTCAAGGTATTGTCTTTCAACAGGGCATGACAAATATTAAACAAAAACAAATTATCCCCCCTTCCGCGGATCTTTTCTTATCATCTCTGAATTTGATACCCTTTTTCTTGATATTTGCTTTTTTGATACCCTAAACGCGTATCCCGGGTTATGCGCTTATTGCTGAAAAGGTACTCTTTTTATCCGTTTTCGTGTACGTGGATGATGCCTGATGTACCGGCCTCCCCCCCCCCCCCCCCCCCGTAACCATAAAGCTACAAAATAATGATGTAACTCTATGCGTGAAACATAGTATATGCAGTACATGTAGAAGTACACGTGCGCTGTGTGTTGATGCGCCGTATACATTGAAGCCATACATGTACTGCATGTACCGTTTGCGCAGAAGACATTGAACGTGCATACACATACAGCATGCGGAGCTATGCCTATGGCTATGCGGATATGGCCTTGGAGTATGCACGTCACGTTTTTCTTTGGCAATACACCAATTGAGGTTTCTCCCCTTCACAGGTAAAGGGTATGGGTTGGCCGGGCATCACAGAAGGCACTTTTTCGTGCGTACGGCAGTGCGCTGTTCCATCGACAGAATTATTACTCCCTCCGGAAATTCAATGTTTAGAAATGAATTTATGAAATATGGACGGCACGTCAGCCCTTAAAAAGTGCCTCCCTACTCTCTAAGAACAATTCCCCGCCAATTCGAACCCCCCCCCCCAAAAAAAGGCCCCAAATCCTTAGCGTACTATATATATACTAGCAGAAGCAGCCCGTGGACATCCACGGGCGCTAGCTGTGTTTATGATTAATCACCGTACCGTATATTTTTTACAATAATCAAGTGAATAAATAAAAAAGTCGGGTAAAGTTATTTTTACCAAAAAGTATTTACAACATGTCCATTGGCGGACCGGGGGCCGGGGGGGGGGGGTGCTTCTGGCAAGTGCCATCCCCCCCCCCCCCCCCCCCCCCCGGTTCAATGGCAGGAAAGTATGCATTTTGACCATAGACGATCCGCCCTTTTGTTGATTGTGCCCCCGCCCCCTTTTAGAATGAAACCTTCTTTTTTTTTGCTTGTCAGAGAATTATGGAGGGACCCCCATAACCACCCCTCCTGAGCGAATTTTCTAGGTCTGACGAAAAAAAAATTCTCGCCACCCCCCCCCCCCCCCCCCCCCCAGTTCTGCCTTTTTCAAAAGTTGATAAACCTGCACTTGTTTTCCCCGCCTTATACTAAATTCTGGATCCGCCCCTGATCATGTGAATATGTCTTATTTATCCAAAGCTTGCATGAGTTCTGAAGAAAATTAATTTTAATCTTGATGAAAATTGATGATATGGATATAATAATGTTCGAGTAGAATATCCATGCATAGACCTAGAGGGAGCGATTTGATCTTGCCATGTTTCTGTGGTTTATTAATGCTCAGAGTAACATCCATAATTAGCGGTACGTCCCCTGTAAAGGATGCAATAATGAGAAAAAATGAATTTGTCATTTTATTTTCAGGGGGATTATGGCCCCCTTATATGGGTCTTGGGAGGACCGACGGATTGACTTCCCCCCTACTACCCCCCCCCCCCTCAATCTCCAGCTCCCCCCATCCCATTGTCATCCCATCACCCCCAGAGCGAGGGGAGAAGGGATTAATATCATTATACGTATTCATAATCATTATGGAAATATTTTCGAAGGAATTTTCTTCTTATCAGATTTTCTGATAAAGTGTCAAATTACCGGTAGCGAACGTCGTGAAACATACACACTAAACTGTGTGTGTGACCATGAAGCTTCAAATGATGTAACTGTATGATGGCCTGTACACGTACGTGCGAACGATCTAACACGTGTGTATAATACTGTACTGTACACTGAAGCCATGCGGATATATGGCCATGCTGTTCTTTGGCATAGCTCCCCTTCACAGGGAAATGTATATGGGTTGGCTGGGCCTGAAGCTACAAACCCGCTTCATGGGTTGGTGGAATTATTAGGCCTACTCCCTGCGGAAATTCAATGTTTAAAAATGAATTTATGAAATATGGACGGGACGTCAGCCCTCAAGGAGTGCCTCCCACCACCCTAAGAACCCTTCCCCACCCGTGGGTACCAAAAGGCGGGGACCGAAAGGGCCAGGGGAGGAGCCTATTTGAACCAAAAAAAGAGCCCGAAATCCTTAGTGTATTATATTATAAGATATATATACGAGCAGAAGCAGCCCGTGGACAACCACGGGCACTAGCTGTATTTATGATTAATCACCGTACCGTATATTTTTCACAATAATAAAGTGAATAAAAAGAAAAGTCGGGTAAAGAAGTATTTACAGCATATTAATATGTGTTATTTCCAAATCTTACATGAATTCTGAAGGAAATAATTTGCCATCTTGATGAAGACTAAATGACGATTGTTTTACTTTATGAATGACTTAATAATGATTTTATTTATGTTACGTCGGCCCTGTGGTCTGTGGATTACACACAATCTTATTTACACCCGGGCGGGATTCTCGCACATATAGCATGGATATAATTATAGTAGTATATCCATAGTTTATCCACAAGCGTAGCCAGGATTTTTATAGGGGGTGAGGGGGGGGGGGTTGGAGGGGCAGACGTGAAGGATCCAAACGCATAGCCAGGATTTTCATTTTAAGGTTTCATTTTTGGTAGCTAGCACGCAAAGCGTGCTCCCCAGGCGGTGGGTGCAGGGAGGGGGTGCGCGAAGCGCGAAAGCTCTGACGTTTTATAGCAAATTTGAGAGAAACATTCGGCTCGTAGCACTTTTTTTAGGACGAAAGTTATTTCAACGTCCGGACTGCTTTTTAGTTATTTAGACGTAATACTGCACTGTAACAGGGATGCAGGAAGGGGGGAGTTTCTTCCTTCCCCCGTTGGCATGGATTTGCCCGACTTTAGAGGGAAGACCTGTCTCATTGGTAGGCCATTATATAGCGTACGCATGGAATTGGTATGGATGTACCCCCTACGCTCGATGGAAAGAGAGGGGTTATATGTGAGCTACAGCTAGAGATAGAGAAATATGCAAAGTTGCACTTTAGTGATTTGCATTGACTTTTACACAAATAATCAAACAATCAATCATGATTCTGAACTTTTAAGCATGGTTTATTGCATATTTCTCTATCTCTTTCTTTTCATGAGCATACAGTTTAATAGGGAAGCATATTGTACCTGAAGAAATTCCTGAGTATTACATAACAATTTAAAAAGGTCATTTGCTAACTTGCATAGGAAATGTACACAATATGCTTCATATAACCTTAAGTGCAACTTTTTTCCCCATGCATTTTGACATAAAATGCATTTTTTCACACCAATAATGATATCTGGTGGCAATGATATGCAATTCATGTTATGAGTAATAAAATTTCCTATCCATTCCCGTTTGAATTATGAAAATCGGTAAAATACTTTTTGAGATATATCCAAAAATGCTAGGGGGAACTTACTTTTTTGGTTGAGTGTATATCAACAGCAGGTTGACTTTGCAACATTTTCTCCTTGCCTTTTGTAGACACTGTCTCGCACTGAACGATGGATTTATATTATACGACGTTTTCGAAGAATTCACATGTGCCCGGTTTTAAGAAGCTGTGTCTGACTGATAACACTTAAAGGGATACGCAACCAGGCGGCTGTGGGGAAAGTCGGGATTGCGTAAGCCCCATTCACTCGTACACAAAGTTGTGCGTCGAACGCGTCCGTTGGACTACTGGGATTGTATTTCGGACTGCACGAATCCGACCGAATCTCGCACGAGGGCTTGAGCTCAGGCGGAGCGTGCATGTTGCACCGCGACTAGTCTGTCCGAAGATTGCAGCCCACGGGGCAACGGCAGGATCGGGTAACAAACACGGTGCCCTCTCGCGGCATAAAAACGTCCACAATCTGCGATTGACTATCCTTTTAATACCACCATGAAAAGTGTAAACATCGCTTTGTTTTTATTGGCGTGTACACTAATTTCCTTCACACACTTCATTAGCGCAGGTAATAACGCAATCCAAATTACCCTTCCCGTGCAACGGGCATAGGTTTCCAATTTCACATGGCGCTTCAAAGACCGCTCCAGTCCCGGACGCAATCGTAGTTTAACAAATGAGGTATCATGTGCAACATGCTATTAGAGGATTGCGTCTGCTTTGTTTTTATAAGCAAGATAAATTGATTCCCCTTCCCACACTCTCTCGTTAGCTCACTAATGATTGACAGATGATATTGCAGGAATGAGATTTGGGGCATTTTTTTAGGGTGGAGCTTAGCATGTTTAAAGAAAATTATTTTGAAAATATTCAAACAATATATGGAATATATTTCGATGTTTGAATAGCAAATTATAAGTTGTATGCATCCTGCACATCATCAGTAATCAACTTGCATTAAGGTTGCAGGGGACCTTTAAAACGCCGATAGTAAACTCACAAAAAAGTGCGTTTCCAATCGGCGTCTCCAAAAAGACGGTTTCTGGGAAAGCATAAACGCACAATCATGTTTAAACACGTTTATTATGACGTCATATAAACGTGCTTCCGGTTCTTTTAACTAGCAGTATAGTATAGTATAGCGTGGAAACTCAAAACTTTCGAAAAAGCGCTCCCCAACTTGACCTGCCCTATCCGGGTCAACGTAACACAGTCAGTCCGCAGCCCGTGCGAAAAGCGCTTCTTCTGCGGAACTCGTATTCATGACGGGGCGAGAATTATGAATATTCATGAGCAGAAGGAAACGGTAGAACATTGCCAATTACTCCGCTGTTTCTGAACGGATTTTTACGATAAATGTCACAAATAAAAGAGGAATGATAATTCTACCAATTTCAACTTCAAACTTAGTAGTTTAAGTTTGACTGAGAAGATATTTTAAAATGAATAGACCATTTACGACTGAAAATGGACGACGTAACCTTGACGAAAAAGGGTGAAAAAATATATTATTGGTCAGATATCTTGCTGCAAGAAATTTCTTAGATCATTAGAATCGTTAAAAAATACTCTTTCAGAACTGACTAAAAACCTGAGGATTTAGCTTTTATACCAGTCAGGAGTTAGGCAAGTTCAGGCATGATACAGATTATTTCCCATCCGAAAGGAAATCGTGCTTAATGCCACAACATGATTGGTCCGCTCACCAGCACGTCACACAAAGCGTTGTCTGCTCGATACAGCCGAACGAGTTTAGTGCATATGGATGTACTACTTCCACCTCCCTGGTATGTCCATCTACTCGTACGCCTATACACACACGTAGGTACGATCTAGATAGCACAACTCACTTTCATGACCTTTAGGCTACACATTTATAAGCACAAATAGGGGGCTGAATTTCATGTAACATTGTACGTGTAAACAATAGGCCTCCGGGGTACCCTGCATTGATGATAAGTCTTCCGTGAGCAGTGAGCTCTTCCACCTCCGTGGTGTTAGCGGTGGTAAGTAGACGAACTGGTTGTAGACAAAATGAAGTTAGACCACGTGGAGTTCGACGAACTAATAATTAGACCAAGTGGTGGTAGACCAAGCAACAGTGTACCGTAATCGTTAGGTAAATTGTAAAGGGGCACGAAGAAACTTGCTAAAAGCAAAACGAACCCGCTCACGGAACTCATGTCAGAGCAATAGTGAGACTTAATTTCTTGCGCGTGCGTGTGCGTGTCGCGTAGTCTACTTATACTTCTCATAAGTTATTTTTATCTTCATCTCAAAAAAAAATTAGGGCTGTTATTTCGAATATAATTATTATAGTAAACTGAGATGCAAACCAAAACATTAAAAGCAATTTCTTAGGTGACATGTCTCATTTGAAATGAGTAAAATCTATAGAAGACAGAAGTATATATTTCTACGAACCCCTGCTTTATTTATCTATTGTAATTGGCATCAGCTAGACATTATTATTGTCTGACGCACATACCTTTTAAGGACTTAAAAGTCCGGGGGGGGGGGGGCACTCGACCCAAAAAGTGGTGGGTATGTGCCGCTGGCAAGAAAAATCTGGGGTCTTCGGAACGGGCGTATCATGAAAAAAGATGGTCTTCGGAACATTTTTTAAAACATAACATAACATTATTTAAAACGGGGCTCTTTGGAACTGGATTGCAATGATGCTACGGAACTGGGCATCGTTTCACCAAACCGTCACAAGCACAAGTTCGCCGACATCCCATTGAAACGCATGTTAATTTTAATACACGCGTTTCAATGGGATGTCGGCGAACCCGCACCTATGACCGTTTGATGAAACGCTACCCTGGTTCCCACACACAAGCTCCCATTCGCTAAATACTCTGTGTGTACGGCCAGAACGACGGATTGAAAAAGAAAAAAATGGCATGTATTGGAACGGAAATTTGAGTGCAAAAATGGGGTGTTCTGGGCGGCACATACCCACCGCAAACTATATACTGAGTGCCCCCCCCCCCCCCCCTCCACCGGGCCTTAAGTATGTCCTCCTTATTCGATCCAAGGAGTTATCACAGTTCTGTGATAACTCCTTGCTCGATCATACCACAGTTGAGCAGTTCACAAGAAGGTGCCATGACAGCTTCCCAGCCTGGAGACTCTTCCACTGTGAGGCGGGAAACCTCGCGAGAGACTATGTACTCTTTTGCCTACAAAGTCGTTGGCAAGAAGACTACAAGGAAGAACAGCTGGCTCGAAGCAAAATGTGACGAGGTGAATCCTCCCTTGTAAAAAAGTTACCATCAAATCATGGTAATTTGGTCAAATTACCGTCATATTACCATGGGTACTATGGTACTTTTTTTACAAGGGCTGTCATTGAGGCAAAACGAGCTGCCCCTGCTGAGTACAAGTGTCTAACAAATGAGAAAGACTCTTCAGGTACTGCCAGAAACAAAGTCAAGTAGACTGATTAAATTTCTTCACGAGAACACGAGATGGAAAGTACAGTATGAGGGAAATTCCTTGAAGCCCTTTGCTATCTGCAGTTGTGTCAAGCAGGCTCCCTACTTCTCAGACGTGCTTTTGATCCATCAATGCAGGGTGTCTATCTCCATACAAAGTCAGATCGATGACCACCTGTTTACTTTCACACGGCTCAAGGCAAAAAAACAGTGCGCATAGTCTACATATAAAGGGACATACTGTTTGTTGACGATGTAGCAATCGTCACTCACACCGAGGAACAACTCAAGCATTTGTTGGGTCAGGACTCAGGAACTCCACCAGCCCTTACCATTGAAAATGACAAACTGGAGGTTGTTCAGCAGTTTACATACCCCTGATCTACCATAAGCAACAATCTCTTGATGCAGAAATCAACAAACGCATCAGGAAAGCTGCGTCCACTTTCGCCAGACTCACAAAACGTGTTTGGGAGAATGCTAAACTATCGTCCAGGACCAAGGCAGCTATGTTCAATGCGTGTGTTGAAAGCATTCTTCTTTATGCAAGCGAGACTCTTTCAATATATGCCAAACAAGAGGAGAAGCTGAACACCAAGATTGAAAGACTGAATTGAATTGAATTCAATTGAATTTATTGCCAGGCATAAAAATCGTTTCACGGTCTCACGATTATACTAGGTGGACACGTTGGATCATTTATAACTCAAAAATTACACATAGTACCATATTGAGATTTTTACATTGCAAAGACAGTTGAAGGATGTAAAATTTATTGCATGTAAAATTCATATTGGAAGCAAGGTTCATGACATTTCTCAGAATAATTTTCTTAAAATCTTAATCTGAATATTTAATTAGATTTTTCACCTTTTGAAAAAACAAGGCCCCAAAAACCTGTGTGTTTCAGTAATAATTAATTCAGAATACACAGTATCATAATTTAGAACACATCACTTGCCATTGTGCATTGTAGCTGAAATTCCAGAACACCTTTTCAACCCAGCGTCATGAGTAATTAAGGACACTGGACAGCAAGAGGTTGGCAGAACTGACATTGTGTATTGCAGCTGAAATTCCAGAACACCTTTTCAACCCAGAGTCATGAATCATTTAGGACACTGGACAGCAAGAGGTTGGCAGAATTGACAGCTGCAACACGCAATGACAACTGATGTGTTCTAAATTAATTACTCATACACACAGACTTTGTGGCCTTGATTTTTCAAAAAGTGAAAAATCTGATTAAATATTCAGATCAATATTTTTTAAAGAAAAGTATTCAAAGATATGTCATGAAACTTGCTCCAAATAAATATTACATCCTTCATCCTTCGGATACGAGGTATAATTTTTGAGTTATTAACAATCAAAAGAGGGGGGGGGGGGGAGGGGCGGGCATTATGGGGTCCAGTTTCCCTCCACAATTCTCTGACAAGCAAATTATAAAAAAAAAAGGTTTACATTCTAAAAGGGGGGCACAATCGGAAAAAAAGGACGCATCCTTTTTGGTCAAAATGCATACTTTCTTTTAAAAACTGGGGGGGGGGGGGGGGGGGGGCAGGGGGCGGATGTGCCCCTCCCCCCCCCCCCCAGATTTGCAACTGATTACAAGAACAAAAAACAAGAATTAAATATACAGTACAGGTCACACAGTTCTCTTTAAAGTGCAGTTCAGATAGAAAAAATGACATCCATCAGATTATTATTATTTGTTTTATGTTTATAAAGTTCTGGTTTACACGTAAAAATGCGCTGGTTTCCTTTACCTCGAATTATCTTTGGGTTACTATCCCAGTTCAGTATGTTGTCAATTACAATTTCTAGGTACTTACAATCGGCCACTTTTTGTTTGGCTTTCCCATTTATGTACAGGGGCAAATGATTTGTCCCAACATTTTCCCTGAAGTTAAAGATCATTTCATGAGTTTTTGTGGTATTTTCAACAAGTGAATTTTCTTCGCTCCAAGAGACAAACTTATCAACTGTGTCTCTGTATGCAACCTCATCGTTGTTGGTAATCAAGCCAATAATACAACTATCATCAGCATACTTTACTACGTGACAAGATGAAACAGCCGAGCATGAGAAATCACTAGTAAGCACGGTAAATAGGACAGGCGAGGGAATACAACCCTGCGGAGTACCTGTACTGAGTGATTTAACTTGGGATACTTCACATTCTTAAAACGTACTTGTTGCTTATTTGTCATATATGGGTTTGTTCCTCGTCAACCCATTCAATTCATCTTGTATTTCGGGTTCGGACCAAACGAGGAGAAGGGCCCTCACTTCCTCTTCGCTGTAGTTTGAGCCCTTGACACTCATTTCAACACAATGATATAACTATGGAAAAAGTACTAGTATTATTGAAAAAAAAATGTTAGATCTTGCTCGGATGACGTCTATATGCGCATGCCTTAAAGGGAGTGGCAAGTCGTAATCCATGGGCCTGACCAGTTGGCCTGACTCGGGGAAATTCGGATACAATCAGGTCCAATCGTGAGCTACCGAAGGAATGTTATTGCCGAATTCCTCGCGTGATCGTTAACTCGAATCCCTACATACGTAACCGACCAATGAGATTCCAATACTGGAATAAAGAACGCGCGATCTTGTTTACTCAAATTTGGGTCAATGTGCGAACTTTTATTAGCTGCGCGCGATAAATTGAAGTCGCTTTGAAATTTGATCCAGAGAAAGGAGCAGCCAACTGTAAAACCGCCCATAGATTGCGACTTGTCACTCCCTTTAAGCTTGAGAAAAAAAAAAGCTTTGCATAATATTCTGCACCGTTAGCGGCGCGCGGATTTTCACGTGAACCGGAAATATGTTTATTATGACGTCATTTAAACGCGTTTACAAATGATCGTGCGTTTATGCTTCCCCAGAAACCGTCTTTCTGGAGAAACGCCGATCGTAAACGTTTACGATCGGCGTATACGATCGGCAATTATTCGAAATTAAGAAAGGACGCAACCGTGTTTTGAACTAAACGCGTAACAAAAGCCTCATTCTGGCCTGAAAAAGGTGAGCATAAACGCACTCTAAAATACGTTTATCAATAAACAGGTTCATACTCTACGGATATTTTTTCCCCGCCAAAAGCTTAAATGGAGGAACAGTCATGCATAATCTCAACCTTTGCCATAAATATGTGAAACTGTCAACTTTCAGTAATGTAGGAATAGAAATTTGCATTTTCATTACTTTTACGTAGGATGTTCAATCTTTCATCAATCAACCTACTAAGACTGGCGCCACGGCAGTTAACTTTGCTATTGACCAAGGACATACCTCCCTCCTTGAGATTTTGGTATCTCACGGAGCCGACCTAAACATCCAGGCAAAGCTTGGCCAGACATGCCTACATGAAGCTCTCGTAAAGTGCACCAAACAACCTCCACCGGCTATTGCTGTTGAAGTAACTGACGCGATGCGAAAGGTATTCACATCACGTCTATATATTCTGCATTCTTAATTGATCATAGGGTCTGTAACATAAAGAGATGCAATCAATCTTACGATTGATATCAATCGTAAGTCTATGGAAAAATATTTACTGAAGCGTTACAATTTATTGCTCGTAACATTGATCATTATATCTCTTTATGTTACAGGCCCCAGATCTTTATCAAGTGGGAAATCCTCAATCTAATGGAAAAATACAAACTGCAGACTATGGGATGATTAACGGGACCCTCTTTATAAAAAACAAATAAGAATGTAAAAATTGTGTAAAACATTCAAACTGAAAGCAAAGGAGCAAATTACTGCCTAATTCATGTTAAGCCTACTATTACAAATTCCCATCTTCATAAGGTGAAGACAAAAATATTGGGCAGATGATTCTGTTTAAAGTTGATTCATTTTAGTATCCCAATATACGAGTGTTTGATTTAATGTTTCCTTCATGGACTAAAGATATAACAAGGAGATCAGAACTGTGTTCTGTTCCATGATTTTACCTTACTGTAGAATATATATCACTTTTCATCATTATCATTTACTCCTGATCTATGACATTATACAAGAACACGACTTTACATATTGTTTCTAAATCTTATTATGTAAAAACAATGCTGGTCTATTGATGAATTCGAACTCCCAAATGTTCGCGATCTGAAGCTCCCGTGAATTTGAATGTTTATTGGGTAACATGTTACTTTAAATGCTCATTCTATCAAAATCCATGATAACATTATGCGATCGCTTGCCCTAAAAATCAAATTGAATGCTCATTTTAGGCAACTGAATGTTGATCTTGAAGAGTAATCAAATTCACATGAAATTGAGCGACTGTATATCAATTTGGATGTTGTTTTGATGAATTTAACCGGGAAAATTAACCGATAATATCCTTTTGGTTCAACACCATTTTTGTACTTGAAGATAATAGCTAATTCAATTCACAGACACATAAACACCAAGTTGCCCGGCCCCACACACTCACACAACCACCCAACCCACCCTCCTTCAGAAATAAACATATAAAAAACCCTCAATATTGAAAAATATCGTACTTTTAATTGAATACTGCCTTTTGTTAATTTATCCCCCCCCCCCAAAAAAAAAACAAACAAACAAACAAACAAACAAACAAACAAAAACAAACAAACAAACAAATAAACAAACAAACAAAACAAAACAAATAAAAAAACGTTCTGGAATAAATTATTATCCTCATAGATTTCCGCAGACCTCGCACCTTACAATTTGCCGCCGGAGAAGTTGTTAGTCATGTATCTTCTGGAACTCGGTGCGAATCCGGCTATTCGGGATAACTTTGGAAGGACGGCATTCCATCTCATTTTGGACAAGCATTTCCTAAAGGTGTTATTTAACAGGTAAATCGTACAGCAATCAATAAATATAGATCAAATTTGGGACGCCATGATGAAAGAAATGTTGTTCTCTTTGATTTCATTGGAATTGCAACGTTCTCGTCTTACTCCCTTTGTTCTCTTCTGTTTTTCTGCCAGTGATTTTTATGCCTCTTCCCAACGTGCTGTATATAGGCATTATGTTTTCGGGTTGTTCGTCCGTCCGTCCGCCCCACTTTTAGCGTGATATCTCAAGAACCGCTGATCGAGAATTGCTGGCATTACCGCTAGACCAACTCACATTGTACGATTTAGAGCAAATCATATTGTTACATAGTGAATTTACGACACCACATAGTTCATGTTATCTACTTGACTCCCATGACTAAACTGGATTGCAAGAAGCATTCGTTAGTCCATCGGTAACGTCAGCGCCTCTCAATCAGCGGAACCTGGTTCGAGGCTCGCCACGGTCACATTTTTTTTTTGCTGGTAAATTAGCACACTACAAGTGCTATAAACAGCATTTCAGGTGCAGTCACTATACATGCCCCTAAAAGTAGCACTTTAGTTTTTACAGTGTACAAGACGTAGAGATGACGTCAAAATAAGACGTCCTCTTGACGTCTTGCGTCGGTGCAAGTTGTCGTCTTATTGACGTAATTACAGGACGTAAAAAAGACGAAAACCGCGACATAAATATCACGTCATTTTTAACACTTTCTGCTATCAGGGAAGAGGAATGAAGACGTAGAGATGACGTCAAAATAAGACGTCCTCTTGACGTCTTGCGTTGGTGCAAGTTGTCGTCTTATTAACGTAATTACAGGACGTAAAAAAGACGAAAACCACGACGTAAATATCACGTCATTTTTTAACACTTTCTGCTATCAGGGTAGTAACAAAAAGGTTTGGTACCTATTTTTCTGTTCCAAGAGTAACATTTAGGGGGATTAGTTATTTCGATTATTTTCAGGCAAGCGACTAAAAAGACATTTTTTAATAATTTTAGAGGATAAGGATGAATAGGGTTTTTTTTATAGGTAGTTAAAGTTTACACGATTTGGTCTATTATACATATATATATATATATATATATATGTGGGTTTGTGTGTGTGTAGAAAATAAAATTTACTGCAATAAATCATATATACCTACCTATTATGCTAGTCACTTGACTACGCGAACCCGTTCGAGAACTTAACACAAATGAGTCACAATATTGTGCGCACCCCCCGTAATCCTATTGTTCTCCCCTTCGCAACTCACGCGCGGCAACACGCAACAGACATCTTCCTCTTTCTTGCTCGCCCCGTCGAGTTAGGATGTCGAGTCACTGCGCTCCTGAAATGAGGTCTTTTTGTTTCTTTTCAGCGCGCTTTTTCGCATCTTAAAAGCACTTTTCTGTACTTATATTCGTCTAAGATTATAGTACTCTTGTGTTTTTTATGTCACTCTTGCCGATTGCAAGGGATTTTTTATTCCTTTCTTGGCAATTATTTTCTCTTTCATGGTCAGCCCCACGTAGTTATATCTGTGTGTTTGCGGGTGTTTCCGTTTGCCACCGAGCCTTTAAGGTTTGGTGTTTGTTTTTACGGTTCTTTGCTGTGAAAATAGTGTGCGTATCTCCAAATTTTAGGTTTTATTATTACCTGCACTAATTTAAAGTATTTCATATTTTGGTATACTTTAATGTCTGTTTTATTGCAGTGTTATGAGTTCGGAAGAAGAAGCAGCTAGGTCGCGGAGACCTGCTTCTTCCGAAGAGTCGTCTAGCAAGACGACTCGGCCTTCCAGAACTCTCCCGAGTACTTCGGTACATGGGGGAGGGAGGAGGGCTGCAGGTAAGTTGCCCAGTGGTGTTTCCCTGCAGGGTTTGCCAGCCTCGGAGCATGCGGCTTCGGGGCGGGTGGCGTTAGTTGAGCTTGGGACGTCAACCTCGAAGCCCGCGGCTTCGGGGTGGGTGGCGTCAGGCTCTAGTGGTTTGGATATCACGAATCCAATCCCCCGGTCGCTCAGACCAGAAGGGGGGGGGGGGGGACGTCGGTTTCCCGCACGGTAGCGATGACTCGCTTAAATCCGTTAGGGAGACGCGTGCCACTACTGCAGGGCAGCTCACGGGCACCGCCCATGTTGGTCTGGGTTCTCAAACCATAGCCCCGGCCGATGCCAAATGGGGAGCGAGTACTGCCCGGGCTGTCTATATTGCCAGCTGATGGGAAGGCTCGAGCCAACAATTATGGGCGCTCTACGGAGCAACAGGTGCGGTCACCTGAGCGCGCGATTACTTCCCGTCTGACCTCGCAATGGCGAGGTCACCTGAGTGCACGATTACTAGTGATCTCCTATTGTCGCCCACGGGCGGAACAATAGTGAGTTCACATGCTATTAGTAGTCGGTGGGCGAATACTGGGACCTCGTCCCAGTCTGCCCTCGCACCTGGCTATTGAATAGCCCCCGGCCGATGACGTATGGGGGAACGAGTGCTACCCGGGCTGTTGCTTTGCCAGCTGATGGGAAGACTGCCCTGGCTGTCTACATTGCCAGCTGAGGAGGCTCGAGCCAACAATTATGGGTGCTCTACGGAGCAACAGGTGTGGTCACCTGAGTGCACGACTACTAGTGCTCTCCTATTGCCGCTCACGAGCGGAACACATGCTTTTGCTAGTCGGTGGGCGAATACTGGGACCTCCTCCCGGTCCGCCCTCGCACTGGGTGCCTTGAGCGCCCGGCCCATGGCTGTTGCATCTTCTTGCTCAGCCAGTATGGGTAATTTGTGCGCGACTTTGGGTACATACCTCAGCGCACTTCTCCCGTAGAGGGAGGTGAGCGTCCCTCCGCGGAGGGTTCGGTTCGTGTTTCCGAAGCGGCTTCGGGGATCCGAACGAAACCGAATAGACGCTCTAAAAGCGGGTCTCGGCTTCGGCTCCTGTTGAGCCAGCCAAAAGAAGCCTAAGAAAGGGTCTGACATTGAGACTAATCTGCCTTTTATGGTTGATTCTTCATTGTCTGAGACGGGATCGCTTGCGCCTCCTATTTCCGCAGCCCTCGGGGCTTATAGTGGTCCATGTGAGGGTCCGCCTGTTTCGTCTTTTGTTTGCGGTCCTTTGTCCCAATCAATTCAGGCGGAACCAGATTTGGAGGCGGCTTCTCAAGCTTCGGTTTCCGAATCGTTTGGGCAGGCAGAGCCTCAGTCGCTCTCCCTTTGTGGGGTAGAAGCGATTGCTTTGTTGTCCAAATATCTCCCTGAATTTCAGTCAGCCCGCGCGCAGGGTTCGACTTCGCGTTGGTTCAGGCAGCGGGATTCCTCCGAGGGTATTTCTCTTGCGGAGGATTTCAAGCTGGAGTATGACCGCATTGAATCAGCGCTTCTTGTTAAGCGCCCTGTTGCGGTTAAGGGTAAGGCCTTTGCCTTTGATTCCCAAGATCAAGACAGCTTTTTCAAAGCTAAGTCTCTCTCTCCGGAGATTCTAGCGGTGGGTCGTCGCTTGCGGGCGATCAATCCGCTTACCTCTGTCGCTTTTAGGTCCGAGGATAGGCGTTGGAGCAGTGTTGAAAGCCAGGTCAGAGCAGGTATGCGTTTGGCTGCTTTTCAAGGTTTTCTCTCCGACCTCAGGTCCAGGGCGGAGGAGTTGAATGTCACTGATGGTGACAAGCTGGTTATTGATGACCTGCTGCACACTCTTTTTACAGTGGTCACAGCTTTCCAGTGCAGCTGCCTCGGTCACGTACCGTCGCAGGGTCTTGGCTCTTTCGGCCCTTGGGGTTAAGGAGTCGGACATCGCGCCGCTTCTCCGGGATGTTCCGTCTCGGGGTCCTTCGCTTTTTGGTGGTCAATTCGCTACGGTTTTTCAAAGAGAAATCGATGCGCGGAAGCAGGTCTCTGACATGACTACGCAGTTTCGCGCTCCCTTTAAGCCGACGCGGGCCCCTGTCCGTCGGAGGCCTGTTGGTCCCGCTTCGGGGCAACACAGTCGTGTTTCTGGGGTCCCGCCTGCTGAGCCTCAGCCAGCTCCTTCTCGTGGAAGAGGAGGACGTGGCAGAGGCTCTTCGAGAGGTTCTCGTGGCAAGGCGACGGCTTCGCACAAGGCTAAGCCTAGGCTTTGATGGTCTTCCCCGAGCGCTTGTTCATTTCGACATGGTAGGTGGCCGACTTCGTTCCTTTCTCCCCGCTTGGGAGGCCATCTCCGGGGACGCATTTGTGCTCTCCGTCGTGCGAGACGGATTCTTCATAGATCTATCCGCCTCGCTCCCCGGAGGGGCTATAAGAACTCGTTCACCTCCCATGTCTGCCCTGGCTCGTTCTCATGCCTCAACGGAGATCAAATCTCTGTTGAAAAAGAGGGCTATAGAAAGGGTAAGAGACCGGCCGTCTCTTTCCCTTTCTCCGATCTTTGTTATTCCCAAGCGCTCGGGAAAACTTCGTTTGATACTGAACTTGAAAAGAATAAACAAATTCATTCCTTCAGTACATTTTCGAATGGAGACTCTCGCCTCCATTCTCCCGTTGATCAAGAGGAAGGACTACGCGATCTCGATAGATCTCAAGGATGCGTATTTCCATATTCCCATTCATCGCGCTTCGCGCGATCTTCTGGGGTTTTCCTTCCTCTCAGGGACTTTTCGCTTTCGCGCTCTTCCCTTCGGGCTGCGCCCAGCCCCTCGGGTTTTTACTCAGGTTGTAGCCGTTCTGGCAGCCTCGCTGAGGCGCCGCGGCCTTCGGCTATTTTGCTACCTGGACGACTGGCTTCTCCTAGCGGAGTCGCACGATCGTTTGTTGGACGAGACTCGTTTGCTCGTCAATCTTACTCAAGACTTGGGTTTCCTAATAAATTGGGAAAAGTCAGAGTTAGTTCCTACTCGCAGCCCAGTTTTTCTGGGGGCTGTGTTAGACATCCGGAATCAGTTGGCTCGGCCCAGTCGAGACAGGATTCTCACTATTGTCTCGGCGGCTCGCAAGCTCATTCTGGCCAGAAAGGTCAAGGCCAGACAGTGGCTTCAGTTCTTGGGATATCTAGCCAGTCTAGTCGATGTTCTAGAGGATTGCCGGCTCCTTATGAGACCTTTTCAGAGGCATCTCCTCAGGTTTTACAAACCAGGCAAGGATTCTCTGTTGGTCTGGATTCCAGTACCACTAGGAATCAAGTCTCTTCTCTCCCGTTGGACGCGAGGCAAGTCATACCGTACCCCCTTCCGTCGATCTCGGTTTCGACGGACGCCTCTCGGTTGGGGTGGGGCGGACATTGCAATGGCAGCACGGTCGCGGGGGATTGGTCTCATCTTGGGACTCTTCCCCATATCAATGTCCTGGAGTTTATGGCAGTTCTTTTAACCCTGCTCCACTTCAGAAGTCGACTTCTCAGTCGTTCAGTTCTGATCCTCACGGACAATGTCACTGTGGCGGCTTATATCAATCGGCAGGGAGGCACTCGTTCTGCCACCCTGAATGCCTTAGCAGCACAGCTGTGGAGGTGGTGTCGTCGCATGGCGATCACGCCCGTTGCCTCTTTCATCCCCGGTGAGGAAAACCTCATTGCGGATTTTCGATCCGGGGCAGGTGTCTGCCATCAGAATGGAAGCTCCATCCAGAGGTCTTTTGCCGCATTCGCAGTTGCCTGGGCCCACTGGAAGTGGATCTATTTGCGTCAGTCCTGAACCACCAACTTCCGAAATACTGCTCCCGTGTTCGCGATCAGGGAGCTTGGGCTCTGGATGCTTTCTCTCTCAGTTGGGAGAATCTTCGAGGGTTCGCCTTCCCCCCCCCCCCCCCTTCCAGCTGATTCCGCGAGTCTTGCAGAAGATCAGGGAAGATCGGGCTCGGGTACTTGTGATAGCTCCTTTTTGGCCCAGGAGGAGTTGGTTTCCGGAGCTAATGAGCCTTCTGGTGGCTCAACCGTTCCTTCTTCCGTTAAGAGCGGATCTAGTGTTGCAACCCCTCTCGGGGATTCTTCACCACAGTCCGGAGTCCCTTCATTTGACTGCTTGGCCCCTGTCGGGGAATCTGCAAGACAGTCGGGTCTCTCTGATAGAGCCGCGGACTTTTTAATGTCCAGTCGTAGAGTTTCTACTAGGGAAATTTATAATTCCCGTCTTTCGGTCTTTTTCCTTTGGTGTAAAGAGCGGAATCAAACCCCGTCTAAGGCTCCTATTGGTTCAATTGCGGATTTTCTAATCTCGCTATTTGACAAAGGGAGATCCATCTCTACTATCCGAGGCTACCGATCGGCGATTGGGGCCATTCATTCGGGGTTCTCAGATGGTTCGGGGATTTCTAATTCCCCGCTGTTGAGTGGTTTGATTCGGTCTTTCTTTCTGAAACGTCCTCCTCGTTCTAAGTTAGTCCCGTCTTGGAGTCTGCCTAAGGTCTTAGAAGCCCTGGCAAAGCCTCCTTTTGAGCCGTTAGGTGAAGCTTCGCTTCACCATCTTACGGTTAAGACGCTCTTCTTGGTAGCCATTGCCTCTGGGCAGAGGCGCAGTACCCTTCATGCTCTCTGTCTTACTCCTGGTCATGTTCGCTGGGAGAGAAAAGGCGTTAGATTGATTCCTAAGGCTTCTTTCATTGCCAAGAATCAAACGGCTTCCTCTGGCCCTGTTGAGATTTTTCTTTGTCCGCTTTCTGAATTTTCGTCAGTGCGCGAGGACAAGGTTTGGTGTCCTGTTAGAGCTCTCAAATGGTATATTGATAAGACTTAGTCCTATCGTAATGATGATTAGTTGTTCCTGATCACTCGAGAGCCTTTTTCTCCTGCTTCTCTTGATTCCATTTCTAGATGGATTGTCGAGGCTATTAGGGCTGCTGGCACAGAGGCTCTTTTGTCAGACAGTAAGCCTCATGCTCATGACACTCGTAGTGTCAGCACTTCTTGGGCTCTGTTTCAAGGTGTGGCGCTTAATGATATTTTGAAGGCTGCTTATTGGCGTTCGTCCAATTCCTTCATTTCTTGCTACCTTAGGGATGTCCCTGCAGGTGAGGCTATTTTTGCGTCAGCTATCTTGAAGGCCGCTGTGTCTTCTTTGTAATCCTGTTTCCCTGCTTCTCTTGAAAAATGCCTCCCGGTCTTTGAATGGGCGCTGGTCTAGCATAATAGGTAGGTATATATGATTTATTGCAGTAAATTTGTAAAATCAGCACTGATTTTCTTATTTACTATATAAATCTATATACCTACCTATGACCCTCCCTCCTTCCCCTCACCTTGCAAGCAACATGTTTCTACTTGGGGTTGCTTGCAAAAGAGGAAGATGGCCGTTGCGTGTTGCCGCGCGTGAGTGGCGAAGGGGAGAACAATAGGATTACGGGGGGTGCGCACAATATTGTGACTCATTTGTGTTAAGTTCTCGAACGGGTTCGCGTAGTCAAGTGACTAGCATAATAGGTAGGTATATAGATTTATATAGTAAATAAGAAAATCAGTGCTGATTTTACAAGTTCACAACATCGTATAGATACACGCGAGGAGCATGTTTTTTACTTCACAAGCGCTTTCGATTTATTCTCTTCAGGTGAAATGACTATTTGATAGTTTTATATACAAGTATAATATTCAAACGAGGACGAGGTTTTTGTAACATTGTCTTATAGTTGTTTTTACGACGTAATTAATCTTAGTCTTAATCTTAGATTAAGCGTTGTAAGTAACAAGTTTTTTATGTTCAGTTTTCACAATCCTAATCCATACAGCTCAACACATGGTAAAGCTACACAAAGATTCTTAATGATGTAAAACATATAATGTTTCCTGTATTCATGGGAATAAGGTGGGTGATTGTAAAAAAAAAAATAATAATAATAATAACTAGAATTTAATTCGTCATGACGACGAATTAGGTGGTCTGTCTTTCAATTCGTATGATCATGATCGTAATCAGGATGATCATAATAATAATAAGATAGGAAGTCAAGAATGCCATGAATGGAGATGCTTCTTGAGGACAGGAATGTAGCAAAATGTGTGAAACGGTCATTGTAAAATGATTATGTTGATGATGATAATGGTGATGATGAAGTTGATATAATGATGGTCATAATGATTATGATGATATAATGATTATGATGATATAATGATGATGGTGATGATATAATAATAATAGCGATGATGATCATGACAGTGATGATAATGATGATGATGATGATGTAATGATGATTATGATGGTGAAGATAATCATGATAATGAAGGGGATAATGATGAAGATTGATGATGTGATAATGGTGATGATTATGGTGATGGTGATTATGAAGATGATTGATGATATAATGATGATGATGGTGATAATGATGATAATGATGGGGATAATGGTGATGACCATGACTGCAATGACAGTGACCTTAATCATGCCAAATATGAAAGAGAAATCACATTTCGTTATGAAGATACGACCATAAGTTGATTTGTACAAGATGGCGCCTACATTGTAGATGACGTCACGATAACCTGATGACCTTGAAAAAGATGTGGGAACTTGACCTTATTAGGACCAATGACTGACGAAAATTTGAAGATAATTGAGTAAGCCAATTTTGAGAAATTGTAATATCAAATAGGACTAATGATATTGCAGGATAGCTTTAATACACTTCAGGGAGTCAGATTTTCCATAGGGTTATACATAACTACTGCACACTACTTTCTAATAGACATAACACGCAAAATAAGGCATTTTATTACCTGGTTTGTGATTGCTTATGTTATAATAGTCGAACAAGATGGTAAAATGAAAGGCAAAAAGAAGCAAAAAAAAAAAAATTTAATGGCCCCACCGGGGATCGAACCTGGGTCACCGGAGTGAGAGGCAAGTGCTTTGACCAATATACCAAAATATTTCCCATAGAGATAACACGTAAACGAAAAACGGGATTCTCAAATCCCACATTGTAGTGAAAAATTGGGCATGATCCCGACATCTGATCAAAAATTGGAGACCACACTTATAAAAGCTTATAGTCTCAGCTATAACATACTAAAATCTGGAAGGAAATAGACCAAAAATAACTGAGATACAGCTCAGAGAACAATGTCATGTAGATTCATGATTCGAAAAAAAATCATCTTCCATAGACATAACACGCAAATAGGGAAAATTCTGACATGGCATCTTTAATTGAAAATTTCACTGTGATGACGTCATCAAAATGAAAAATGGTGGCAATTGATTTTGTAGGAAATTGCCTCAGCTACAACATATTAAAATCTGGGTGAAAAACGACCAATATTTACGAATCTAGAGCCAAATTTGCATAAATGTGATGACGTCAAAACATGAAAATGGAAATTTTGAATTCTGGCGCCATTTTGATGACGTCATAAAGTTTATAAGGGTCAAATGATACATGAAATCACATCTGTGATTCATACCCTACCTGATGATGACAAAAAAATTGGGGGTCAACGGACTATCTAACGAGCTATACTGAATTTTGTATAGGCATGTTTCTGCACGTTTTTACGTTATTTTCGCCATAGACGCGCGCACGGATTTTGAACTTTGACGCGCCCGTACGACCTTATTATTGATTGAAATTGATTCCAAGTTGATGGAAATGGTGAAGAAAAGTGTCAGGATTGCAAATCAATCGAAAAAACAGCGTTTTAACGTTATTTACGACTTGCGCGCGCGTTTTACGCGCGCGCGGACGCTTACGCACGGACATTTTTGAAATGCTCAAAATGACCTGAAACGTGTGCAGACTTGATCCTACGTGATTTTGAGCATTTTTAAATTTTGACGCGCGTGTACGCGCACGTCCTGACCTCTAGATGACCTGTGAAGACATGACTTGATGACCCGTCAAGTGAAGTTTATGAGATGTGAATATAGTTGATTCTTGATGATCGATTATGAAGATATAATCGATCTTGTAAATTTACAAAATGGCGTCTTGATGACGTCACGATGACCTGATGACCTCCAAAAGCTTAATGGACCATGTCCATGATTGACCTCATACATGACATGAAACTCGATGATATTGACCTGGCTGATTTTGAGATTTGGTGGGAACAACATTTTGTAATAAAAAGAAAGAAGAAAAATCTTGACAAAATTAAAAGGAGGTCTGTCATAAATGACAGACCACCTAATAAAGATTAGTTATAGGACATTTCCCAGCATTCGGATTGAATGTACATAGGCCTAAGAAGAGATAGACACAGAGTGATGGGGGGGGGGGGGGGGGCAGGCAGAAGAGAGAGAGAGAGCAAGGAAAAAGAGGGGGCAATACAAGGTGTGCAAGACCAGGGGTAACGAGAGAGGGCGGAACGGAGGGAAGGGCAGAAGGAAAAGAGAGCAAGAGAGAGAGAGAGAGAGAGAGAAAGAATGAGAGGAGAGATGGTAAAAGATGCATAGGGTATCGTTTCCTCTAGACACCATAGAGAAATGACAGGTGATAGCATATCGCATAATCTGTCTTTCAACCGATCATCAGCAGAAAAAATAATACCCACAATTGTAACCGCTCTAAGATGAGCAACGATCACCGCCGCGAGGGAAGGACGTATAAACCGAATAGAAACCAACGCTATCACCAGGCCACCGGCACCTACCAAAGGTGGAACCCCCAAGCCAGCAACCATCAGACCGATGGCTACAAACGCCGCAGCAACTCATCTGCTACCCGACAACCAGCCTATGGTATGACAGTTGCAGTGAGACAACAACAACCATCATTCACAGGCTAGCGTTAGAGTTTCAACAGACGTGGTGGGCATCGCCATTTTCAAGGAAGTCGAAACCCATTTCATCCCGGTAATTTCTCAACACATCCCATTAAGCAACCTTTTTAATAGTGTGTACATTGATAATGATAGAGACCCCCAGCAAACTATAGGCAAAAAAAATGAAAAAGCCCAATCCAACCTTCCTACACCTGAAGGCGGAACTAATAAGCTACCTGATCTAAAAGTAGAACCCATGGTAAATATCGAATGTTTATTTAAGTAATGAAGAAATAGCACTGTTAATATTGAAAGTCCCAAAATTTACTCCTACTCCTACTAGCATGACTAGAAATGCCAATGACCTTAAACAAGATGTATATACATGTTGCCGTCATCTCAGACTGAAGGAATATAACATTAAGGGAGACAGTGATAATGATAATGTTGATTTTTCAGCTAAAATGAAAGTTTAGTAAAGAATAAAAATAAATTTGTTGCTCAACAAAATAGAAATCGTACTTTAGATAATTACTTGATTTTTTTTGTTAAGCTGTAGAGTTTGAAAACGGTACAAACGCCAAACAAAAAATGTAATATTTCTAAACAAGAGTGGAAAAGCCTGGAATGATATTAAAGGTCCCGTGACACAGAACGGCTTCTAATTTCACTTTCATGATGACCCTATGTATTTTTTCATCGTGAATTCGAATCTGACGGTGAATTCCCGAAATTTTAAGTCGGTCAAAAGTAAAATGAGAAAAACTAAACGATTTGGGAACGCCCCAAAAAATTGTTGACAATTCGGGTTGACGATTACGTAATCCGCTTGACGTCATCGGCAGAACACAAAGCCAACTTTACAGTGAAAGTAATGCGTAACCGTATATATAGGCTTTCTACGTCGGTTCGCGAAAATTCTCTATCCGAATTGTGCTCTGTTTAAGTCATTTTCAGAGGATGATCATGGATAAGCCATAGTGAGGATGATAGATATGAACATTCATTGTCTGATGTTGAAGAAGAACTGTCTGATTTCGAGGAGAAAGGTGAAATTCGTGCTGCACTTGCGCCTGGTATATTATTGGTACCTTACCACTAGTACCAGTTTGAGCCCGTAGTCGCCGTACACCAAGCAGAGGAGAAGTCGAGGAAGATGATTGATAGTATTGCCGGCGTCAATAATGATCGTGAGGACATAGAAGGAAGACTTGGTTACAGTGATTGGTAAGCATAATTTAAAAGGCTAGATCTATAGTAATTCTTTTCATAAATAACGATTTTGATTATCAGTACCTGTACGCTACATTTGTATGTCGGGCTGTCGATGTGATTCTCGTCCCCTCGCTGGCGTGTTTGGCAAGCAGCCATCATCGCATCCTGTGCAGACTTTGCCCGGGCACGCCAGCCCGGGAATCTTGCCCTGGCCTGGGGTACCCTCCACCCAGCGGCCTATTTCTATTCATTTTAATGGAGAAATAATTCGGTTTGCAATAATCAAAACATTATGGGGGTTCTGTGTCCTGACACTGTACTAACTATAAAAAAGCTGTCACTTTTACCTTTGGATGTAACAAAATGTATATTAATAATATAGCAATACTAAGTACTACTACTAGTACTCCATTAGCATAAAATAAGTTGGTGTATCCATCCCCTCTCCATTTCTAAATTTGCCTGGAAAAAAAGTCAATGTTCCTTTTAAATGTTGGCAAATTTTGTACAGAATTAGATATGCACGGAAAAACCAATGGATTATTATATAATTAAGATCTCCTCGAATAAAAAAATTAAAACTGATTGTAGGTGCTCAAGTAGCGGGGGCTGTTCTCCGTTGCTCAAAGTCATCGAGTCCATGTTGTAAGGAATTGCAGCAAGTTGTTTCCAAAGTGGACCAATATGAAGAAGCGGAGTTAGACTGCATTACAGACCACCCTGGCTTTGCAAGTGTGTGCCTCGACAGATGGCAATCTCGAGACGGCAATATTATCAGTACTGCCAGCAGTATGGCCATCGAGCAAGGCAAGATGCAAGACTGTCAATGAGTGAGTATCAGAATAATGTACATGTTGCACGAAGGTGTACAGGCGCAATTTGCAGGGCTGAAATTGGTTGCTACTTGCCAGAATATCATTTTTTTAGTTTCTAACTTTTGCAAAAGGAGAGAAGCAAGCAGGAAAACACATTGACACTTTATGCATACTGCATCTAACATGTCATTTTGTCATTACCATATATACGCCGTGTATTAACAAATGTAAAGACCATTAAAAAATCTCAATCCAAAGTTATTGGTGGATATAATTTCAAATCCTCAATATGGGGGAGGGGGAGCACACTTTCTTGTATGGCTATGTGGTACACATATTGTGCGTTCAACAGTACCAATGGTATGCAAACTGGCAGTGTATTTTTTCAAGTGGTGGATACATGTATCCATCATAGTTTATACTGTGGTGATGTGACTTCCCTTTATTTAATCTATATGTGGAAATTAATAATTAAGAAAAGAAAACTTTGTTTTTTTACAATTCATTTTATGTAGATAAATATTTTTCTCATGGATCATGTTTCTTTTTTTTTTACTGCAGGAAAAACAGGCACGTGGCGTACCGACATCTTGCCAAGATGGTGCTTGGGATACCTCATTGGGATAACTCAGCACTAAGGCGAATTGGCACTGCGCGGTGACTGTGTTTCAAGAGTTGAGGTCCCAGCTATGCACCATACCCATTTCTAGCCTTAAATTTCATGTTTTGTATTATTTTACTTCATGAAGTTTTCAAAATTACTTTTTCTTTGCTAACCATTTTACACATTGATAATCAATAATTCTGAATTTAAGTGTTTTAAAATGTGTAGTTAATGCGAAATTCAACACAGGTATCTTTGATCGATTCAACTCTCTGGGCTCACTCGGCGGCGACTTTCCCCCAAGACCGAGGTCGCCCTAGTGCCGAGTTAGCTCAGATCCGTTCACTTAGACATGCATTTTTAATTTTTGAGAATACTTTGCTTGCTTGCCTCTTTCTTTATAGATATTCTGGCAATCAATATCAGCCAATTAATTCTTTCTTTATATGTCCTATGCAAAACAACCCAATTTTATTCAAAATTAAAGTCATGGTTTATTCTATATCCAGTTCTGCTCTGTTAAACTTCAAATTATGTGGTAACTAGCTATAATTTTATGTACATTTCCTATATGGATGATAAATTGAATTTCTTTTTATTCCACTCTTGAACTAATTATCACTTGTCAGAAGATATGTATTTCCACTTGTTTATCATAACATATTAAATGTTTTCCTATTAAATTTAAAAAAGAACAAGTAAAGTATATTGAAATGGTTCAAGGAATTTTCGTCAGATGTCATTTAAGCTTTCCACTATTGGATTTTGGAAGATGCTATTTAAACTTATAGTGAGATTCGTAAGTTATTGGAAAAAAAGTAATTTTCCTCGCATCCTTGTTTCTTGTTTTCTGAATGTTAAAATTACTTTAGATGTACATACCTCCCAACTTTCTATATAATAAATTAAATGACCCGTATTCTGAACTCCGGTTTAACTTAAACTCCAGTCTAAGTTAAACCAGAGTCTAACTAAACCCGACTTAGACTGCATGTCGGGTTAACTCCATTTCTGTTTCTGAAAGTCCAGTCTAAGTTAAACTGTGGTTTAGTTGCCATGGAGACGTAGTCTGCTGCTACTGCACATGCTCAGTAGAGCTCAATTTATATTCAAGAAGGCTTAACTTTGCTTATTCCTTTCAAGATGTTTAATCAAGAAATGTCATGAAATACTTTATAGACAAATTAAAGGCATACCATTTGGCACTTTATTTGTCATGATAAGCCTACTGGAGTTTTCTGGATCGTAAATGAACGACTATATTTAAGGTTAGGTTGGTCGGTTTATCCTACGTTATTGGTATTAGTATAGGGATATTAGGGAAGATACTGAACGCAGGCACTACGCCTCTGTATTCAGCTCCTTCTTAGCTTCCATTTCAAAATGGCTGGATCACTAGCGTAGGCTTGGGGGGGGGGGGGCAAATACTGCTAGGGGCAAACCCGGCGAGAAACCCCCTTTTTGGGGCTTGTCGGATAATTATGGAGGAAAATATCTGATAACCTCTGCCCCCACTGAGCGACTTTTTGAGGGCTGGCGAAAAACAATCATGGCAGACTCTAGATCTAAAAGTTATATCTACATTATCTAAGTTAGGCCAACAATGTCCATCATGTGGGAGCGGATCAAGGATTTTGTATTTTGAAAAGGGGGCTTAAGCAATAAATCGACACACAACAAAAACATAAAAAGCTTCAGATTTGGAGGGTTGATTTTTTTATTTATTTTTTTATTTATTTATTTATTTTTTATTTTATTTTTTTTTTTTGGGGGGGGGGGGGAGGAGTTTGATGACTTAGTTATGTCTGACATTTAAAGCAAATCCGGTATATCCCCCAACTGCCCCTGATTGGTGAGGCAAACGCAACACCGTCACTTTGCAAATTTGACTAGATTCAAAGCAAAAGGAAAGGACACTGGCTATAGACCTCTTTATACTAACCTGACAGATTATATATCTATTATGTTATGAGGCACAGGGGGCATTTTGAAAACAAAAACAAAAACAAAAACAAACCAAACGAAAAATAAGATATACCGTACCTAGAACTAGAGGTAAAATATGACAGTTAGAGCTATTTAGACCGAAAACAAACCTGTTCGTTTCGTTTCATTGAAAAGTCAATACACTTTACCGGGTACCATATGAAGGGCACATTTTCGGAGATAATAGTTTGCAATTTGAATGCAAGTAAACAAGACTATAGCTAGATCTACTTACTTTGACATCTATAGATCTAGGTCTATGTCATACATGTATAATAAAGAAGGGCACCTGACGTTAGCTGCTACTAGCTGCTGGCCTACAAAAATAATCTGGTGACGATGTATTGCCATTGGTAAGTTCCTGGACTAACTTTGTTATTCATGTGTCTCTATTTTCCAAGACAGCACCTCGACTCTAAATAGATATTTTAACGTTAGACATAGTGTAAGTTGTAAAGACTAAACGTTTGTTACTAGTCTAAGACTAAGTCTACTGTACTATATATATTCTAAAAGTTAGATCCTATTTTACTTATCATAATGGATATTAGATGTTTTCCTATTAAATTTAAAACAGAACAAGTAAAGTATATTGAAATGGTTCAAGGAATTTTCGTCAGATGTCATTTAAGCTTTCCACTATATGTGGATTTTGGAAGATGCTATTTAAACTTATAGTGAGATTCGTAAGTTATTGGGAAAAAAAGTAATTTTCCTCGCATCCTTGTTTCTTGTTTTCTGAATGTTAAAATTACTTTAGATGTACATACCTCCCAACTTTCTATATAATAAATTAAATGACCCGTATTCTGAACTCCGGTTTAACTTAAACTCCAGTCTAAGTTAAACCAGAGTCTAACTAAACCCGACTTAGACTGCATGTCGGGTTAACTCCATTTCTGTTTCTGAAAGTCCAGTTTAGTTAAACTCGAGTCTAAGTCCAGTCTAAGTTAAACCGTGGTTTAGTTGCCATGGAGACGTGGTCTGCTGCTACTGCACATGCTCAGTAGAGCTCAATTTATATTCAAGAAGGCTTAACTTTGCTTATATTCCTTTCATTATTAAGATGTTTAATCAAGAAATGTCATGAAATACTTTATAGACAAATTAAAGGCATACCATTTGGCACTTTATTTGTCATGATAAGCCTACTGGAGTTTTCTGGATCGTAAATGAACGACTATATTTAAGGTTAGGTTGGTCGGTTTATCCTACGTTATTGGTATTAGTATAGGGATATTAGGGAAGATACTGAACGCAGGCACTACGCCTCTGTATTCAGCTCCTTCTTAGCTTCCATTTCAAAATGGCTGGATCACTAGCGTAGGCTTGGGGGGGGGGGCAAATACTGCTAGGGGCAAACCCGGCGAGAAACCCCCTTTTTGGGGCTTGTCGGATAATTAGGGAGGAAAATATCTGATAACCTCTGCCCCCACTGAGCGACTTTTTGAGGGCTGGCGAAAAACAATCATGGCAGACTCTAGATCTAAAAGTTATATCTACATTATCTAAGTTAGGCCAACAATGTCCATCATGTGGGAGCGGATCAAGGATTTTGTATTTTGAAAAGGGGGCTTAAGCAATAAATCGACACACAACAAAAACATAAAAAGCTTCAGATTTGGAGGGTTGATTTTTTTATTTATTTTTTTATTTATTTATTTATTTTTTATTTTATTTTTTTTTTTTTGGGGGGGGGGGGGGGGGAGGAGTTTGATGACTTAGTTATGTCTGACATTTAAAGCAAATCCGGTATATCCCCCAACTGCCCCTGATTGGTGAGGCAAACGCAACACCGTCACTTTGCAAATTTGACTAGATTCAAAGCAAAAGGAAAGGACACTGGCTATAGACCTCTTTATACTAACCTGACAGATTATATATCTATTATGTTATGAGGCACAGGGGGCATTTTGAAAACAAAAACAAAAACAAAAACAAACCAAACGAAAAATAAGATATACCGTACCTAGAACTAGAGGTAAAATATGACAGTTAGAGCTATTTAGACCGAAAACAAACCTGTTCGTTTCGTTTCATTGAAAAGTCAATACACTTTACCGGGTACCATATGAAGGGCACATTTTCGGAGATAATAGTTTGCAATTTGAATGCAAGTAAACAAGACTATAGCTAGATCTACTTACTTTGACATCTATAGATCTAGGTCTATGTCATACATGTATAATAAAGAAGGGCACCTGACGTTAGCTGCTACTAGCTGCTGGCCTACAAAAATAATCTGGTGACGATGTATTGCCATTGGTAAGTTCCTGGACTAACTTTGTTATTCATGTGTCTCTATTTTCCAAGACAGCACCTCGACTCTAAATAGATATTTTAACGTTAGACATAGTGTAAGTTGTAAAGACTAAACGTTTGTTACTAGTCTAAGACTAAGTCTACTGTACTATATATATTCTAAAAGTTAGATCCTATTTTACTTATCATAATGGATATTAGATGTTTTCCTATTAAATTTAAAACAGAACAAGTAAAGTATATTGAAATGGTTCAAGGAATTTTCGTCAGATGTCATTTAAGCTTTCCACTATATGTGGATTTTGGAAGATGCTATTTAAACTTATAGTGAGATTCGTAAGTTATTGGGAAAAAAAGTAATTTTCCTCGCATCCTTGTTTCTTGTTTTCTGAATGTTAAAATTACTTTAGATGTACATACCTCCCAACTTTCTATATAATAAATTAAATGACCCGTATTCTGAACTCCGGTTTAACTTAAACTCCAGTCTAAGTTAAACCAGAGTCTAACTAAACCCGACTTAGACTGCATGTCGGGTTAACTCCATTTCTGTTTCTGAAAGTCCAGTTTAGTTAAACTCGAGTCTAAGTCCAGTCTAAGTTAAACCGTGGTTTAGTTGCCATGGAGACGTGGTCTGCTGCTACTGCACATGCTCAGTAGAGCTCAATTTATATTCAAGAAGGCTTAACTTTGCTTATATTCCTTTCATTATTAAGATGTTTAATCAAGAAATGTCATGAAATACTTTATAGACAAATTAAAGGCATACCATTTGGCACTTTATTTGTCATGATAAGCCTACTGGAGTTTTCTGGATCGTAAATGAACGACTATATTTAAGGTTAGGTTGGTCGGTTTATCCTACGTTATTGGTATTAGTATAGGGATATTAGGGAAGATACTGAACGCAGGCACTACGCCTCTGTATTCAGCTCCTTCTTAGCTTCCATTTCAAAATGGCTGGATCACTAGCGTAGGCTTGGGGGGGGGGGGGGGGTAAATACTGCTAGGGGCAAACCCGGCGAGAAAACCCCTTTTTGGGGCTTGTCGGATAATTAGGGAGGAAAATATCTGATAACCTCTGCCCCCACTGAGCGACTTTTTGAGGGCTGGCGAAAAACAATCATGGCAGACTCTAGATCTAAAAGTTATATCTACATTATCTAAGTTAGGCCAGCAATGTCCATCATGTTGGAGCGGATCAAGGATTTTGTATTTTGAAAAGGGGGCTTAAGCAATAAATCGACACACAACAAAAACATAAAAAGCTTCAGATTTGGAGGGTTGATTTTTTTATTTATTTATTTATTTATTTATTTATTTTTTATTTTATTATTTTTTTTTTTTTTTGGGGGGGGGGGAGGAGTTTGATGACTTAGTTATGTCTGACATTTAAAGCAAATCCGGTATATCCCCCAACTGCCCCTGATTGGTGAGGCAAACGCAACACCGTCACTTTGCAAATTTGACTAGATTCAAAGCAAAAGGAAAGGACACTGGCTATAGACCTCTTTATACTAACCTGACAGATTATATATCTATTATGTTATGAGGCACAGGGGGCATTTTGAAAACAAAAACAAAAACAAAAACAAACCAAACGAAAAATAAGATATACCGTACCTAGAACTAGAGGTAAAATATGACAGTTAGAGCTATTTAGACCGAAAACAAACCTGTTCGTTTCGTTTCATTGAAAAGTCAATACACTTTACCGGGTACCATATGAAGGGCACATTTTCGGAGATAATAGTTTGCAATTTGAATGCAAGTAAACAAGACTATAGCTAGATCTACTTACTTTGACATCTATAGATCTAGGTCTATGTCATACATGTATAATAAAGAAGGGCACCTGACGTTAGCTGCTACTAGCTGCTGGCCTACAAAAATAATCTGGTGACGATGTATTGCCATTGGTAAGTTCCTGGACTAACTTTGTTATTCATGTGTCTCTATTTTCCAAGACAGCACCTCGACTCTAAATAGATATTTTAACGTTAGACATAGTGTAAGTTGTAAAGACTAAACGTTTGTTACTAGTCTAAGACTAAGTCTACTGTACTATATATATTCTAAAAGTTAGATCCTATTTTACTTATCATAATGGATATTAGATGTTTTCCTATTAAATTTAAAACAGAACAAGTAAAGTATATTGAAATGGTTCAAGGAATTTTCGTCAGATGTCATTTAAGCTTTCCACTATATGTGGATTTTGGAAGATGCTATTTAAACTTATAGTGAGATTCGTAAGTTATTGGGAAAAAAAGTAATTTTCCTCGCATCCTTGTTTCTTGTTTTCTGAATGTTAAAATTACTTTAGATGTACATACCTCCCAACTTTCTATATAATAAATTAAATGACCCGTATTCTGAACTCCGGTTTAACTTAAACTCCAGTCTAAGTTAAACCAGAGTCTAACTAAACCCGACTTAGACTGCATGTCGGGTTAACTCCATTTCTGTTTCTGAAAGTCCAGTTTAGTTAAACTCGAGTCTAAGTCCAGTCTAAGTTAAACCGTGGTTTAGTTGCCATGGAGACGTGGTCTGCTGCTACTGCACATGCTCAGTAGAGCTCAATTTATATTCAAGAAGGCTTAACTTTGCTTATATTCCTTTCATTATTAAGATGTTTAATCAAGAAATGTCATGAAATACTTTATAGACAAATTAAAGGCATACCATTTGGCACTTTATTTGTCATGATAAGCCTACTGGAGTTTTCTGGATCGTAAATGAACGACTATATTTAAGGTTAGGTTGGTCGGTTTATCCTACGTTATTGGTATTAGTATAGGGATATTAGGGAAGATACTGAACGCAGGCACTACGCCTCTGTATTCAGCTCCTTCTTAGCTTCCATTTCAAAATGGCTGGATCACTAGCGTAGGCTTGGGGGGGGGGGGGGCAAATACTGCTAGGGGCAAACCCGGCGAGAAACCCCCTTTTTGGGGCTTGTCGGATAATTAGGGAGGAAAATATCTGATAACCTCTGCCCCACTGAGCGACTTTTTGAGGGCTGGCGAAAAACAATCATGGCAGACTCTAGATCTAAAAGTTATATCTACATTATCTAAGTTAGGCCAGCAATGTCCATCATGTGGGAGCGGATCAAGGATTTTGTATTTTGAAAAGGGGGCTTAAGCAATAAATCGACACACAACAAAAACATAAAAAGCTTCAGATTTGGAGGGTTGATTTTTTTATTTATTTATTTATTTATTTATTTATTTTTTATTTTATTTTTATTTATTTTTTTTTTTGGGGGGGGGGGGAGGAGTTTGATGACTTAGTTATGTCTGACATTTAAAGCAAATCCGGTATATCCCCCAACTGCCCCTGATTGGTGAGGCAAACGCAACACCGTCACTTTGCAAATTTGACTAGATTCAAAGCAAAAGGAAAGGACACTGGCTATAGACCTCTTTATACTAGCCTGACAGATTATATATCTATTATGTTATGAGGCACAGGGGGCATTTTGAAAACAAAAACAAAAACAAAAACAAACCAAACGAAAAATAAGATATACCGTTTCTAGAACTAGAGGTAAAATATGACAGTTAGAGCTATTTAGATCGAAAACAAACCTGTTCGTTTCGTTTCATTGAAAAGTCAATACACTTTACCGGGTACCATATGAAGGGCACATTTTCGGAGATAATAGTTTGCAATTTGAATGCAAGTAAACAAGACTATAGCTAGATCTACTTACTTTGACATCTATAGATCTAGGTCTATGTCATACATGTATAATAAAGAAGGGCACCTGACGTTAGCTGCTACTAGCTGCTGGCCTACAAAAATAATCTGGTGACAATGTATTGCCATTGGTAAGTTCCTGGACTAACTTTGTTATTCATGTGTCTCTATTTTCCAAGACAGCATCTCGACTCTAAATAGATATTTTAACGTTAGACATAGTGTAAGTTGTAAAGACTAAACGTTTGTTACTAGTCTAAGACTAAGTCTACTGTACTATATATATTCTGAAAGTTAGATCCTATTTTACTTATCATAATGGATATTAGATGTTTTCCTATTAAATTTAAAACAGAACAAGTAAAGTATATTGAAATGGTTCAAGGAATTTTCGTCAGATGTCATTTAAGCTTTCCACTATATGTGGATTTTGGAAGATGCTATTTAAACTTATAGTGAGATTCGTAAGTTATTGGGAAAAAAAGTAATTTTCCTCGCATCCTTGTTTCTTGTTTTCTGAATGTTAAAATTACTTTAGATGTACATACCTCCCAACTTTCTATATAATAAATTAAATGGCCCGTATTCTGAACTCCGGTTTAACTTAAACTCCAGTCTAAGTTAAACCAGAGTCTAACTAAACCCGACTTAGACTGCATGTCGGGTTTAACTCCATTTCTGTTTCTGAAAGTCCAGTTTAGTTAAACTCGAGTCTAAGTCCAGTCTAAGTTAAATTGTGGTTTAGTTGCCATGGAGACGTAGTCTGCTGCTACTGCACATGCTCAGTAGAGCTCAATTTACATTCAAGAAGGCTTAACTTTGCCTATTCCTTTCAAGATGTTTAATCAAGAAATGTCATGAAATACTTTATAGACAAATTAAAGGCATACCATTTGGCACTTTATTTGTCATGATTAGCCTACTGGAGTTTTCTGGATCGTAAATGAACGACTATTTAAGGTTAAGTTGGTCGGTTTATCCTACGTTATTGCTATTAGTATAGGGATACTAGGGAAGATACTGAACGCAGGCACTACGCCTCTGTATTCAGCTCCTTCTTAGCTTCCATTTCAAAATGGCTGGATCACTAGCGTAGGCTTGGGGGGGGGGGGGGGGGGGGCAAATACTGCTAGGGGCAAACCCGGCGAGAAACCCCCTTTTTGGGGCTTGTCGGATAATTATGGAGGAAAATATCTGATAACCTCTGCCCCCACTGAGCGACTTTTTGAGGGCTGGCGAAAAACAATCATGGCAGACTCTAGATCTAAAAGTTATATCTACATTATCTAAGTTAGGCCAGCAATGTCCATCATGTGGGAGCGGATCAAGGATTTTGTATTTTGAAAAGGGGGCTTAAGCAATAAATCGACACACAACAAAAACATAAAAAGCTTCAGATTTGGGGGTTGATTTTTTTATTTATTTATTTATTTCTTTATTTTTTTTTTTTTTTTTTTTTTTTTGGGGGGGGGGGGGGAGGAGTTTGATGACTTAGTTATGTCTGACATTTAAAGCAAATCCGGTATATCCCCCAACTGCCCCTGATTGGTGAGGCAAACGCAACACCGTCACTTTGCAAATTTGACTAGATTCAAAGCAAAAGGAAAGGACACTGGCTATAGACCTCTTTATACTAGCCTGACAGATTATATATCTATTATGTTATGAGGCACAGGGGGCATTTTGAAAACAAAAACAAAAACAAAAACAAACCAAACGAAAAATAAGATATACCGTATCTAGAACTAGAGGTAAAATATGACAGAGCTATTTAGACCGAAAACAAACCTGTTCGTTTCGTTTCATTGAAAAGTCAATACACTTTACCGGGTACCATATGAAGGGCACATTTTCGGAGATAATAGTTTGCAATTTGAATGCAAGTAAACAAGACTATAGCTAGATCTACTTTGACATCTATAGATCTAGGTCTATGTCATACATGTATAATAAAGAAGGGCACCGTGTTACTTTAGAACCTGACGTTAGCTGCTACTAGCTGCTGGCCTACAAAAATAATCTGGTGACGATGTATTGCCATTGGTAAGTTCCTGGACTAACTTTGTTATTCATGTGTCTCTATTTTCCAAGACAGCATCTCGACTCTAAATAGATATTTTAACGTTAGACATAGTGTAAGTTGTAAAGACTAAACTACGTTTGTTACTAGTCTAAGACTAAGTCTACTGTACTATATATATTCTAAAAGTTAGATCCTATTTTACTAACGAAGGTTAAAGTTAGACATTGGCTATAACGTTAGAGGTCGAGGAGAGTTGAGTTTCAACATTAAAACTGGGTGACTGACTCAGCTGTCAAATTTTGAAATTGCAGTCGGAATTTCAATAATCTCTGGAGCTGAGCTCTTAATGATGTATTTGTTTTGTAGTGACGTTGAATGTTTTTTTTCTGTAGCTGTAAGTGTAACTTCGGAACCCAACTTCCCAACAACAGTCAGCTCCGACCTAGCCTTGCTCAGCTAGCTAGCTAGCTCGGCACTGCGTGGGATGGGATGAGAGGGTATCGGTCGCGTCGGCTGGGCCGGCCGGCCGGCTCGGGTCAGGTTGTAAAGAGCTATGCTTGCTCGCGCGCGAGCGCGAAAGATTGTTGCGAAGTCAGTTCTGCGATAATGACAGCGCTTGCCATGAATACTGCCGTTAACGTTAGATCCAACTTCGATCCGTACGAAGACCTGAAAGGGCCAAACTGACGACGTAAAAAAAATATATATATTACGTACGTACGTGATAATACTACGTACGTACGTGATAATTACCACGTACGTACGTGATAATTACCACGTACGTACGTGATAATTACCACGTACGTACGTGATAATTACCACGTACGTACGTGATCATTACTACGTATGTACATAATAAATCACACGTGAAAAAGGTTGAAATTACACAGCTGCCTTATTATTATCCGTCGATTCCCGTTGATTTGCCACAATATTGTGAGCCTGTGGGCTCTAGCTTGTCTAGTGCGAAGAAACCTCAACATTTGTGTGGTGTGTGACGTGTGTTGGTGGATATGTGTGTATGTGTGTGCCTCTTCATTTTCCCAGCGGCAAGTCCGGTCCCAGACAAAATCAAAACAGAATAAAGCAGTTCGACTCTGTTCGAGTAAAATCGAACAAAATGAAGTTATGAATCTTTATGACACTGAAAGCTAATGAAAACAAAGAAAATCACCAGAATTTTTAATTCGTCATGAGGACGAATTAGGTGGTCTGTCTTTCACTTTGTATGATCATGATTGTAAGCAGGATGATCATAATAAAGGGGAAATACTAAACTGAAGATAGGAAGTCAAGAATGCCATGCATGGAGATGCTTCTTGAGGACAGGAATGTAGAAAAATGTGTGAAACGGTCATTGGAAGATGTGATGACGTTGATGATAATCATCATCATGAATATCATGACAGTGATGATAATCATCATCATGAATATCATGACAGTGATGATAATGATGTTGATGATAATCATGATGATGATCATATCATGACAGTGATGATGATAATGATTTAATGTTTATCATCATCATCATCATAAATATCATGACAGTGATGATGATAATGATGTTGATGATAATCGTTATGATGAATATCATCATGACAGTGATGATGATAATGATGTTGATGATAATCATGATAGTGATATAATGATGATGATGGTGATGGTGATGGTGATGATAATGGTGATGACCATGACTGCAATGACAGTGACCTTTACCATGCCAAATATGAAAGAGCAATCACATTTCGTTATGAAGATACGACCATAAGTTGATTTTTACAAAATGTCGCCTGGATGACGTCACGATAATCTGATGAGCTTGAAAAAGATGCGCGAACTTGACATTATTAGGACTGATGACTGCCGAAAATTTGAAGATAATTGAGTATGCCAATTTTGAGAAATTTCCATCTGGTTGTACACAAACTACTGCACACTACTTTCCAATAGACAAAACACACAAAATAAGGCAGTTTAGTACATGGTTTGTGATTGTATATGATATAATAGTCGAAGAAGATGGTAAAATGAAAGGCAAAAAGAAGCAAAAAAAAAAAAATTATTTAATGGACCCACCGGGGATCGAACCTGGGTCACCGGAGTGAGAGGCAAGTGCTTTGACCAATATACCAAAACATTTCCCATAGAAGTAGTGAAAAATTGGGCATGATCCCGAAACCTGATCAAAACTTGGAGACCACATTGGTAAAAGCTTATAGTCTCAGCTATAACATACTAAAATCTGGAAGAAAATAGACCAAAAACAACTGAGATACAGCTCAGGGAACAATGTCATGTAGATTCATGATTCGAAAAAAAATCATCTTCCATAGACATAACACGCAAATAGGGAAAATTCTGACATGGCATATTTAATTGAAAATTTCACTGTGATGACGTCATCAAAATGAAAAATGGTGGTGACTCATCTTGTAGAGAATTGTCTCAGCTATGACATATCAAAATCTGGGTGAAAAACGACCAATAATTACGAATCTAGAGCCAAATTTGCTTAAATGTGATGACGTCAAAACATGAAAAATGAAAATTTTGACTTCTGGCGCCATTTTGATGACGTCATAATGTTTATAAGGGTCAAATGATACATGAAATGCCATCTACGATTCATACCCTACCTGATGATGACAAAAAATTTGGGGGTCAACGGACTATCTAACGAGCTACAGTGAATTTTGTATAGGCATGTTTTTGCCCATATATGGCCTATAGTGAGGGAGCGCGCCCGCGCGTGCTGCAAACTTTGACGGACGATAATTTCCTTATTAATGGTCGTAGAAAGTTAAAAAGGGTATCAAATTGCTCAGAATTTTATGTTCTATGAGAGTACACAAGAAAAAACGGCGAGTTTAGGCTCCGTCATGGTGGAATACGGGAAAATGCGCGCGCACCCTTGTGTGCGCGCAAATTTTTGAAATGCTCAAAATGACCTGAAACGTGTGCAGACTTGATCCTACGTGATTTTGAGCATTTTTAAATTTTGACGCGTGCGTACGCGCACGTCCTGACCTCTAGATGACCTGTGAAGACATAACTTGATGACCTGTCCAGTGAAGTTTATGTGATGTAAATATAGTTGATTTTTGATGATTGATTATGAAGATATAATCGATCTTGTAAATTTACAAAATGGCGTCTTGATGACGTCACGATGACCTGATGACCTCCAAAAGCTTAATGGACCATGTCCATGATTGACCTCATACATGACATGAAACTTGATGATATTGACCTGGCCGATTTTGAGATTTGGTGGGAACAAAAATTTGTAATAAAAAGAAATAAAGAAATACTAGAGTTTAATTCGTCATGAGGACGAATTAGGTGGTCTGTCTTTCAATTTGTATGATCATGATTGTAATCAGGGTGATCATAATGCTAGACTGAAGATACATGTAGGAAGTCAAGAATGCGACGCATGGAGATGCTTCTTGAGGACAGGAATGTAAAAAAATGTGTGAAACGGTCATTGGAAGATGTGATGATGTTGATGATAATCATCATGATGAATATCATGACAGTGATGATGATAATGATGTTGATGATAATCATGATGATGATCATTACATCATGATCATCATGAATATCATGACAGTAATGATGATAATAATGTTGATGATAGTCATCATCATGAATATCATCATGATATTGATGATGATAATGATGTTGATGATAATCATGATGATCATTATATCATCATAAAGGTGATGATGATAATGAAGTTCATAATCATCAGCATCATCATGAATATCATGACAGTGATGATGATAATGATGTTGATGATAATGATGTTGATGATAATCATCATCAAAAATATCATGACAGTGATGATAATGATGGTGATCATGACTGCAATGACAGTGACCTTAACTATGCCAAATATAAAAGAGAAATCACATTTTGTTACGAAGATACGACCATAAGTTGATTTTTACAAAAAGGCGCCTGGATGACGTCACGACAATCTGATGACCTTGAAAAAGTTGCGGGAACTTGACCTTATTAGGACTGATGATTGACGAAAGAGCACTAGCACTATTTGACATTGCAGGATACTTGGGAGATAAACCCAATAGCTTTAATACACGACAGGGAATCACAATGTCCATAGGGTTGTACACAAACTACTGCACACTACTTTCCAATAGACAAAACACGCAAAATAAGGCAGTTTAGTACATGGTTTGTGATTGTATATGATATAATAGTCGAAGAAGATGGTAAAATGAAAGGCAAAAAAGAAGCAAAAAAAAAAACAAAAAAAACTAGAGTTTAATTCGTCATGAGGACGAATTAGGTGATCTGTCTTTCAATTTGTATGATCATGATTGTAATCAGGATGATCATAATAATGGGGAAATGCTAAACTGAAGGAAGTCAAGAATGCCATGAATGAAGATGCTTCTTGAGGAGAGGAATGTAGCAAAATGTATAACGGTCATTATAAAATGATTATGGTGATGATGATAATGGTGATTATGATGATTATAATGATATGATATTTTAAGATAACTGACAAAGCCAATTTTGAGAAATTGTGATATCAAACAGGACTATTTCATATTGCAGGATACTTGGGAGATAAACCCGTAGCTCTAATACACGACAGGGAATCACAATTTCCATAGGGTTGTACACAAACTACTGCAGACTACTTTCTAATAGACATAACACGGAAAATAAGGCATTTTATTGCATGGTTTGTGATTGTTTATGTTATAATAGTCGAAGAGGATGGTAAACTGACAAGCAAAAAGAAGTCAAAAAAAAAAAAAAAAAAATTATGGACCGACCGGGGATCGAACCTGGGTCACCTGCATGGCAGTCAAGTGCTTTGACCAATAGACCAAAATATTTCCCATAGAGATAACACGTAAGCGAAAAACGGGATTCTCAAATCCCATTTGGTAGTTCAAAATTGGGCGTGATCCCGACATCTGATCAAAAATTGGAGGGCTTACTAATAAAAGCTTATAGTCTCAGCTACAACATATTAAAATCTGGAAGGAAATAGACCAAAAATAACTGAGACACTGCTCAGAGAACGATGTCATGTAGATTCATGATTCGAAAAAAAGTCATCTTCCATAGACATAACACGCAAATAGGGAAAATTCTGACATGTCGTTTTTAATTGAAAATTTCAATATGATGACGTCATCAAAATGAAAAACCGTGGTAACGGATCTTGTAGAGAATTGTCTCAGCTATAACATATCAAAATCTGGGCGAAAAACGACCAATAGTTAAGAATCTAAAGCCAAATTTGCATAAATGTGATGACGTCAAAACATGAAAAATGGAAATTTTGAATTCTGGCGCCATTTTGATGACATCATAATGTTTATAAGGGTGAAATGATACATGAAATGAAATCTGTGATTCATACCCTACCTGATGATGACAAAAAATTGGGGGGTTTGTGGACTATTTAAAGAGCTAGAGTGAATTTTGTTGAGGCATGTTTTTTCAGGTTTTTACGTTATTTTCGCCATAGACGCGCGCACGGATTTTGAACTTTGACGCGCCCGTACGACCTTATTATTGATCAAAATTGATTCCAAGTTGATGGAAATGATGAAGAAAAGTATCAGGATTGCAAATCATGCGAAAAAACAGCGTTTTTACGTTATGTACGCGCTGCGCGCGCGCATAACGCGTACAAGGACGCGCACGGACGGAAAATTTTAAAATGCTTAAAATGTCCTGAACCGTACTCTAATTTGATTAAAAAGTGATTTTGAGCATTTTTAAATTTTGACGCGCGCGTACGTGCGCGTAATGATGCGTGCGCGGATTTTGATGACATTTTATGTTGACCCTTGACCTGAAGTTTATGTGTGTCAAATATGGTTCATTTTTGATGACTCGTTATGAAGATATGATTGATAATGTGATTTCACAAAATGGCGCCTGGATGACGTCACGATGACCTGATGACCTTGAAAAAGATTTCGGAGCTTGACCATATATGACCTGATGACTGACGGAAATGTCATGAAAATTGACTGAAAAGTTTTTGAGATTTCGTGGAAACAAGAAAGTGGGAGAAAATAAAAATAAAGAAATAAATAAAGAAAATTCTGACGAAATTAAGAGGTGATCTGTCGACTACGACAGATCACCTAATTATGGACCCACCGGGGATCGAACCTGGGTCACCGGAATGAGAGGCAAGTGCTATAACCAATAGACCAAAATATTTCCCATAGAGATAACACGTAAACGAAAAACGGGATTCTCAAATCCCATTTTGTAGTGAAAAATTGGGCATGATCCCGACATCTGATCAAAAATTGGAGGGCTTACTAATAAAAGCGTATAGTCTCAGCTATAACATACTAAAATCTGGAAGAAAATAGACCAAAAACAACTGAGATACAGCTCAGAGAATAATGTCATGTAGATTCATGGTTCGAAAAAAAATCATCTTCCATAGACATAACACGCAAATAGGGAAAATTCTGACATGGCACCTTTAATTGAAAATTTCACTGTGACGACGTCATCAAAATGAAAAATGGTGATGACTGATTTTGTAGGAAATTGCCTCAGCTACAACATATTAAAATCTGGGTAAAAAACGACTTATAATTACGAATCTAGAGATAAATTTGCATAAATGTGATGACGTGAAAACATGAAAAATGGAAATTTTGACTTCTGGCGTCATTTTGATGACGTCATAATGTTTATAAGGGTCATATGATACATGAAATCATATCTGTGATTCCTCCCTACCCAAAGATGACAAAAAATTGGGGAGTTTATGGACTATTTAAAGAGTTAGAGTTAATTTTGTAGAGGCATGTTTTTGCACGTTTTGACGTTATTTTTGCCATAGACGCGCGCACGGATTTTGAACTTTGACGCGCCCGTACGACCTTATTATTGATTGAAATTGATTCCAAGTTGATGGAAATGATGAAGAAAAGTGTCAGGATTGCAAATCAATCGAAAAAACAGCATTTTAAGTTTATTTACGACTTGCGGGCGCGTAAAACGCGCGCGCGGACGCTTACGCACGGACATTTTTTAAATGCTCAAAATGACGTGAAAAGTGTGCAGACTTGATCCTGCGTGATTTTGAGCATTTTAAAATTTTGACGCGCGCGTACGCGCACGTCCTGACCTCTAGATGACCTGTGAGGACATGACTTGATGACCCGTCATGTGAAGTTTATGTGATGTGAATATAGTTGAGTTTTGATGATCGATTATGAAGATATAATCGATCTTGTAAATTTACAAAATGGCGTCTTGATGACGTCACGATGACCTGATGACCTTCAAAAGCTTAGTTGACCATGTCCATGATTGACCTCATACATGACATGAAACTCGATGATATTGACCTGGCCGATTTTGAGATTTGGTGGGAACAACAATTTGTAATAAAAGAAACTAGAGTTTAATTCGTCATGACGAATTAGGTGATCTGTCTTTCACTTTGTACGATCATGATTGTAATCAGGATGATCATAATAATGGGGAAATGCTAAACTGAAGATAGGAAGTCAAGAATGCCATGAATGGAGATGCTTCTTGAGGACAGGAATGTAGCAAAATGTGTGAAACGGTCATTGTAAAAAGATTACGGTGATGATGATAATGGTGATGATGATGAAGATGATAATATAATGATGGTTATAATGATTATGATGATATAATGATGGTGATGATAATGATGATTATTGATGATGTGATATTCATGATGATTATGGTGTTGGTGATTTTGAAGATGATTGATGATATAATGATGATAATGATAATGATGATAATGATGGGGATAATGGTAATGATCATGACTGCAATGACAGTGACCTTAACCATGCCAAATATGAACGAGAAATCACATTTCGTTATGAAGATACGACCATAAGTTGATTTGTAGAAAATGGCGTCTAGATGACGTCACAATAAGATAATTAAGATAATTGACTAAGCCAATTTTGAGAAATTGTGATATCTAATAGGACTAATGATATTGTAGGATAGCTTTAATACACGTCAGTGAAACAGATTTTCCAGAGGGATATACATAAACCACTGCACAGCACTTTGCAATAGACATAACATGCAAAATAAGGCATTTTATTACTTGGTTTGTGATTGTTTATGTTATAATAGTCGTAGAGGATGGTAAAATGACAAGTAAAAAGAAGCAAAAAAAAAAAAAAAAAAATCGGCCCCGGGGATCGAACCAGGTACCTTGACCATGGTAGTCATGTGCTTTACCGATAGACCAAAATATTTCCCATAGAGATAACACGTAAACGAAAAACGTGATTCTCAAATCCCATTTGGTACTGAAAAATTGGGCATGATCCCGACATCTGATCAAAAATTGGAGGGCTTACTAATAAAAGCTTATAGTCTCAGCTACAACATATTAAAATCTGGAAGGAAATAGACCAAAAAATAACTGAGATACTGCTCAGAGAACGATGTCATGTAGATTCATGATTCGAAAAAAAATCATCTTCCATAGACATAACACGCAAATAGGGAAAAATTTGACATGTCGTCTTTAATTGAAGATTTCAGTGTGATGACGTCATAATTGTCAATAGACATAACATGCAAATAAGGCATTTTATTACTTGGTTTGTGATTGTTTATGTTATAATAGTCGTAGAGGATGGTAAAATGACAAGCAAAAAGAAGCAAAAAAAAAAAAAAAAAAGATCGGCCCGGGGATCGACCAGGTACCTTGACCATGGTATTCATGTGCTTTACGATAGACCAAAATATTTCCCATAGAGATAACGGGATTCTCAAATCACATTTTGTAGTGAAAAATTGGGCATGATCCCGACATCTGATCAAAATTTGGAGCCAACACTTATAAAAGCTTATAGTCTCAGCTATAACACTACTAAAATCTGGAAGAAAATGGACCTAAAAACAACTGAGATACAGCTCAGAGAACAATGTCATGTAGATTCATGATTCGAAAAAAATCACCTTCCATAGACATAACACGCAAATAGGGAAAATTCTGACATGGCATTTTTAATTGAAAATTTCACTGTGATGACGTCATCAAAATGAAAAATGGTGGCAACTAATCTTGTAGAGAATTGTTCTCAGCTATAACATATCAAAATCTGGGCGAGAAAGAAAGACCAATAATTACGAATCTAGAGCCAAATTTACATAAATGTGATGACGTCAAAACATGAAAAATGGAAATTTTGACTTCTGGCGCCATTTTGATGACGTCATAATGTTTATAAGGATCAAATGATACATGAAATCATATCTATGATTCATACCCTACCTGATGATGAACAAAAAATGGGGGGGTTTATGGACTATTTAAAGAGCTATAATTAATTTTGTAGAGGCATATTTTTGCACGTTTTGACGTTATTTTCGCCATAGACGCGCGCACGGATTTTGAACTTTGACGCGCCCGTACGACCTTATTATTGATTGAAATGATTCCAAGTGGATGGAAATGATGAATAAAAGTGTCAGGATTGCAAATCAATCGAAGAAAAAACAGCGTTTTTAACGTTATTTACGACTTGCGCGCGCCTAAAAGCGCGCGCGGACGCTTACGCACGGACATTTTTGAAATGCTCAAAATGACCTGAACGTGTGCAGACTTAATCCTAAGTGATTTTGAGCATTTTTAAATTTTGACGCGCGCGTACGCGACGTCCTGACCTGTAGATGACCTTGAGGAAATGACTTGATGACCCGTCATCTGAAGTTTATGTGATGTGAATATAGTTGATTTTTGATGATCGATTATGAAGATATTATCGATCCTGTAAATTTACAAAATGGCGTCTTGATGACGTCACGATGACCTGATGACCTCCAAAGCTTAGTTGAGCATGTCCATGATTGACCTCATACATGACATGAAACTCGATGATATTGACCTGGCCGATTTTGAGATTTGGTAGGAACAAAAAATTTGTCTTAAAAATAAATAAATAA